>JAJJMC010005762.1:734574-760500 GCA_023531435.1 Papaver californicum
AGTTCGAGAATCGAATCTCTTTATTTACCACTTCTAAAATTACATCACTGAGCTCTCCCCAAACTCCCCTATTTATAGTGCAACATCTCCATCTTGTAATAACTCCTCAAAATCTTTAAAATCAATCCCACAGATCTTCTCTCAACCAAAGAAAATATTTTTTCTACTCTCGGAGATTATTTGTTTCTCTTTTCAACCAATCTTGGTGATACTGTTGCCGTGAAAAAAATCGAGAGAATATCTTCAATAAAACCCAACCTTATCAAGATCAAATGTTCTTTATTACACAGACCTGAGAAAATCCTCTCCTCCATGTTTTAGTTGTGCACAATTTTTTTGATTGATTTTATTCTCCCAAATCAAGTAAAATCCTGACTTATATGGTAAGAGTTTATACGTGCTTTAACTCCTCCATAAAACTTTCTAAATCTTGAAATGGATTCACGCAGAAGGGGGGGAATAATTTTCCCGCCAAAGAGACTCTTTTGAATTTAAAATGGGTGCCTTTATCAACTTGTGGGTGCCTTTAGTAAAAGTATTAGGGGGTGCCCTTATCCAAAATGAGGGTGCTTTGAATACTTTCGTTGGTGCTTTTAACACTTTTCGAGCCGATTTTTCCATAAATATTTATTCTTCAAAATACCTATCAACACAATAAAAATATAAAATAAGTACGCAATTGAGTTTTAACAATAGATAAATTATGAACAAATTAGACATATAAATGTGTCTATCACATGCACCAAGGATAAGCATGCTCTTTCAACTTTGGGGTATCTCAACTCTGCATCTCTTAATATACGACTGAGATAGTTGGTGGGATATTTAGTCCCCATGTCGCCTTCTTGAGACAATAAGGCTCATATGGCCACTTAACTAAAGGCCGTGTAGAGAAGTAGTGGTTTTCCCGAAGTTGGAGATTTCATAATGGTTGGTGATAACAACAATTGTTGAATTTGATGAAATGCCTTTTGATGTGTAGATGACCAGATAAAACTTGCTTTTTTTCCTTTAACAGGGGTGTAAATGAAATAACAAATTGAGCTAGTCCAGGGATAAAGCGTCGAATATATGATACCTTTCCCATGAAGCTTTTAAGTTCCCTTACGGTGCGTGGTGGTGACATGGTGGTGATTGCATGCGTTTGGTCGGGTCCACCTTGATCCCTTCTGCTGTTACCAGAAATCCCAGAAACTTCCCGGAGGATACACCAAAGGCGCACTTCAGAGGGTTCATCTTCAAATGGTATTCACGGCATCTTTCGAAGACTGGCGTAGGACGTCTGTATGGGATGCTCTGGTTTTGGATTTCAGTACCATGTCGTCAACATAATCTTCTACTTGCTTGTGCATTATGTCATGAAAGATTGCTGTCATGGCTCTTTCGTAAGTAGCGCCAGCATTCTTCAATCCGAAGGGAATCACTGTGTAATAGAAGTTTCTGATAGGAGTTCGGAATACGGTCTTCTCAATATCGTACTCATACATTTTTATTTGATTGTAGCCACTATAACTATCCATGAATGAAAATATGCCATGTCCACTGGTAGGATCCACGAGCATGTCGATGTTTGGGAGAGGAAAGTCATTTTTGGGACAGGATTTGTTAAGGTTCCTGAATACTACGCAACATCTTATTTATCCATTCTTCTTCTTGGACAACGTTACCCAAACATGTGGGGTATTGGATAGGTTTGATGAATCCTGATGCTAGCAACTTCTGAATTTTGGTATTGATTTGTTCCTCGACTCCGTATATGAACTGTATGAGCTGTTGTTTAACTGTTTTGGCGTCAGGATCAACGTGTAAATGATGAGTGGACAGTTTGTAATCCAACCCTGGCATTTTTTCGTAAGTCCAAGCAAAGATGTCTTTATATTCCTTGATTAGATTGACAAGCCCCACTTTCTCTTCTGGAGACAAGGTTGGCATTTAACAGACCTCCTCATGATATTTCTCCTCATTCTGGCTGCATATCTAAGGGCGGGGAGACTCTTCGTAGGCCTTCCCTGTTAATTGTAACAACGGTTGTAGAGGTAGACCATTTTTCTATCACTGTTGTAACTAGTCACGAAACTATGACTCCTCTTGTATGTTGAGATTTGTGATGCCGAAGGTCTCATGGTGGTATCCAGAGGGTCTGGAAGTTTCTCCTGATGACCCGCCTTTTGTAGCAAGGGTTAATGGTTCGTCTCCTATCAATGCCCAGTCAGGTAATAGTGTGATGTAGACTTTGTTGAATGGTTTGATGGCATCATCCTATGGTTTGAAGAACTCAACATCATATATCGTAGTGTAGGGTAATGGCGATGTTGTTATGCGTATGATTTTCCCGTCTGTCACCGCTTTCACGCATTGATGGTAAGTAGAGGGAACAACCTTGTTATCGTGTAGCCATGGGCTCCCCAGTATCATATGATATTCGGTCTCTTTCACAATAACATGGAATTTCACCTTGGATACTATATGACCAACTTGTAATTTTAAATAAACATGGCCATAGGAATTAGTGCGGTTACTTTCAAAATTCTTCATTACTATAGGGTGCCGTATGATCTGGTTCTGTTGGACCTGTGAAACTTTGAGCGTCCTGAGTGTAATGACGTTGGCAACTGCTTCTGTGTCGATAAGGGCCCTCTTGAATTCGGTTTCCTTGATATGAGCAGTGACATACATGGCGCGATTGTGACCTTCTTCATCCATCATGTCCTCCTAGGTGAAGGTGACGCTATTTATAGCTGGGTTGTCTGATATGCCTGTTTCTATTTCCATAAGAGACGACATCAGGTGTGTGTTCACGGCTATGTGGTTGAGAGTAAGAAGGTGTCGACATGTTGATCCTTGGAAAAGTGAAGAAGATCGCACAAGTTATCAATTAGAAATATAGCTTTCTGGTTCACTGTTTTTTCTGTAGTGGTGAAGTTCCCAATATTTAGGGTTTCTCAATTGTATGCGATTTAATGTTAGCATTTATGCTTAACTTTTGTGCAATGCGTACAATACATTTTCAAGAGATTTATCTGTGGAAGTTTGCAACTTGAGATAATGCTTGATGCGACTCTGCAATTAGATGGTATGCATGTAATTAACATTTTTATTCAGATATGGCATAATCTCTATTCTGAATGTTCACGATTTTGTATAATCAGTATATTCTGGTTAATACAAATAGTTTGCACGGATGCACATGAAACAACTAGGATTTAGTTGAGTATAGTTCTGAAATTTCTATGGTGCATATATGCAAAAGAGCTACAAGGCTAATTTATCCAGGAGATGAATATCCCTTCTCGATTTTCTTGCAGAAGGAAAAAACAATGTTACAATCTTCTCATTTGCCAAAAACTCACCATCAATACCTTCTTACACAGATAATTGTTCATACCTATTCACACCTATTACATCCCACAGAGTCTGATACCCTGACCTCAATTCTTCTCTCGCTTCCTTCCCTAAGACCAACCCTTCTCCTTCTCATTTTTGACTGAAGCAAGACCATAACGGCCATTGCTTGCTTTAGGCTAGGATTGTACATATTGATCTCTCGAATTTAAACAAAGTACTTCAACAATACAAATGTTTAAGGATTGACGAATTCGTTTTTTCTCACAAAAGGTTACTACGTGACTCTAGAAGTTGAAAATTAGTACAACTAAAATTTCAAAAATTTCTCTCTTACCCCCAAAATTAAATTGAACATAGTCCTCGATGTTCCACAAATAATAATATGAATGCATGAACAAGGAGAAATACCGAACAAAGAGATAGGGAACACCGAGAACAAAGAGAAATACCAAAAACATGTGGGTTGCCTCCCATAGAGCGCTAAGTTTAAAGTTTTCATCCAGACCAAGATAAGACTCGTCACAATTTATGAATCATATAACAATAATCGAAATAACTGCGGATCCTTAAAGTCAATCGGATTTGACTTACAAAGTTGACCACAATGAAATATATGAAAGTGGTGGTCATTCTCAAGAAGATGTGCCGATTCAAATTTCGTAAAACATTCAGGTTTGGTTCCAAAATTTAAGAACTGACACATTTGAAATTAAAACATTCCCACATTTGGTAAGTAAAATTTTCAAGGGACAAAAAAGTCAATTATGGTATTATGGTATGGGTAAACCACATCAACAGGATGATGGGTTTCTAACACATGAATTTAGTTTTTGACAAAATTAGGCTATGGAAACAATTCATGAAGATAATCTCTTAACATGGTAGAGGCACAAACCTCAAGTCCCAAGCAAGGGACCTTTATTAGTGTCAAAGGTAAACCACGGGGAGAATAATATTCACCCCTAAACCTAGAATGGTCAATATCCTTGGACAAACTAGTCACAGTTTCCTTAATTTCTAACTTATCGATAGACACATTTATATGTCTTTTTTAGTCTCATATTTATATTGTTATTACCCAGCTTCTGTATTAATATTGACATTTTATTATGTTTTTAGGTATTTTTGGAAGAATAAATAATCGGAGAAAAATCGGAGAAAAAATGTTAAATGCATTGCTCATTTGGATAAGGGCACCCCAAGAATTGATAAAGACACCCATTTCTCATTCAAAAGATTTGGTGGGAGTGTGATCATCTCGGTTGTGAAGAGTTATTATCCATATATATGGGATAATTAAGACGTTTAGACAAGATTATAATCTTACCATATCAAGAGAAGTGTTGTACACGAATTAAAGACTCAGAGGTTTTGTTTCTCAAATTCTTGAGATATTTTCTCATGAAAATAAATCGAATTAAACAAATAGAAAATAATCCCGTAAAGAAAGTGGGATATATTTCCTATTATCATGTTTCTACATTGTTTGAAAGGTATTTGAGAAAACTAGGAAACATCGGGTTTAAACAAAGCAACGAATCAGTTAGACAAAGAAATAAAATCACCGAGAAGAAAAAAAAAAGGATCTTGTCCTGCCAAGAAGATTTTCATTGAAGAAAAAAGATTTTTCAGGATTTGAAGATTAATTGTTGTTGTACTATAAATAAGAAGTCGATTGAACAGTTTTGGGGGGCTAGCAGAGGCCAGAATTGCGAGAGATCAAAAACCAAAAAAATTATGGTTCATCACCGGAAGAGAAGAAGTAGAAGAAGAAGAAACCGTTGCAAAGGTTGAAGAAATTGTTGCTAAAGATAGGACCTGTTGTCAAAAACCATGATTTATACTCTTGTATTCAACGGTTTTATCAACAGTTTCTTGAATAGTACCTACGACAGATTTGAGATTTATTACACAATTGAAGCATCCTTTATTCACTTCGCCTGAAGTCTGTCGTTGAGTCAATAAAAGATTTTAATTTTTTTACGACTCAGTTGGTCAGTTTATTTTTGTACTTTTCTTCTGCTCAAGCTCTTTTGATCCATGTTTCTATCTTTTGAGAATGTTTTGATTGTGACGAGCTAAACCCCATTACTGGGACAATGGAGGAAGCCATATTTCATGAATGAATGGTAATTATTTTTGATTCCTTTTTACTTTTGCATTGATTTTAATTGATTTAAGATTTTTACTAATTAGCTGTGATTTTGTTTGATGGTGTATGCTTAGTCTTAGAACTTTTGATGCCTCATGCTTATGATTTACATCTAATGTTTTAGAAATCTACTTTTGGCAAAGAAAAAGAGTCCATAAAAGAGATTAAATTGTTAAGAATAAATATATGCATCACTTGATTATGTGATGTGCTTATAGACAAGTGGTAAAAGATCGTTCGCCCGGACTTGTTAAGATTTGATTTTAGACCTAATTCTAAATTTTAATCTAGAAATTATATACAAAAGATGGTAAAAAGATTTAGAGATACTGGGACGCAGGATTCCACTATAAACATAATCAAGTGATGCATATATTAATTCATAACAATTTTATCTCATATGATTGACTCTTTTTCTTTGCCAAAAGTAGATATTTAAAATATTGATTGTAAATCCTAAGCATGGACCATCAAAACACTTAATCTAAGCATGATCCATCAAATTAAATGACAACCAATTAATAAAAGTCATAAATCAAATTAAATTATTGTAAAATTCATAAAAGAATTAAAGATATTTACCACAGAATTGTGAAATTTGGCTTCCTCCATTATCCCAATGATTGGGCTTAGCTCATCACGCTCAAAACACTCTCAAAAGATTGATACATGGATCAAAAAATGCTCGAAAATAAGAAAATAAGAGAAAATAATAAAAGCATCGAGTTTGCAACGGTGTATGGGCGTTACAGACTTGCTATTACAAAGCAAGTGTTGCAAACTAAAGATAAACGTTGCAAAGATTAAAATTTTTGACAACAATTTATTTAACCTTTTGACAACGGTTTCTTCATTCTATTCTTCATTTTGCTGCGAACATAATTTTTTTAATTTTTTTTTTGTTTCTCGATCCTGTCCTCTGCAAGCCCCACTGTATGTTCTCTCGACTTCCTCTATTTATACTGCAACATCCACTTACCAAATCTCGTTCAAATCTTTGCAAATCTTCTAATGAGGATAATTCTCGGCCGTGATCTTATTCTTTCTCGCTCTTATTTTCTTCTCGGTCATTTAAGTCTCGATTAAACTCTTCTTAATGTTGTTTCTATATGAATAAAACTCTTTCCCTTCCCATACTCGAGATAATATCTTAAAAGAGTATCAACTCAAATCAAATCTGATAGTATCATTACCTTCCTGATTTAAACTCAGCCAACTCTTTCACGAGATCATGTTTCCTAACTTGTGCAAAACTTCCTTTTATTAAGACAAGAATATATTCTTATCTTAATCCCTTGAATATCTCCAAGTAAACCTCATTCAGTTCACGCAGATAAAGAAAGAATTTTCCCGCCGAATTTTTAATTTGAAATCAAAAGAGAATGGGTGCCTTTGACCACCCGATGGGTGCCTTTAGTAATTGGGTGCCCTTATCCAAATGAGGGGTGCCTTTAAACTTTCTTGGGTGCCTTTAACATTGTATAGCTAATTTTTCCACGATTGTTTATTCTTCCAAAAATACCTAAAAACATAATAAATAGCAATATTAGTACAAAAATCGAGAGATAACAATATACAAATTGGGAACAAATCAGACATATACATGTGTCTATCATTATGTTTGTAGTGGAGTCCTATGTCTTAGCTATCCTTAATATTGCTACCATATTTTGTATATATTTGCTAGATTGAATTAGAATTAGGTCTAAAATCCATTCTTCACAAGTCCGAGTAAACGAAACCTTTCTTACCACTTCCACAACTACATCAAGGACAAAGTCGCTCTATACTAGTTGGAAATCCATCTAGGAGCTGGGGTATCCTATCAGGAACAAGAATATGTTCTGGATATATATTCTGTATAGTCAGAGAACATCTGGAAATGAATTATAACCAATACCAGTGATATTCTGAGCATAATAACGCTTTATACTAGTGGGCAATCCATCTAAGAGCTGTCCAATCAATGTAAATTAATATAAATATTATATTTATATCCATATATATATGGAGAGAGATACATGGATAAGTGCATGCCTTACAATTCTTTGCAGAATTCTGAAGTTTGGTATTTCTGAAACCCGGGTCAGAAACATATTCTTTTACGATTTTAGATGAAAATCAAATAACAAGGCTTAGTTGTCAAATATTACCAGAGATATTTCATATGGTTTGGATTTCGAATATCGTCATGTTGATAGGTCTGTAAGCCAAGAATGATCGACATAGATGTATAAAGGCGCAATATCATCATCTGGGGTGCAACATCATCAGTTCAGGCTTTTAAGTACACCATGCAAGCTCACATGGTTGGATAGGCAATAAAGGAGGTCGCGGCCGGACGGACAGGGAGAGGAGCCCATATGCCTGGACAGACAGACGTGGAGGCATGGATGGACGGATATGTGAGAGGACCTTTGGGAGTATCCATCAGTTGTTGATAGTAAGGTAAGCAAGCTTTGCTTCGTTTCCTCCCATTATGTGAGTACATCACTTCACAGATGAGATTTGCTTTCCATCTCAACTTCTTCCTCTTTTATTTGCATTGATAATGTCTTTAAACCCTAGCTTTGCAGGCCTTGCTACTTTGGTTGCACGAGAGCGTCCCTCCCTCATCAGTTGGTTCTTTCCTTTGCAAGCATCGTATGCTCTTGGAAGGACAACTTTGACTCCATTGTTGGTCTCCAATTGGAAGTCTAGTGTTGTTGGAACAGGTAGAAGCAGTGGTGTATCCCCACTCTATATGTGATCAACAGAAGGAGCAAGTTTTCTGGTTGTATAATGGCCTATGTGTGAAGAGCCTCTGTTGATCATGCCTTGTTATCCTTACTGCTGGCGTTGAGTGTTACTAACTTGATTCTGAGGTTGCTAAAGTTGAATTGATCTTGCCAATGAGATCAAGTCCCCAAGTGTTGAATATTCAGGAGGTGTTTGTCAACAAGACAAAAGGGATGGTACTGATTTGGTTCACATGAATGCGAAGGCCATGGATAAGTGATATTGCTTCTTCTAGGAAAGTGTATTGGGTTTCAGGCTCCTTCATGAATTCACGTTTATGTATACGAGTCATCGAATAAGTTGAGGAGGTAGATACAAGGTTGTATGAACTGAAACTTGTTGTGAAGACTCCTTGTCAAAAAATTCAGACATGTATAGTTTCCACGGAAAAGGCCATAGAATCCTCATACAAATTCGGATTGATGCGTTCGACCCCAAATTTTGAAGCCAAGAGTCTAAGCTATCATATGTAGCAAGAATCAATTAATTTGGGGGTTTGATAAAACGGTAAATTGCGCTTGAACATCCGTGATTATAATTTCGTGTAAATTTTCAGATTCTATAGACTCTAGTGTGAAAGCCATATCTCTTAGCTCGGGTACCCGATTGACGCGAGCTTTCAGTATGTTGTAGAAGAGATATATACGAACAACTTTTGTGAAGGATGCATTGCCACATTCCTCAACCATAAGTACGTTTTTCAGAGTTATGAGGCTAATATTCAATAGCTTGGGTATACCACTTGGAGACGTCCAAGAACTCGAAATCGATGACAACTGACTTTGTCATGGAGTTGATACTGTAAGAAGTTGCAAGTAGTAGCAGGTAGTTGTAGACAAGAGATGGAACGCCAGTGAATGGGAGATGATGACTCGAGTTATAGCTGGTAGCATCAAGGTGGAAGACAGAGTCAGGAGAGGCTGGTGATGAACCATAATAGTTTTCTTGATGTAGATAAAAATCCAGCTTAGGCGTTGATGTGATAAAATATAGTGGTAAAAAGAGGTTCGATTCTCAGACTTGTGAAGGTTTAATTTCAGACCTAATTTTAATTAAAGAAAATAAAATAGATTAAAATAAAGATGACTTTTTAAAAATATGGGGAAGAATTAGGATCCAGGATTCCACTTTTAACCAATAAATCAAGTGATAGTAATTCTAATTATGCAATTAAAACATTTTATTTTGATTCTAAAGCATTGCAAAAATAGATTTTCAAAACAACAACTGTATAACACAAGCATGGAGCATATAGGGACCTAATCCGAGGCATGCACCATCTAACGGAATCACAACTGCTTAATAAAAATCTTTTAAATCATTTTCAATCAAGGCAATTAATCATAAATAAATTTTCATACCTCTCGTATATGTTAATTTACCCTAGATGTTCTTTTAACCATGGGTTTGAAAACTTAGCTCATAAATTTCACCAAAAATATGTTTATAACAATTTTGCAAAAGAATTTGCTCTGAAATCATTAAGTTTATATGTCTCTAACTTAGCTGATTGTATAGATTAAAATTGTATTGCGTCTAACTAGTTTTTAATTCTTGTCAAAACAGTAAAATAAGTTTTGAATTGAATTTCCGAACTTGCTTCTGATTTGTTTGAAAAAAATGATCTCTTGAACTTATAAAACTTGAGTTAAATTAGAAATTGTCTAGCTTATGTGTGATATGTTAAATTTTATCTACATATTTTCTATCAATCAAATTGCTTTAAAAACTTATTGTGAATGTTAAAATGTTATGAAACACATAACTTATTATCTGAACTCTTTTTAGAATATTGACAAAGAAACTTCTACAACAACACAAGATTGAGCAAAGAAGATATCATAATATCTCAAAAAAAAAAGATTACATAAATGGAAACAGTGGCAAATAGAACCGTGCAAGAACAAGATGTTAATATAGGAAATTTGGGAAGTCTGGCAATAGAGATTCCTCGACAAAGAGAAATAGTGGAAGAATCCCAAGGACCACAACCCATGAATGATCAAGTAAACAATCCGGTTAATTGGATAGATAATCAATCACATGAAGAAGTATCTCAAAATAGGGTTGATCTCATTCATCAATTAATGGAAGAAATGAATGAAATGCGCAAGGTACAACAGACTTGTGCATAGAAAATTGCACTTTTGACCCAAGAAAACCAAATGCTCAAACAAAATGCCCAGTAGGATGCGGAAGCATCTATAACTAGAATACAGGGGAAGAAGCAAGCTCAAATAGACCCGCAAGAAGTAAAGCAAAAATCAATAAAGATCAAAAAGTGATGATAGTGGAACCCGCACATCAGCGGTATGAACCTAACAGATTAAATTTTGATGATTCAGAGTTGCAAAACAACAGATGACAAAAATATTTTGAGGACGTGGATTAAATGCGAGAAGAAATTAAAATTTTGAAATATAAAGAGGGAGGACGACTTGAAGAAGTGCTAAGAGAAGCCACTGGAGAATCACCATTTCTTCTTACTTATGGAGCGGAAGCAATCATACCGACAGAAATTATTTTACCCACAACAAGGACATAAGCGTGGGAAAAGAATTTGAATACAGACTTAATGCTTGAAAAATTGGATGATTTAGAAGAAAAAAGAGAGGTTACGCTCCAAAGAATGGAGAATTATCAAAGAAAACTGGCAACAGAATACAACAAGAAATTCAAGTTGCGGAACTTTGTGGAAGGGAAATATGTTTTACGGCAAATCCCGGAATACCAAAGGGATACAAGAGCAGGAAAGTTTGCACCTACATGGGGAGGATCTTACATTATACAAGATATTGTGGGACAAGGATCATACCATTTGCGAAATATGAATGGAGAAATCTTACGACATCCTTGGAACGCACAATATCTCAAACCATACTACCCATGATCAACAATGCAATCGTACAATAATTTGCACTCATAATAGGGAAAGAAGATCAAATGCAATCTCTCTAGAAAGTCCATATAAATGTCTATGACTATTGGATTTTTCGCCATAGAGATGCCTAACATGATATTAATTATTGTATCAGGTACTCTCCACTTCAGGAGGTTCTCACAACCAACAATGCAATTGTACAATAATTTGGCTCATACTAAGTAAACCAGAACAAATGTAATCTCTCTAGAAAGTCCATGTAAACGTTTATGAGTGTATGACTATTGGATCTTTTGCTACAGAGATGCCTAACATGACATTAATTATTGTATCAGGTACTCTCCATTTCAGGAGACACTCTAGGGACCGCAACTTAATTTCCTCCTGGACAGAGAGAAGTTATACATGCGCTACAACCCTCAAAGTAACTCAAGGTACAAAATTTCCTTGCGGTTAATCAATTCACACTCAATCAATGCATTAACAATCAATATATTCAAAATTTGTTTTTGCAGGAACAATAATGTGATTCAAAAGGAAAGAGTAAGTACAATTTGAAAGAAGGAAAAAACAAAACAACAGGAAAACAAAGGAAAAAACTAAGGAGCGGGAGGATTTGCATTAAAAGGGGGATTGTGAGGGACATCCTTGCGGCTATAGACTTTTGTGAATCCATCGGCATGAACTCTATCAAGAGTGATGTTGACCGCTTTTGCAAGTCCAACTCGAGCTTCCACCCTCAACCAAAAGATATAAGATTTTGCGGTTTCAAATTCACTCTTGCACTTATTTTCCTCGGCGGCAGATTTTTCAACACTCGTCCTCCAGAAAACTATTTTTCCTCTCTCCGAATCCAAGTCTCGAGATAAGCTTTCATACTTCAAAGTTTCATGATGCAATTTGTCTTCCGCCTCTTTGGTTCTAGAGGATAAAATCTCCAGCTGAGTTTGCGTTTCATTAGCCTTGGAAGTAACAAGTTCCAGCTGCCCTTTGAGTTCCTCCACCTTAGCATTGGAAGCACCAAGCTCTCCTTCAGCCTTTGCGGATCTTGCAGCCGCATCCTTGTATTTTCCTTCAAAATCTGTAACAAAGATAACAGGTTAATTAATGTGGAAATAATGTTCAATTTCAAATATACAATAAAATAGGATACCTCTTGCGAGGGATTCAAACTCTGCTAATTTGTGAGCCATTGCATCTTTAGTAACATCAAGGAAGTCATATTCATTGGAGAGTTTCTGATAATTCTCCGTAAGTTGCTGAAGATCTAAATGACATTGATCTAACTTTGCTTGCTTCAATTCCTGCAACTGATTAGATTTGTTTGTACATTTTTCAACCTCTTTATGTAAGCGGAAGATTTCACTTTCACGCAGAAAAACGATGTCATATAGGTTGCGGATTTTAGTTTGAGAATCCGCAAGCGCTTTCCCTTTAGCATGAGGCTCTGAAGCTGAGTTATCTCTGTCTTTAATGATTTGCGCCATGTACGAAGAAAGATGAGAATTGTGATGTGACCCATAACAAGAAATTCCCGCAAGGATATTCTGACGCTCCATACAGAGCTTGCGATTTTCTTCTTCTAACTTCTCTGATTGTGCCCGCGCTTCAAGAAGACAATCCTTGGTCTATAACAATGTAGCATTGTACTCTTCCTTCTTGCGGATGAGCTCACCATATAAAACCCGATGATTTGATTCTGATTCATTGTACTTAAGTGTGGCCAGATTATTTCTATCAAGGAGGTCATTAAATCTTGTCTTGATCTCCATATTTTCATTATTGAATTTTACAACATGATCTTTCAAGCGCTTAACTCTATGTTGCAACTTAGTCACAAGGTCTGAATCCCCCCTGATCCCATAAAGTAATTAAGAAAACAAGTAAATAAAATGAGAAAAAGAAGAGAGGGAAAGTATTAGACATTGATTTTGAAGATCAAACAACTACTGGCGAAGTGCGCCATTTTCCTGCTTCAAACCCACAACTTTTTTTTCCATAATCCTAAATTGGGACTCCGTCTTCTTGGATCGTCCCTTAAAAAACTTATAGGTAATGTGTGCGGCGTTTTGACCCCGGGCAAGCTGCAATTTATGGGATTAAAGTTGTAAGCAAAAGATGAAAATAAAATGAAATCTAAGGTTATCAAAACAATAAAAATACCTGCAAGAGATCTTGTTGCGGGAAAGAATACACTTCACCATCTGCAAGTGCAACTGCTTCCGCAAGAGATGAAGGCTGATTTATGTAGAAAGATGGGTCGATGGGCTGGCCTTGGCCACTTAACCAAGCATCTTTCACTATGCTATACGGTGCAGACCGTATGTAATCTCGCAAATTAGCGACCGCAGGATTATCAGTTGCCACCGGCTGGAAGTCGTGCTGAACAGATAACAACTCCTTCGACATAAACCAACAGAAGGCTTCCTTCTCTTCGGCCAAAAGATTTTGATCTTCCGCTACTCTATTTCCTTTATCCATGTGTGGGATTTCCTCATTCATTTGCACCGCAGCTGTGCTTGCAATATTTCCCTCAGAAGGAGCCACTTCCATTATAACAGTTGCGGGTTCACCTTCATATTTACGGCATTTACCGACTCATCCACTTCAACTGACGCACTCTCCGGTTCACCTTGAATGGGGGGATCCTCCTTATCAGATGAATCATCTTCACCTATAGAAGGTTCAAAAAAATCGTCTCCAAACAAGGGAGAAAGTTGAGAAAGAAAGAAAGGTTCAGAATCAGCAACTTGGTGCGAAAAATTGACCGCAACATTTGTAGCTTCCACCACAGCACCAGCTTGCTACGCAGATTCAAAATGTGTTATTTGAAGGGGAACAGTCTTCTCTTCTTCATGTCTCTCAGGAGCAAAGCTATCCTCAGCTCTCAAAATAGGTTGATTATGGGGAGAATTACGAATCTCTCCCCCTTCTCTGTCAGTGGAAGCACGAGGCGTAGCCTTAGCTTTCTTTCGAACCTATCAATATACCACATGAACTCATTAAATAAAAACCATAAGGATCATAAGATTTCATTTGAATAAATCAATACCTTTTCTGCTGGAGTTGGGGCTTTGCGTTTAACCCTTGAATCATCTTTTGCGCCCCTTACAGTTTGCGGCTATAAAAAAGAAAAAAAAAATTAAACAATGTTTAAAGCAGGATATGAAAAAATAAACAAAGAGAATTTACGTACCACATTGATAACGGAAAAAGCGAAGCCATCAAAGTTCAACCGCCAAGGGCAGTAAGCATCAAAAAGCGTCAAAAGGTTACAAACCACGCTTTCTTCGACGAATCTGAATACCCATGGACCTTCGATGACCAGAGGAGTGCGGTACCACTTAAAATCGTGATCATCGCGGATTTTTTCTTTTAGAGGATCTTGCATCCCAGGAACAAATTTCGACTTGGAATTATCAATCTCCCATAGCAAGTGGAATACTTCACCACATTTGCGTCCCGGACCAACACTCCACTTTTTATAATTCTTCACAGCTATGTTGTCCACATACGTAGCATGGAAGTTTTCGACTGTGTAATGTATACGTTCCGCAGAGTCGGGAACATAACAGATGAAATTGGTTTTTCCCTTACTTCGCATGTTGCATTCATCCAAAACGCGCCACCAATTCTTGTTGTATTGGGTAATGGATCGGGCTAAACCGTGCGGAGATTTGTTACGGCTTGCGAGAACCTCAAATTGGAAAGAAATCCCGGTCTGGTACATAAGAAGCTGCAAGCCTGCATCCAATGCTCCCGCAGGTATTAACATCTTGTTGTTGGTGTACTTAAATTCCTCCATCATTTCCAATGAAATTTCATCACCTTCAGCATGATCGTAGAATGAAACTTTGAATTTATGAAGGTTGTGTTTCCTTTTAAATTTCTCAAGGTTCATCGACCTAAAACTCAAGTTTTCATATGACCGCTTATTCTTAGGAGATGGTTTGCTGACTGCAACAGATACATCTGCGGATTTTATCAAGTGAGAAGGTTGAACTCTTGAGCTACCAGATTCATCTACTCCTTTCTTCTTCATCATAGTATAGCGAGATGACTTCCTATCTAAAGGATGATCATCCTGATGAGAAGCATCACCAACCATTTTACTATCATTCTTTCCAGCCATGATAAATTTTTATCTACATAGGAAAACAAGAAAAAATAAGTACACCATGATCAAAATCAAGAACAAAGCAGAAATGTTACAAAGCAGAAGAACAATAGGATATACATTGAATCAAAATACAGACCAATAAATAATTTTCTGATCAAGAAAAGAAAAAGATCATGACAGAACAACCAGGCTTCAAAACAAAAATATCATCGACATCACCATTCACCCCAATAAATAATAAACAGATGAACAAGAAAAGCATCAACATCGTCATCATCACTGATGACGCTAAAAAAAATCAAGAACTAGTAAATAAACAAATACATTATGAAAAAGTTAAGAGGATTACCTGCAACGAAGTAAAAGACAGAAGGAAGATCTGCTAATTGAATGAAACGAAAACTCGATCCCAATGCAAAAATCCTTAATCACAAAATTTTAGGAGAATGAAAATGCACAGAGAAATCTTTGAAAAGTTCAGAAGAATGAAAAGCACAAAAAATTTAAGAAGAAGAAGACAAAGGATATAAAAAATGAGATGAGGAGTGTAACTAACATTAAATAGGAGAAGACTGAAACTGACGAACCGTCGAAAACTGAAAGAGAGAGAAACTTTATCAGAGATTTGATTTCCTCGAAACCTTCAACTGACAGAAACGTGTGGAGAAAAGTTACTGCTAGCGTAAAAATCGGGAAAAAGTAAAGTTAAACGTGGAAAGAGAAGTTATTGCAAGAAGTCGAAAGGATAATAATTATTTTTCCTTTTTAAAATTTTTACCATATGTTAAAATTCAAAAGAAGAAGTGGGCAAATTGTGAGGGTATTAAATCCCAAACTACACGTGGTCCAATACTACGGAAGGAGCATCAGATTACAATAAAACGAGAAACACTGAAACAAATCTTTAGAAGAAGTACTGAAACAAACAACTTCGTTGCATGATCGACACGTGGGCTGCGGGAAAGTATGGCACACTGCTCAAAACAGATAGCTTTGTTGCTTCACTAACACATAAGTTGCGGGAAAGCATGACACAGTAAAGGAAACTGACAAACATTGATGCATGAGAGACACATTTCAACTATACATGATACGGAACAAAAGAAACTAAAGCATGACAAGTCACTTTCAATAGCCACATGTCAGACATGCCATTATTCAAATAAGACCGCAACGTTCATCCAAATCCAGAAACAACAATTTGATTATAAATCCGCAGAGGAGGTGCGGGATACTAAGCGAGAAACCAAGGAAAACACGAAGTATGCAAATCGAATCTTGCGGGATTACACTTTACTCCAAGGACGAGATAAGAACAAATAGGTGGAAAGTTAGATTGGAAGGGCCCATGAAATTGGCTATAAATACCAAACTCTCAAACAGGAAAAGGGACTGGAAAAAATTGGTTAGAATTGGATATAAGGTATAGGATCAGAGCAAAGAGTTTAGGTATAGGACTTGTGCAAATTTCATAGTATAACTGTTCTTTGATAACTTGACTTTAATCATATAGCATAATTTCTTTCTGTAACATACAAGGATTAATAAAAATGATATAAATCTTTACCACTCATGGATGTAGACAAATTGATTGTCGAACCACGTTAAACACTTGTGTTGATTCATGTTACAATTTCTTGTATTTATTGTTAATATGTTCCAAGTGTTAATATGTATTGATTTCATTATAAGATATCTGATTTTACTATGTTTCAAGTTTTAATGGTTGTGGTCCAAAGTCGTAAGATTTTTGGTAATCACAAGCTGAATGCTTAAAGCTAAATATTTTAGGTTCTCTTCTGTATAGGAAGTTTCCAACCCTAGACGTGCTTCTTGGTGTTGGAGAAATATTCTAAAAGGAAATGAGTTGATTAAGGGAAGTTTAAGATGAAGTGTGGGCAAGGGTGAGTATAGATGTGTGGCAAGACGATCAGTGTTTTCATGAGCCTATTAGAAACCTTATACAGCCTGATATACCCCTAGTGATCCTTTAAAGGTGGCTAGTCTCATTGATTTTTCTTCTTTCGAGTGGAATCTGGATCCAATAAAAAATTACATCATTTTTACCTTAATGACGCATCATTTGTTGGCCAGGTGGGAGGAAACTCACAAATAGTGAGATAAGGGATGTTTTAGGGAACTAAGTTATTCTTTATGTTTTAAAATTGGGAACGGATCTTTAAACTTTAATTTTTTTGAATAAATTTTTTACTTATTTTTTTTACCATATATAAATGCATAGATAGGTTATAGGGTCCAAGCTTATAGCTTAATGGTTTCCCTTCAATTCTAATAAAAAGGAAGTTAAGGGTTCAATCCCCACTGTAAAGGTTTGTATTACTATTAATGTAGTTGTATAGTTGGATTTGGCTGGATAGATCTGGCAGTGGAACCAGTCTGCCTGGTTGGAATCAGGTAGAGTTTGAATCCGACTTTCGCATATCAAAATAAATAAATAAATAATTAAGAATACTTTTTGTTTTTTAAATTACCATTTTAATTTTGACCGTTCATTCAGTATCCTCTGTGCCAAAAAAAATGAGCCATATGTGTTAGGCCAATAGATATAGGCCACTTGCTCTACCTTATTTGTAAAGCAAATCCTATGATATTTGCCATATTCAGCTATTCTTAGTTAGAAATAAAAAATACAGAAGACAAAGATAAATAAATCTATAAGAGAGAGAAAAATAAGAAAAATTGTGTTTTTTAAATTCTCACATTTCTTTTTATAATAAAATTATTTTTATTTTTTTGCTAACATTAAAAAAACGGTTTTTTTATTGGCATTCTCTCAGTTTGTTCAAAAATTTCCTATTACAATCTCTAAATATAAAATTTAACAGTAATGGGTACATTAATAAATATAAAGTAAAATTTATATCATAATATAAAAAATTATTTAATTCAAAAATAAAAATAAATAAATTAGCTAATCTTTTTATAATATTTTTTATCAGTTAAAAGACAAAATATCACTACATCAATAATACTGCTCTCATTGGTAGCTGTGGGGATGTAGGTTGTTTGACTGTTCCCCGTTTTGTCTTGCTTGTAATTGCAATTGTTCCTGCGAATTATAAGAATGTGCATATAATTAGATTAGACGGGTGACTAACTTGCTTTATCCAAGATTAATGCTAGAAACAAATTAATCAACTATGATATATCTGTAAGAAGTTACCATTCCATTGGAACGCTGGTGATAATTGCTTGCAGTATTATAGCCTCCACTGCCTCCCGTATAGCATTGTTATTAGATTGATGATTGCAGTTAGTTAAATAACCATATAACAAAACATGAGATGTATAATTGAGTTTAAAATCAACGAGTGTCCATAAATGAAAACAGTCGTGAAAAATATAATACCTGCACATTGCTTGAAGGTAGATTTGTTTGTGACATATGATTACTATAGAGAGGTAGAGACATCAATATATGTGTAGGACGTGCAATTATGCAAAGGAAAAGACATGGGTAAGTGCATCGGTAGCTTATGATTACCATGTTGAGATATCAACTGTATTGGTCAAGCAATTTATTTGTTTGGTAAATTCAAAATTAAATTAATATATAACAAAATGTAGAAAAGAGGTTTAAAAAATCCCAAGAACTTGTAAATCATTTGAATATAAAATAAGCAACATTTGGATATTTTAAAGAATTCTGAAAATTAGGTTTTTCGTCAAAGCTTATCCCTTCACCCTTTGGCAACAAACAACCCTTCTTGGCCATTACATCCGCTGAAAAATTAGCTTCTTGAAACGTATTATCATAACGAATAGAGTCATAAAAAGAACATACCACACATCTTTGAAGTACAAACCAAGGTACTGAATTGTTAGAAAAAGCTTGAATGGCATTGTTAAAGTCTGCATGCACCAAAATTCTTCGGACGCCCCACTTTGCTACCCATTCAAAGCCCTATATTACTGCATAGAGCTCCGTAAGGTAATTAGTAGTGGTACCCAATCCCAAGCACATTGCTCCAAGGAGATTACAGCCAGTATTTCTGGCCACAACGCCTGCACCCGCTACTCCAGGGTCACCCCTCGCCGCACCATCACAACATATAAGAATTATCCCTATAGCCGGATGTTTCCAGCTACACTCAATTGGATCCAAGACCTTAACTCTTCTGTGAGCTACCCGAAAATAGTTCAAAATTATTAAATCTTTAATTGTACCATGCATAAAGCCATGCAACCTGATTGAGTTTTTTCATGAATAAGATGAAACACCCTCTTTCTAAAGAAAATCCAGTTCACATTCTTCTTATTATAGACAATATCATTTCTAGTTTTCCATAATTCAGACCGTATGAAAATATTGGCCAATAACCACAAATCCTTAACTATCCTGCTCTTTCCTTTAGCTAAATTATAAGATTAAATTAAGTTTAAATGTGATTGTAAGCCAAAATACCTGCAATCCAGTTCCACGCAGGCATGGCAAAGTTACAATGCCACAAAATATGATCGAGAGATTCCTCATCGTTTTTACATATGCAACATTTGTTCGCAAGGTCATACCTGAACCTTCTTTTCACTTTGTCAAGAGTAGCACATGCACCCCTACAAAGTTTCCAGTTTTGGGCATCTAGAGATGGATGAATTTGTCGCCTTCATAAGAGTTTTGCCTCAGTAAAATTTTCATATCCACGTCGAACAATAGATCTTGCAGAAGCAACAGAGAAAATGCCTTTAGGATTTGGCATCCAAACCTTATAGTCATTCCCCCCATTGGTCTCGGCAAGTTTTTTAAATCTATACCAGCTCTCAGCAACATGTGCTTATAATAATCCGAGATATCCCATTTATTATTAACCAAAAAATAACATACCCTTTCAGTGTAATCACTTTTTTTCCGAGTCTGAAATTCCAAACGCATCAGCAAGCCTTGTAGTTCCATACCAAACATCAAACAAAAGAGAAGTTGAATGGCCATCTCCAATGAGCACTTTTGAATTGTTTACAACTTCTTTAAAGACCCAACGAATACCTGGAAGTATCGAAGACATCTTATAATAAACAATCAATTGCCCATTTCTTTGGAAAAACTTAGCTTTAAAAAACCTTGCCCAGAATTTATTTGAATTTGGAATATTCCACCACAGTTTCATAAGTAAGGCCTTATTCATATCCAAATTTTGGTTAAACCCAATCCACCCTCCTCATATGTAAATCATACTTTATCAAAAGCCACCACAAAAGCTCTACTAACAAGTGAATCACCAGTCCATAAGAAATTACGAATTTTTTTTTCACATTGGTACACGAACTTTAAAGGGCATTTGTAAATATCCATATTGTGAATAGAATAACTAGCAATGACTGATTTCACAAGAACCACTATGTCCTAAAAAAAATAACAACTTACCCTTCCATCCCGCAAGATGATCCTTCAACTTTTCCACCACATTACTGATGTGTTGATATCTAACTGTACCTGGCATGACCTGCACTCCCAAATACATATCCGGAAAAGCCTTAATACTCATACCAAGGAAATCAACAACGGTACGTCTTCTATTTATGGAGCCACCACCATAATAGACCTTGCTTTTTAGTCTACTTACCGTTTGACCTGAGCACGCTGATACGAACCAAGTAAATCAACAAAGTTCCTCAAACTTTTCATAATGCCTTTACAAATCATAATGTCATCAGCAAATAAGAGATGGGTAGGAGAAATACCGTCTCTTGTAACCATATGAGTCATCTTACCTTCCTTGAAAAGTCTTGTTATGTTTCGACTTAGAATATCTTCGATGAAAACAAAAATAAGAGGAGATAAAGGATCACCTTGCCGAAGACCTCTACTAATTTTGAAAAAAACCCTCCGGGATGCCATTAACAAGGACTGAAATTCTAGCCTAATTCAGAATTTTCCAAACCCAAGAACACCAATTTTCAGAAAAGCCATACCTTCGAAAAACTTTTAAGATAAAAGTCCAACTCAGTGTATCAAAAGCCTAAGTGATGTCTAACTTGAGACCAACATTACCGAACCTCCTTTTAATTCGTAACTCATTTACCATCTCGGAAGCCAAGATGATATTCTCATGAATACTTCTACCCTTCATAAAAGATACTTGCTCCTTAGAAACAAGCTTACCTAAAACTCCACCCAATCTTGTAGCTAAGATTTTGTGAAAATTTTGAAGAAAAATTGTTAAGGTAATTGGACGAAAATCCTTTAGATTGTTGGCACCTCTAACTTTAGGAAGAAGCATGAGCAAGCTTGAATTAATATCGTTCGGAATAAATTGTTTTTGCCAACAAAATTGAATAGCATTAATAAGATAAACATGAATGATATCCCAACATTTTCTATAGAAGAAACCAGCAAACCCATCCGGTCCTGGAAAAGAATCAGCATCCAAATTGAACATCGTTGCCTTAATTTCTTCATGGGAAGGTATGTAGTCCATGGTTTGACTCTTCTCTTGAGAAATAACTTCATGATCCACATTAAAAAGTTGTTCCTCAAGAACTGAATCATCCCCATTAATTTAGCTTCAAAGAAACCCACAATATGTGCTTTTAGTTGCTCATAATCTGAAATAGTATCCCCATTCTCATCCACTAATTCAGAAATAGTATTATTGCTCCTTCGAAAATGAATACTATTATGAAAAAAGCTAGAATTAGAGGCCCCATCTGTCAACCAATTATTTCTAGTTTTTTGTTTTAGCATAGTAGCAACTTGTTGACGAGTATTTTCAAGAATAACCCCTGCATCTTTTATCCTATTCAGTTTGCTTTCATTTGATGGACCATCATCTGAAAGCCTCATAACTGCCTCGCAAGAAACGTGGTCCTGTTTAAGCCTTGAATTAACGTTACCAAACACATGTTGGTTCCAATCCTTCATAGAAAACTTTAATCATTTTAACTTTTATGGGAAAATAAACGCAAGATTTTCATGTAAGGGCACAAACCAACTATCTTTACCATTTGTATAAAACCTTCATGTCCAAACCATATCTTTTGCACGCGAAAGGGAGCACGCTTGGGTCTCTCAACAGTAAAAAGAAAACCAATAAGAGGAGAATGATCAGAAACTTCGCTAGGAAGAGCTTTACACCGTCAATTCTCAAATTTCTGTAACCATTCATTATTAATGACTGCACGATCTAATTTGCTAATAATTCTATGAACACCTGATTGCCGATTATGCCAAGTGAAGTTACACCCGAAAGTATCATCTTCAAAAAGACCATTATCATCCAACCAATCACTAAATTCATTCATTACTGAAGTTCTAGGCACAACACCACCCTTTTTTTCTTCAATCCTAGGAACAAAATTAAAGTCTCCCATGACTAGCCATGGAGAATTATTGTTAACCATATTCAGCTGATTCCAAACCCTTCGTCTAGTAACTTGAAAGTAACTTGCATGAACAAAAGAAATTTGTACCCCTTCAACAATCACCGAGATAGCCTGTTTACCTGAGTTGAGCACAACTGGATCATTAATATTTAAGGACCAAAAAATCCACAAATTCCCTATTCTGGGACTCGTAGAATTATGAACTATATTAGAATTAAAACCTTCAATATTTAGTCTTGCAATGAACTCAGGTCGCGACTCAACCATGGGTCTGCAAGACAAAAAATCTCCCACTTGTGAAATCTAATCAATTCCTTCAGTTTTGAATTCGTTGCATTACTCGCTACTCCATTAATATTCCAAAAGAAAACCCACATTAAGAAATAAGAGTGGAGTTAGATTTATTTAACTTTGATTTCCTGCCAGTAAACGAGTTTGAAGCGACACTATTAAACTGTTTACCACTAGAATTTCCCTTCACAATCCAAGGAGATTGATTCTTATTTGCCTTCAACTGCCCACCGGAAACCTCATTGGAAAAAAAAATCCAGTAGAAGTACCCTTGCAAAGCCTTGGTGAAAAACCCTTATTAACTTTTGTAGCAAGATCACTGACTTCTAAATCCAAGTAATAAGTTGATTTTCCACTAGATTCCTTATCCGGTATAATTTCCAAAATTCTCGCAGCGTCACCATATGCATCCATAGTAGCATCACCAACTGCAGTACATGAACCCTAATCTTCAGCTTTTTTAACCTCTTCAGCCACAACCGCTGCTTTTCTAACCTCTTTAATTATAACATCTTCATCATATTCGGATTCCTCCTAAGATTGAACAATACCCTCTTGTTGATATGCCTTGAATCAGCCGTTGGCCGGAATACTATGGGGAGTCCGAGGGTTTATCGCTGGATTCGTTTTCCGTTTTCTAGTCGAATTAGGTTTTATTTCTTTGCCCTATATATATACATACGTTGTACCTAGAATATATGTATCTTAGTATTCTGCTCTATAATAAAACTCTGCTTTCTCTGTTGTGGATGTAGCTAACGTAACAGTTAGTGAACCACGTAAATCTCTGTGTCTCGATCTCTATTATTGTTCTCTTTCGATCTCTCGTTACAACAAATTGGTATCAGAGCGAGGTTCGATTTCCGCCGAGAACGATGTCCGGATCCATGATGAAGATCGACAGGTTTATCGGGAGAAATAGTTTTAGTCTGTGGCAAATCAAGATGCGGGCTTTGTTGAAGCAACAAGGTCTTTGGTTGCCGTTAGCTTCGGTTAAGAAGGGCGCAGATACATCCACCGCTGAGTATGCGACTATGGAGGAGAAGGCTCACTCAACAATTATGTTGTGTCTCGCGGACGACGTAATCACTGAAGTCGCAGATCACGAAAAGGCCGCCGCTTTGTGGTTAAAGTTGGAAAGCCTCTACATAACGAAATCGCTGACCAACAAGTTGATGCTGAAGCAACGTCTTTTCAGTCTGCGCATGTCTGAAGGTATGCCTCTTAGAGATCACCTAGATCAAGTTAATACTATTCTGCTTGAATTGTGTAATATTGATGAGGTGGTGGAAGATGAGGATGCTGCCTTAATATTGCTGGTGTCTCTTCCTCCGTTGTATGAGAATTTTAGAGAGTCTTTTATTGCCGGAAAAGATACTATAACGCTGGAAGAGGTTAGCTCGTCTCTTCATACCAGGGAGATGCGGCATAAGGCTGCTGAAACAGGTACAGAAAATCAGGATTTCGGGTTGATGGCAAAAGGAAGCAAGGACGGTATGTATGGAAAGAAAAATTCTGGTTATAAATTACCAAAATACGTCTGTGCCTACTGTAAGGAGAAAGGTCATTGGAATACGGAATTTCCTAAGAAGAAGAAGCAACAAGAACATAACTATGGATCTGCAGCATTAGCTGAATGTGGAAACACTTCAGAGGGAGATTTTGTTCTGCTAACAGATGATTACACACATCAGTCTGATGTGTGGTTCCTTGACTCTGGGGCGTCCTACCATATATGTCCCAAAAGAGAGTTATTTACTACGTACAGCCGTGCAGATGGGGGCAGTGTCTCTATGGTAAACGGGTCTGTCTGCAAGGTGGTTGGAATCTGCTCAATCAGGTTTAGGACACATGATGGGAGGCTCTGCACATTGAAGGAAGTCAGGCATCTGCCAGTCTTGACAAAGAATGTGATATCCTTGAGTCTGCTAGACAGCAAGGGTTTCAGTTTCAAAGGTGAAGGTGGAGGGTTGTATGTTTGCAAAGGTTCTGATGTGATTCTGAAAGGTGTCAAGCATGGAACTTTGTATGTATTCCAGGGTTCAACAGTCACAGGTTCTGCAGTTGTTGAGGAGGTGGAGGTGCAATTTGATAGACACATTTTAGTGTCTAATTTGCACCTTAATTTCTAGTGAGTTAGTATTCGATTTTGTGTCTATTACGTGTTTTATTGCTTTTGTAGGTACATTAGAAGAATAAAGATTTGTGGAAAAATTGGCTCAAAAAGTGTTCAAGGCACCCGGGAAAATGGATCAAGGCACCCACACTTTGGATTGGGGCACCCTTGGATCGGGCTGAGCTGGATCGGGTCAACCCAGCGGGTCAACCAGGCGAGTCAACCCAGCGAGCCAGCGAGTCGACTCGGCCGATCCAACTCAGCGGGAATAGCCGGAGTTTCAACTGTGTATGCTGTTTCAATTGAGTTATGGATTGTTCTCTTCCAGATTGTTCCACACGCTAGAAGATATCCCATACAAGTCAGAACCATCGAGAAACAGCAGAGAAATCCCGCAAAATCAGTTGAAAAATCATGTATATGGCCGGAATTAGGTTTTGATTCGGTTTGGGATTTGTGGGATATTCTAGAGAGTTCTATTAGGTTTAGAACTCTCTCTAGGGTTTCTACTATCTATAAATACCAAGAGAAGCCAAGAGAATCGAGTACAAAAGCTTAGAGAAGATTTTAGAGAAATCCGGTCACTATTCCGTCACCGCCGACGAGCTGCTGCTGCACCGGCCGGCTGTTCTTCATCCATCACTGCCGGAGAAGAAGACTCAGTAACATTTATAAGTGTTGCTGATTTGAATTTTCCTGTTGTCTATTGCTTCAAACCATTTGTTGCTTAAACTCTTCTGTAACAGCTGAACCCTCTCCTGTAACGCATATAAGCGTATCAAATCAGCTGTTACAGCGTTATTCAACCTTGTAATCAATATTTTGAGCAATGAAATCAACTTTTGAGCAAGTTTTCTTCACCATGAGCTAAGTCTATTTACTGGGATGATGGATAAGGTAATTTT
>JAJJMC010005762.1:775500-853164 GCA_023531435.1 Papaver californicum
ACGTCCTGGCATAGTAGGTATATCTTCTTTCATCCGGAATAAAATACTTGACCATAATTGATCTTCAGATTGATCGGTACCAATGCTAGAATCTTGAGAAATTGACAAATGAATTCTACACATCGTAACATCTTCAAAAGACGAAAAATTTGGACCTCGTGGTTTTGATGGTGGCATTTTACTTATCGATTAGAAATAAAAATAAACTTTAGATTTTTTACACAAAATATGAATGAATTCAGTAAAATGTCACTCGTCTGTTATCCCATATATAGGGTAAAAATATAGCCGTTAAACTACAACGGTAACATTTCAACGGAAGTATTAACATTTGAACTGAAGTATAAACGGTCACCTGAACGGAGGGCTATTACCTCGCCCTTCCACCAACGATGACATGGCCGCTCGCCCAGCTCCAGGCGAGGCAACAATATGACGCCCAACCGTAAACGCAGGGCTATCACCACGCCCGTGTTTCAATTGTTGGAGCGGAAACTGGGTATCTCGCTTATGACGAGGACGAGCTTCCAGAGTTTCGTGTTGACGAGCGGAATTTAGGTCTCTCGTTTACACTGGCGGAATGCCAACTCTACGCCCTTGTTTTTAAACGGAATTTTGTAGAATCGCTCAGAAACAAACGACACCATAACGTAACGCGCGACTATAATTTATAGTCGTCGATCAGCAATTAGATTTAATCTGGAACAGTGATTTTCATCGATCAAATATTAAATATAATCGATGTCTGTGGCTCACTTTCGTCGACTATCGATTATATTTCATCTTTGATCGTCGATTTAATCGACGATTGCAGATGCTCTTAGCACATGGTCTTTATTTCGAGTAGTCGTTGTCCAAAGAAATGGCAAATATTTTAACCCAGGCACTTTAGGCATATTTGAGAAATATTCACATTTCAAACTTGAACAATTCAATATGTATTTTTATTTCCAAACTCTAACCTAGTCGATCACATAACTTACTAATTCATTTTTAATTTTTCTATCAATTAAATTCGTCTGTAAGAAAGTTGCATGTGATACTTAAACATGGAATCAGAATAGATCGATTAGGTTAAAAGGAACTAGCTGATTGAGGATTTTGTTCTTTACAAGTGAAGTACAAACTACGATCGGTTAAACTGGGCCTAGCCGGTTTTCCATTTTTTACAATCAACTAGGTCTTACTTAATCGATTCTCCAATTTTTACTATCGGTAAGGTTGGACTTAACCGATTTTGGATTTTTCAAATTGCGGCTTTTTCAATTTTTTACAGTCCGTTAAAACTTTTTAAAATTTTGGCTAAACATTTCTTTATGTAATTTTACACCACTATGACCTAAATGCTGACCGATCTTAATGTTATCCTCCTCGGTCTTGGAGATTCCCTAAAACGCAAAATAAAGTCAACCCGTTATTTGTCAAATCTTGATGTAGTGCTCAACAACAAACTTTCACAAATGATAATCGTCTCAACACACTAAGGCAACAATGCCAGCAACAATGACTACTTCAAAAAATAAAATAGATTCAACTATTTCATTGTCAAAACGCAACAGCGTGTACTCCCGAAAATCCAACAGTTTCATGATGTCATCAACAAAGCTCTAGAAAGAACAGCGCTGGTACAAGTATACCACGGCTCAACTCATTTTGAGATTCTCCGACCATACAATTGGGTTCATGATTAAGGCGGGTAGAACCAACTTAATTGTTTATTCAGCTTAATTATCCTGATTATTTTGAGGGTCATCAAAAATTTATTCGGGGTCACTATTTTTAACCCATCCTATAGATGTGGCTATGGGATAACCTAATGGTATGTAAAAAGATATAAATACCCTCTCAGTAATCAAACAATTACCATTAACCTTTTCACTAATAAAGTTTAAAAACTTAAACCTAAACCTAAACCGTTCTCACATTTTTCTCTACCGATTATCACTCTCTGTTTTCTCTTCTTCTTCTATTGTTTTCAAACTACCGATTGTGGCACAATCTAATTCATCGTAAATCGATTAATCGTAAACCAATTCATCGTCGTAATTGCAATCTGAAAATGGAAAGAAAGAAGCAAAAAACCCGCCAACCTGCTAATACTAACTGGACGAATTTTGCCGAGAGAATAAGAAATAGAGAGATCGTTGAAGAACATAATGAAGAATACGAAGAACATGAAGATGATGACCTAGAAACGGAGACTGATTCCGACAATCATACTCTCCAGAACTTTGTAATGGCTCCAATAAAGTAAGGGTTTACCATTATTTGTTTTTATTTTGCTTCAATCGAATGAAATCGTCAATAGAATATCTAGGATTTTAGGTTATTTGTCATAATCGGTAGTTTCATGTTTGTTTTTAACTACCGATTATGTTAGTGTTCTTCATTGCTCATGAACATCATGCACAATCGGTAGTTATGTTTAGTCATTAACTACCGATTATATTCTTGGATCAAAATTTAGGCATAATCGGTAGTTTCGTATAGGGTTAAATTCTCGATTATAAAGTTAGTGATTCATGAACATCGACCATAATCGGTAGTTATATTTAGTCATAAACTACCAATTATTTTCCTGGACCAAAATTTAGGCATAATCGGTAGTTTCGTAAAGGATTAAACTTCCGATTATGAAAGTTAGTGATTTCTTAAAACATCGACCATAATCGGTAGTTATATTTAGTCATTAACTACCGATTATATTCCTGGACCCAAATTTACACATAATCGGTAGTTTATTTTTTTATGTAACTACCGATTGTATGTGTGTCCATAGACTTTTCTGTTCCATTTTTTATGCACAATTGGTAGATAATGTAGAGCCTGAGCTACCGATTATACACAATCAGTAGTTACTTTGTTTTTTTGACTACCGATTATGAACAATCGGTTGAGTTTAATGTACTTTGTCTATCGATTATGTAGTGATTATACGGTGTCTTATTGGAAATAATTTTTCTTGCTTTTGTATCAAAAAAGGGAAACGCGATCTAAGCATTCCCATGATACAATTCTTTCGGGGCCTCGTCATGAAGGGGGTAAGAAAATAACTGCTAGTGCAAGAAGATAAAAAAGCATTAGCGGAATTGTTATCACCGAAGGAACTCAACCAAGTGTTCCAAGAAGTAGAAACGAAGAAGAAGGAGAACCAAGTGCTCCACAAGATAGATACCATGATGAAGGAGGACCAAGTGGTACAAAGAAGCTAGCTAATAAGAAAGGAGGACACAAGGTCCCTGACTCTTTGAAGATGAAGGGTAATCAAGAAGGCCAAATCCCTGGCCTCCCAAGAGATGGAGGAGATCTATTATTTGGGTACATAGACTTTTGGGCGAAAGAAATTTACTCAACTGAGGTAATAATTATAAAACACCATTATTAACATATTGTCTTTTTATTCGTAGAAGTGTTAATTGTTATTCTAATTTTTTTTTAATTCGTCGTGTATATTAGGACCATTCTGATGCGGTTCGTCTACTCAAACCTACGGCTGCACCAACAAAGATGAAAGATTGGTCGTTAGAAGGTGAGTGTGAACGTTTCCAGCAAATTATACTGCACTCGGGGTTATCTACGGCTGCCGAGAATTCAATGTTATATCACGACAGGGTGTCGATATCAGCCTTCATGGAGAGGATGTATCCTGAGACCGATACCTTCCACATGTCGTGGGGAGAGATGACGATCACCCCCGATGATGTGGTGCTGATTCTAAGTCTCACTGACCATGGTACGGCAGTGAAGTTTGATTATGTAAAGCAGTTAAGATGGGAACAACTTTATTTTTACGCTGAGAGGTGCCTTGGTTGGGATCGAGCGACATCCGGCGAAGAGTTCCAACGGTGCTTTCCTTACAAAACCAGGCAGTTCAGCATGATTCAACTGATGAAAATGTTCAGAGGCACCAAGGCTAAAAAAAAGATCAATCCATAGTTTAGCGATGACCAGGTCAATGCTGCAGCCACTGCATATCTTCTATGTGTTTAGGATATGTCATTTTTCCCAATGCTAGTGGCAACCGGGTCGACGCCAACCTTCTACAACTTTTGCATCCTCTCAACAAAGTTCGTGACTATTCGTGGGGCACCGCATGTCATGCATTCTTGATGAAAGAGTTGAGAAAGGCATCCAGGGAACAGACTAGCCAAATTACCGGGAACGTGAGCCTACTACAGGTATTTTGGTAACTCTATTGATGGTTTGGTTGTTATTTATTTTTTTCTCTTTTAAGAATCAATTTTCTCATACATGGTTTGATATGTACACTAGACATGGATCTATGACCACTTCCCGTCCCTCGAGTTGGCCAAAGAGAATCCGGCATGGGAGAAAGGAACACCCTGAGGAACAAAATACATCTTTGACAACAACCATTCAAGGTCTAAGGAGCAGGAGTTGATATCTTTGAGGAGGAAATTAGACTCGATGGCGTCCAAAGATGTATTATTTGATCCATATATGGAAGACCGAGCTAGTGGTCTATAGCGGGAAGGTCTAAGTTGTCGTTCTACTATGGACCCTTGTGGCATCCCACCGGATATGTCATGTACAATGCCTCTAGGGTGATGCGTCAACTCGGTTATGTCCAAGAAGAACTTATGAGTCACATGCGCGGCAGGTTCAAATTGGACGTCGAGAAATCTACTTGTGGTAAGGACTCTATCACAGTAGTTTACTCTTATAACCCATCCGTTGAAGATTGGAACAACATGATGCAATATATGATCAACTAGGGGAGACCTGTCAACCGAGGTGATGAAGCAGATCCACGCTATATGGTTTGGTACCGACAGCATTCTCATCTTCATGTGATCCGTGAAGATAAAGGAAAGACCATCAGGGTGCCCGAATATACTTGCATAATCAAAGACAAACCCTCTGGTTATGAAAGGCTGGTACATAATGTTATTTCCTTTTGATTTTAGTATTACGGCTCAATATTTTAGATAATAATTGTTTGATTGTTATTGCCTAAAAACAGAAAAAAAAAAAGTTTGCATTTTTCTCAAAGAAGATAGTTGGGTGCATAAATGCGGGAGTGCCTCCATCAATTGAGAAGATGATGAGAGAGCATAAAGACCTCATTGACAACATTGATAATGAATCCTATGCTAACAAGTTTGGGAGAAATATGCGAATAAGCCTAAGAGGCTAGCAGCAAAGCCGACCAAAAGATCTCGCGGTTCATCGAGTGTTGATGCTGAAGCAAATGTCCATGAGGGTGAACAAAATGCCGATGATACTGAAAGATTGTTAGCCCCCGGTTCTCGTCGTCCTCGTACCAAAACTAAAGCTCCTAGAATTAGATTTTCGTTGTTCACTTATGGATATGTCTCTGGTGTTTAACATTACTGGTGTATAACTATCTAACATTTGAAAGGATTTTATGTTCTTTTTGTGAGTTATCAATTGATTTGCAAGAGATCAGGGTTTAACAAGTTATTTTGTTCAAATTTTACATTATAATCGGTAGATAAATGGTTTGCAACAACTACCGATTAAGTATATTCATCAACAATCGGTAGATACCAATCTACCGATTATGTTAGTGTAATACAATCGGTAGTTTAAATATCTACCGATTACCCTTACCAATGGAATTGCCTGTTCCTGGACACATTTTGGACTATAATCGGTAGTTTAAAAAATTCTTAACCTACCGATTATACATTTTCAAAATGTTGGAATTTTGATAATTTTTTCGATTTCCACTTTGGAGCTACATGCATAATCGATAGGTTAAAAAATTCTTAAACTACCGATTATACATTTTCAAAATGTTGGAATTTTGATAATTTTTTCGATTTTCAATTTGGGGCTACATGCATAATCGGTAGTTTAAAAAATTCTTAACCTACCGATTATGCATTTTCAAAATGTTGGAATTTTGATAATTTTTTCGATTTCCAATTTGGGGCTACATGCATAATCGGTAGGTTCAAAAAATCTTAAACTACCGACTATGCATTTTCAAAATGTTGGAATTTTGATAATTTTTTATATTTTCAATTTGGGGCTACATGCATAATCGGTAGATTAAAAAATTCTTATGTATTTTCAAAATGTTGGAATTTTGATAATTTTTTCGATTTCCAATTTGGGGCTACATGCATTATCGGTAGTTTAAAAAAAATTTAACCTACCGATTATGCATTTTCAAAATGTTGGAATTTCGATAATTTTTTTCGATTTCCAATTTGGGGCTACATGCATAATCGGTAGGTTAAAAAATTCTTAAACTACTGATTATGCATTTTCAAAATGTTGGAATTTTGATAATTTTTTTGATTACTAATTTGGGGCTACATGCATAATCGGTAGGTTAAAAAATTCTTAAACTACCGATTATGCATTTTCAAAATATTGGAATTTTGATAGTTTTTTCGATTTCCAATTTGGGGCTACATGCATAATCGGTAGGTTAAAAAAAACAATTAAACTACCGATTATACATTTTCAAAATGTTGGAATTTTGATAATTTTTTCGATTTCCAATTTGGGGAAACACATTATAATCGGTAGTAAATATATATGTTAGATTACCGATTGTTAAAATCGGTAGATAATGGTGATCCCAATACTTCCGATTGTTAATATTCGTACGAACTTAGTGTACATATTTTCCGTGCACTCTTGTTACACCAGGCCTCAACGACTTTTTTTTTTGAAAAAAAAGAGCCGTTAAGACTTTAATCTATATAAGGAGGGTGACCTCTTCTCATTTAAGCACCTCCAATACATTTTAACTCTCCAACATTGAAGAAATAATCGTATAGATTAATAGCTCAACCGTTCACGGTAGAGGAAGATTTATCGTTATGTAGGCGGTATGTGTAATTCTATCCGAAACGAGGAGAAGAACATAGGTAAAATGGTGTAATGAGTATGAGTTATTTGGATAGTGTTCACGAACATTTTTGTGTTGACACCGGGAACCCCAATAACCGTAATAAAGCTGATCTTTTTTGTCGATTTCATTCTATAGGCAGAGAAGTTGATCCATTTGTGAATTTAACTTATCTTTTCAATCGATATCGTTTAAGGGGTGAAACTAATGATGAAGTTATATCGATATCTCTCGAGGAATGACGATGATGCAAACGATCAAATTACCGTTACGAAGCTCATTTCAATATCATTAAGGTGATGGACAGATTCAACCCGTTTAAGGTTCGTCCACGCCGCTAAAGCTGAAAGGAATTTTCCAACACAGTGTAAAAGAATAATTAATATAATAACAATGGAAAACGCCAGGTTTATAAACAGAAACCAAAACTTAATTCTTCTTCTTCTCTACCTATTCACGCCTCTTTTTCTTCTCATTTACTTCTCTACCTCTACCTATTCACAATTAAAACAGCCTCATTTTCCATTTCTTCTCCTCTACCGATTCTTCTACTCCCTTTACTCTCATTCTCCATTGAAAATGGCTCCAAAATCTTTACCTAAACAATCAAATAAGGGAAAGAAAAAGATGGTGATAGAGGAGTCCAAAATCATTGAAATCAATTCGTCAACCGATTCCGATGAACTTCCCCTCCGACCAAAAAATGTTTCTACCCAATCAAAGAAGGGAAAAGAAAAGTAAGTTACATCCAACTTTTATGTTTTTAGTCATTACTTTGAAGAAATCATGATAATTCTTTTTTATAGTTTTCTGAAACAACGCATAATCGGTAGAAATCTGGCGAACTTTATCTACCGATTGTGCCTCGAGTTCGTCATTCCTGAAGAACACCATGCACAATCGGTAGGTATTGCATAATTTTATCTACCGATTATATGATCAGACATTTACTGAAAACACGTCCTACTGATTGTGTGTAATCGGTTGATATTTCATAATTTTTACTACCGATTATGTGCTTTTTTTTATTTTTATAATAGCTATTGTGTAGTTAGTTAATAATCAATGTTTGGGTATGTTCATTGGGTTATGGATGAAAATGAAGAAGATGAAGGTCTTTCTCCGGCTCGAAAGGCTGAATTGCTTTCCCGTCCTCTTTTCAATTTGCCGAAAGGAGTTTCTGATGTACAATTATATCAAATGATGTTGGATGATCAGGATTTCTCACAAATGATGAACGATCCTGATTGTTGGTGGAACGGTCCTGACAATCCCTTCAAGTACGTTGATATTTCATCTTCGGATGAAGGATCTGAGGCAGAAATGAATCGAAGGATAGAGGCTGATCTGGATTTTGATCCTCGACTCTTTTTCAGGGAGAAAGACTTCTCATGCATAAACCCATACTACAATGAAGCTGGAGAGTACATAGGTCCAGTTCAGGATGATGAAGTTGTTGCTGATCCTAAGGGGAAGGAGAAGAAGAAGAAGAAGAAGAAGCGGGTTGAAACTAGGACCAAGTCGAGAGTAACAAGGAGTGGAAGAATTTCATGAGATCAATGAGATTGATCACTTTGAATTTCTATGATGTGTTTTGTTTTGTTTTTTCGGATGTTTTTAGTTTTTTTGAACAAGTTTTATGAACAATATGTAGTAAGTTTATTTGAACAAGTTTTTCTTCGGATGTTGAAATTGTATTATGAAGTTAGATGTTAAGTACAATCCGCATAATCGGTAGATAACTATGTTTCTAAACTACCGATTAAACACAATCGGTAGTTATTTATTTCCCGTGCTACCGATTAACCACAATCGGTAGTTATTTATGTTCACATACTACCGATTATGGCAGGAAAAGTCCTGGACAAAAAAACCACTATAATCGGTAAGTAAATTTGATCTTTAAATTACCGATTACAAAGTTTAAAAAAAAATTTAAAGTTTAATTCAACTCTGGCTACAATCGGTAGATATAAATTTTGAATTTCTACCGATTGTGAAAGATGAAGAGTTAGAAATTTTATAAGTTTTGAAAAATTCATTTTTGGGGCGACACCTATAATCGGTAGTTATGGTACTCCATTAAACTACCGATTATGAAATCAAAATCCAAAAAAAAAAACTGGGAATTTTGTACAATCGGTAGGAATAAAAATCACGAGCCTACTGATTGTACAAAACTATAACTCAAATAAATCAATCAAAAACACTCTCAATTTCTATTCCAAAACTATAACTCAAATTCATCATCTAACACTAACTATAACCAAATTAATTAACTAATTAATCAATATTAATACTAATTAAGCAAGGATAGATTAATCATTATAAAAAATATATAGATAAAGGATGTGTTGATATTACTTCATAATGACCTTATTTTTATTTTATTAGTGGCCCCAAATTAATTTTGGGTAGCCCTCAAAATAGCCAGGTTAATTATCAACTAACATATTTTAGCAAATACTTGATAGTCTGTACAGCCTCAAGACAACTCATATACTCATATACACAAAGTCAATTAAAAAAACCTGAGCCGATCTGATACTTTTGAGATCCAAATCTAGTGATCAATCAAAATGGTAGAAGCTACGAATCATTCGAAAATGCAGAAGAATAATCCTTCTGTGGAAGACGTCGATCCTCAAGATGACAAACTGTTTACTAGTGGCTTTAACCGTATCACTAGTCAAAATAATAATGAAGAAAACAATATCATGGGTACGTATAATCCAAACGTAGTATTGGTAACAGAGAAGGTTCAAGCATTAAACATCGAATTCCACCAACAATTGTTGAAGAATATAGAGGTAATATGCGTGTTAATTCGTCGAGAACAGGTGAACGTTACAAAATATACGTAGCAATTGGGAAAAGTAAATCAAGTAGGGATGCACTTATATGGGCATTGAAACATCTTTTACATGATATTCCTCCTCCTTCGTATTCGTCGACTTTTATATATCTTATTCATGTCTATCCTGAGATTCTCTACGTCCCAGTTCCAGGTACGTATATAGGTTTCAGTTTCCTCGTTGAATAACATCTAAATAAATTTATGATTTAATTGCTTTTTTACTATCTCATTCATATTGTTAGAATTAAAATGGATTCTTACTTAAAATGATTTTTATTACTTAGTGGGATCAAGGGTCATTAGTCCAAACTTGGGTGGAAAATTAGAGCCATCCATTTTCACTTCTTAGTGAATGAGAAACCTTTGGTTTGTCCCATATTGGGCAAACCAATGAGGAAGTTTATCCTCTTTACCACAAACGTTCTATATAAGGAAAAAGAACTAGTGGATTGGATATGGACTTAGGAAATGGTCTAGTGGGCAAATGCACACATGTGCGGTGCTTCGCACCGAAGCACCATGGGCCGCGGGCTTGCGGAGCTTGCGTGTGCTTTTGCGTGAGCCTTGGTGCGAGTGTGAGCATTGGCGTGAGCCTTGCGTGTGCCTGCGAGTACCCATCAAAGATCCAACGGTTTTATATTTTAATTTTGTACATTAAGTATTTTACCGTTTTGAATTTGTAAATTAAATCAGGTTTAATAATAAAATCTTTTAATTAAATATCTCGAATTAAATATGTTTAATTAATTGATTTTTTACCGTTTGATAATTCAACAGTCTTCTTCTTCTTTAAAAGAAAAACAAAAGTCAGATTTTTACTTACCCCAGTCGCATCAACTGACCTTACGACTTGTCCCCTCTTCTTGCTTTGGTTTGCGCACTGTTTATTTCTTCATTTTTCTTCTACTGTTAAGTTCACAACGGGCCAACGAGTCTTGCTAACTGGGTTGGTATCAGGTGGTTTTATCCTGGATTCGATTTGTCATCTCTAAAGGTATAGCAACATCTTCCAAAGGTGTACCTGACAAATATCGAGTTAAGGGCAGTCTGTTGAACAGGCGACTCCATCTCTCTGTGCTTGTGTGGTTGTCTGAAGTGTGTTATCTGTTCTAACCCATAATCTCTTTCAAGTTTCTGTTTGGTTTGCTTACTGTTACGGGAATATTCTCCAACATTCTTAACTCGATAATTGTATTATTTGAAAAAACTTCTTCTGTAACAATGGTGAAGACTGATGTTGACATACCTCATAAATTTTCTGGAAAGGACTTCAAGAGATGGTTGTGAAGACTGATGTTGACATACCTCAGAAATTTTTCCTGAGTTTCCATATGCTAGATGAGATGGTTGTGAAGCCGTTTGATGAGTCTCTGAATGAACCTGAAAAATTACAGGACTTAGAAAGTTGGAAGAGAAGTAATTATATGGCCAAAAATCATATCTTAAACTGCTTAGAAGATGCTCTATATGATTTTTACAATGCTAAGGATAATTTCAATGCTTATAATCTATGGACTGCACTACAAGATAAATATGAAGCAAAAACAGCAGGAAGTAAAAAATTCTTGGTTGCACGTTTTCTGGAATATAAAATGATGAATGATAAATCAGTGGTTGATCAGTTTCTGGAGTTGTAAAAAATTATTAATGAAATAATTGCTGAAGGAATGGTTATTGACGAAACATTTCAAGTTTCTGCTGTTATTGAAAAATTGCCAAATTCCTAGGATGAATACAAGAGAAGACTAAGCATGAAACTGGTGAAATTTCCATGGTAGAATTGGGCAAGAAAATCCAAGTTGAAGAATTGATGTGTTCAAAGGACAAGAATGTTTCTTCTGCAAGAGACATGTCAAACAAAGCTCATGTCATCGAACACAAATTTGCTAATCTAAGTCTGGACCACAACAAGCGCAAGCCTGGCCCGCAAAGAAAAGGTACCTTTCAAAAACCAAAATCTGCTATTGGTAAAATTAAGGGAGCATGTTATGTTTGTGGTGTGTCTGACCATATGGCAATTCATTGTAGAAAACGCAAAGATGCTAATTTTAAGAAATCAAATGTAAATTTAGTTGAAAGTAGTAAGAATGAGTTTTCTGGCACGGTGTCTGAGGTTAACTTAGTTACCAATGTGAGAGACTGGTGGGTAGACTCTGGAGCTACCAAACATGTCTGCGGAAGTAAAGACATGTTCACCTCCTATCAGACGGTAGGAGAAGGAGAAAAACTCTATATGGGTAATTCATCTGCAGCACAGGTTGCAGGAAAAGGAAAAGTTTTGTTGAAGCTCTCCTCTGGGAAAATCCTCATATTGAATGAAGTTTTACATGTACCAGACATCTGCAAGAATCTCGTTTCAAGTGGTGTGCTAGATGATAAGGTCTTTAAGATTGTATTTGAGTCTGGGAAAGTGATTATCACTAAGGGAAAGGATTTTGTGGCAAAGGGCTATAAGGCTGAAGGCCTATACAAATTATCTGTAACCTCTGTTGAAGTTAATAAAATTGATTCTTCTTATGTTGTTGTCTAATTGAATATCTGGCATGGTAGACTTGGTCATGTAAATTATAAATCAACGAACAAATTGGAAAACTCTGGCTGTATTCCAAAATTAAATTTGGAATATGAACATAAATGTGAAGTTTGTGTAGAATCAAAATATGCAAAGAAGCCCTTTAAGAAAAATATCCACAGAAATACTAATCCCTTAGAATTAATTCACTCAGACTTAGTTGATATGAAATCAATCCAAACTAGAGGTGGTAAAAAATGGTTTGTCACTTTCATAGATGATTGTACTAGATACTGTCATATTTACTTGCTTAAAGGGAAAGATGGTGTTTTAGAAGCATTTAAACTATATAAATTAGAAGTAGAAAACCAATTGAACACCACAATTAAAACCATTAGATCTGACCGTGGGGGTGAATATGTAATCCCTATAAGAGACTTTTGTGCACAACATGGCATTATTCATGAGGTAACTCCTCCTTATTCACCACAATCAAATGGAGTGGCTGAACGAAAAAACCGAACCCTTAAGGAGATGATGAATGCCATGTTAATCAGTTCAGGACTACCGGCGAACTTGTGGGGGGAGGCCGTCCTCTCAGCTTGCTATATCCTGAACAGAGTGCCTCTTAAAGGATCAATCAAATCACCGTATGAATTATGGAAAGGAAAACAACCATCTTATGGATACCTCAAAGTGTAGGGGTGTTTATCCAAGGTCTCTATTCCTCCACCTAAGAGGACTAAAATAGGACCTAAAACAGTTGATTGTTTCTTCATAGGATATCCCGAACACACCACTGCTTATAGGTTTATGGTTGTGAGTTCTGAAACCTCAGAAATTGGTGTGAACACCATTATGGAATCTAGGGATGCTACATTTTTTGAAAATGTGTTTCCGTTGAAATTTGAATCTCGCATGATATGTGATGATCCCCTAGATGTCCCTTCTTCTAGCCATATTTTACCGATAGAAGAAGATGAACCTGTTTATGAACCTAGAAGAGGCAAAAGACTTAGAATAGAAAAATCTTTTGGGCCAGACTTCATAACCTGTTTAGTTGAAACTAATCCACAAACCTATAAAGAAGCCATGACTTCGTCTGAAGCTCCATGGTGGAAAGAATCCACTATTAGTGAGATGGATTCTATTGTTCAGAACGAAACCTGAGAGATAGTAGATTTACCTCCAGGGTGCAAACACATAGGCTGTAAATTGATCTTCAAGAGAAAACGTAAGGTATATGGAGCTGTGGAAAAGTATAAAGCTAGACTAATAGCTAAGGGATATAAACAAATAGAAGGTGTAGATTTCTTTGACACTTATTCACCTGTCACTAGAATTACTTCCATTAGGATGCTAATTGCAATCGCTGCAATTCATAACCTAGAAATACATCAAATGGATGTAAAAACTGTGTTCCTAAATGGTGAATTAGATGAAAAAATTTATATGGACCAACCCGAAGGCTTTGTAGTGAAGGGTTATGAAAACAAAGTGTGTAGACTTAAAAAAATCTTTATATGGCTTGAAACAAGCACCGAAACAATGACATGAAAAATTTGATCATGTAATGTTCTCTAGTGGATTTAAAATAAATGAAGCTGACAAATGTGTGTACAATAATTCTATAAATGATGCATGTGTGATTGTATGCTTGTATGTTGATGATATGCTTATACTAGGCACAACCTTAGAAATCATTAATTCCACTAAGAACATGTTGAGTGAGAACTTTGACATGAAAGACTTAGGTCCTGCTGATGTAATCCTAGGAATGAAAATTAGAAAGGAGTCTAATGGATTCAGTCTTAGTCAATCTCATTATGTTGAATCAGTTCTTAAGAAATTTACCAGTTTGATAGTAAACCTGCAAGTACTCCATTTGACCCTTCTTGTAAGCTCAAGAAAAACAAGGCGGATGGAGTCTCGCAACTTGAATATTCACGAGTCATAGGAAGTCTGATGTATTTAATGAACTGCACAAGACCAGATATTGCCTATGCTGTGAGTAGACTAAGTAGGTATAAATGCAAAAGCATTATTATGATGTGTTGTTATCTCGAGAAGGCATAACTACATACTAAGTGGCATCAGTTATGCACAATCTTGTGCATATCTTGCAAAAGCCGCTTGGCCTATAAAGACTAGGCTTTGCTTGTCCTTTGGCCTTGCTACACAAGTTGGAAATTATTGGTGACACGGATCTTATATGCCTAAGCATATCCTTTCGAAACAATTGTCCCTTGGCATCGATGTGGCTTTGACTTAATAGGCTTAAGTTGCTTGTTCCATTCGAGATGACCATTCGGATAAATTATAATCTGTGTTTGATCTCTTCATAGTACTGGTAGGGTACGTAGGCAGCCGTAAATGTACCACAATATGGTCCAACACTTTTTTTCTCATATCATCTAATTGGGAGATGATTGCAACATGTTGGTAACTCATATCATCTGGCTCGGCAGCGCGAGGCAAGAGCTGATTGTTACCAAACTTGATGAGGTAGTTGAAGTTTATTTGTTGGATGTTCATACTTCTTATCAAGATATACGACATCGGCGTGCACCAATTATGGATTGGGCATGGACAAGAAAAGGAAGATAACCAGATTGTAAGTTAGGGGAGCTTGCATATATATAAGCCACTTGCATCACAAGGAATGATGCACGACATAAATGGAATGTGCCTGGATGTTACACCCTTGGAAAAAAAAGATTAGTGGATGCACCCAGCGTATTGTCAAAGTGGAGAAAAGACTCGAAAGATTGGTTTGAAGTGACCTATTTGTTAATCCAAGGCATGATCAAGGCCTGGACAGTAAATTGCAAGTATGTGACGCATGCCAAGGAATCACCATTGGCCGGTATAGTCACGTTTTAAGCGAATCATGCCTTGCAAAACATATTAGGAAAGAAAAATCTACGTGCATTTGTCTAGGAAGCCTCGAAGTTTACATCCAGGTTACTCGCATCAGAGTGGCGTATCATTGAGTTCTGGTATGCACAACACGGTGTTGGGGGCGGAATTTTCCGATCTGTTACAAGATCTATCTAAGCAACTTAATGCAATTAGAAAATTTGTTCGATCTCTTACAAGTCTGATGTTTATCAAGATAAACTGCTTGTGTAATCCCAGAGAATCAAGTTCGCATAAAGTCACACACAAAGATCAGAACCAAAAATAAAAGTTTTCATTCTTCAATTTTTAAAAGTAACCGTTATAAAACAACTTAACTCCACTATTGATCAACCGCCTCATTAATGGTGGATCTTATTAAGTCATCTTCTGTTTAGGCTAAAGCTTGTAATTGCTTTGAGCACAGAATGAAGTCTGTTAACATTGATCGATGAACACTTGTTCCCTACAGATCATAAATCACTTATATTTGTATTATTCAAATCTTCAAACAAACTTGACTGGCCTTAAATCATAAGAGAAGGACCTTATAATAAACAAGTTTGATCGATTGAAGATAACTACATCGTTAGTTCAAAACAAAAGTAATCAAAAACTAAAAAATAGTCTAGCCTTCCACCAACGGTAAAACTAAAGGCTTCTTGATCCCAAGACTTTAATAAAAGGAAACGTAAGATGTTTCACCTAATTAGATTTCCCATGTATATTTAACAAGTTTACTTTTCCATCCTCAACAGAACGTGTTCTCAAGATATGCAATAATAATATATTTCCCAAATTAGCAAATTCCAAGTAATATCCAACTCATAATCGATTTCACTCATAGTATGAAAACTACGGTTAGCTAGCACATAATATGTACTTTAGTAATATAACTTCTAGAGATACAAAAATATTTGGGAATGGAAAGGATAGAATTCGATACAAAAAAATGGTATAAAAAACGATATCTTGGGATCTTGCCTTGAGTATCAAAAGTATATACTTGAAAATTAAGAGATTAGAGTTTATCATATATTCAAATCATTATGCAGACGTTCTAATGAACTTTCCAATCAAACTCATATACTTCTCGATATCTTCTAAAACCCGTGAAGGTTACTAGACCAATCGAAAATGTAAAAATAAAAGTTAGATTAAGTTAGGATCGGTCCTGGGATCGGTTCTTCTTAAGGGATCGATCATGAGATCAGTCCTGAATCCCTATTTCGACTTTGAAACAAGTTTTGCAAGTCTACTTCCTTTAACTATGTTTCTAAAATTGCCTTCAAACATATTTATTAAGGTTTGGATTCATCTAGAAGTTCAACACACCAAATAATAAGTTACCAATTAGTGGAATGTCATACACACAAAGCATATAAATAAACTATTCTTCATCACTCTGTATACTTTAAGTTGTCAAAACAACTAATTATGTCATTCCTATTATTATTTTAATCATTATGTAGTGAACAAGTCACTGGTACTAAAGTCATTATAACAAACATAACTTTTTATGTTATGTTTTTCAATGAATAAATACTTGCATGAACAATAGATAAAGGTGGAATAAGTTACCAATTAGTGCAATGCCATACACACGAAGCCTATAAATAAATTGTTCTTCATCACTCTGTATACTTGAAGTTATCAAAACAACTAATGTATATCATTCCTATTATTATTTTAATCATTATGTAGTGAACAAGTCACCGGTACTAAAGTCATTATAACAAACATAACTTTTTATGTTATGTTTTTCAATGAATAAATACTTGCATGAACTATAGATAAAAGTGGAATAAGGCAAGTTTATAGATACTAACCTCAATTTGAAGGATGTTGTCTTTGTTTTTTCTTCGATACATCTTCCGGTCTTCATGAGTAACTAGAGTTGGTCTCAACATATTTATGTTCCTAGTCTGACCTAACAAAGTTGACTTTAGTAATTTACTCAAGCGACTCCCAGTTTTGGAACTAAACTTGACAACCAAACTTGACATACCAACGCTTGGTGGGTTCAACCGAGCAATGATATAACATGCCTCCAACTAGGCACCTATTTGATTTCCTAAAGATAATATAATCAAGGTAATGGAAATCTTTGCTTTGAGAAAATTCCAAGGAAAAGGAGTTAGCAAAGCAATTCTCAACAATTAGGGTTTAAACTCTTCAAAACTTATAGAGATGCCTAATTGATTCTATCTCACAAGATCTATCTAAGTACAAGAGTATATCGTAATCTTATGGATCTACAAGGTCAGAGACGAAAAAATCCTTATATCAATCTTATTCTTTGGTCGATAGTTCATGAATAGCAGAAAAGACATACCTTTAGAATAGACAAAAACTACGATGATCAAGAACATTCCATGAATCCCAAGTGAAGTCTTCAAATTTGTCACCTAATTATGTTTCTCGAGGAAACCTAGGTCTTTGGATGACGACTCTTGCAGCAACAAGATGCAAAACGTGCATGAATTAAGAATCTTAGTTGCAGATAATCCTCTTTTTTTGTTAATAATGAATAAGGATAGGTCGCTTAAAGTTCAAACAACTATTACCTGCATCCAAAGCAAGTTCGTGAACGAGTTTCCATGTTTATGAACTACTTTGATCCCAGATAACCTTTTACTACTTAAAATAGTTTTTTACTTTGATCCTAATTAAGTTGTTTCCATAGTTATAGAAATAAAGTTAACTTGATCATAATAAAATGGTTATAATAATAGACACCTTGTAAGCTTGCGGGAAGTTTTCCTTGTATTACAAAAAAGAATAATACATACACCTATTTGTCAATAAGGACCGTGCACCACTAAGTTCACGAGCTAATTAACCATATTGTCTTTGAACCATCAAGCAATACTGAAATTTAATAACATCCAAAATCTATATACAAATCTAAAAGATTGGAGGCAACATGAAGATACCCAATAGTACACAGTTATTGAACTAGGAAAACTTGGTTCGAGAACTCATGATGTTGGAATAGTTCAGAAACATATCCAAAGGTGCTAAATTCGCGAAATAGGAAATTCAGTTCGTGAACTCAACAAATTCATGAGTTCCAGAAACATGGTAAAAATTGTACAGTTCACAAACTCTCATGCACTCTGGAGTTTAGTAACATCAAATTTTGTGCATAGTTCACGAACTCTATTGCAACTTGATGTCTTTGGGATTTTCTTTCACAAACATAGTTTGTTGAACAAAAAAAATTATTCTCAACCTCAAATGTGATAAATCCATGAAAATCTAATGTCTAACTCTGTGTCCGAGATTAGTCAAGTACAAGCTTGAACTTAAAATTTTGTAACTCATTATGTACTAAATCCATACGACATTGTCTCAGAAGATAGAATGGTAGAAATAATGAGTAAATAGGATAGTCATTTTTCATATATCTTTGTGATGAAGTTTCCGATGATGTATTAACGTTCTTCAATATTCAATCTTCAAGGTATTCAACAATTTCTGATACTCAAATACCTAAATCTAATCCAAATCTGAAGCTGACTTTAGTAGACAATAAACTAAGAAATAATTTTGGTCATCTAACATTGACAATAAGATTAACATACCAATATTTGTGGGTAAACTAAGAAATAATTTTGGTCATCTAACATTGACAATAAGATTAACATACCAATATTTGTGGGTTAAACCGATTAATGCTTTAACAATACCCTTCTTCCATTATCAATCTGCCTTGTCCATAACTAAAAACTTTTGTTTTGTCGGGAAAAGATAACTCTTAGGATCAAATGATTTTGTTTCTTTCGGTCCTTATTAATGCTACTTCCTAACTTCTTTGTGAACACATGGTAATCACGTTGAATCTGCTTTAAAAAAAAAAGGCCAAATAAGTATCGACACTTCTTCAAGGCAGATGAATACCTGATTAGAACTATCACCAACACCATCTTCAACGATCACAAAAACATGATAGTAATACTAATCCTTATCATATATCAGTGCCTACTTGATAGACTGCCCTAAGAAACAGAAACAAGCCAAATCTTTTTAATCTTCTCTAACAAGACAAAATCTCTTTGAGGGATATATTTGAAAACTAGAAGCAGTTAGTCTTGAATCAGGGATGCGGAAAGATGTTAACTAAGCTAACGGTCCAAAACAACAAAAACCTCATTGTGATATCCTTTTGAGTTTTTTTTAATCCAAAAAAGAATTATGGATCATAGTCCAATTTCATAATACTATTATTATTATTATTATTTAGTTTTTTTACTACACGAAAAAGAAAAAGCAAATAAAAAGACCAAAGCAAGAAAGGCACTAAGTGCCGGCAGTACTATTTCCCGTGGAACACAAGGAAGCAATATAAGAAGGATATAAAGGGGGAAACCACCAGTCATAACTGTGGTTTTTAAATGCAAATTTGGCAAAGGGCATGGGCTACGTAATTAGCCCCCCTTCTGGTAAATGAAAAATGGGCCAAAAATGTGATTTTTCTGTTTGTCTCTTATCGGGAAAATGTGTGTCTTAACCTCCATGGCACAACTTTGGACTAACCCTTGAGAATCTTTATAATATTAAGGGCATCAGTCTCTCCATAGCACAATTCTCCTTCGTCTCTAGAGCAAGGAAAATGGTTCAAGCTTCAACATGCATATGTGAAGACAAATTGTGATCACAAGTACCACACCCTTGATAAACAGAGTTAGATTTTTTAGCAATGGAAGCACAAGCACCCATGTTCTCCACAAAAGCAGCATCCGCATCCAATTTGATGAAGTCTTCTTCGGGAGGCTACCATTCATCCGAACTGTTGCTGTCAAGAATTAAAATATTAATCTCTTCATAGTACACATAAGGATGAGAGTAGTTATACCAATATATACCGTCTTTAATGATATTCTTAATATTAGACTTTTCCCCATTGAATGTTTTTTCATTTTCATCTTTCCATATAACCCACATTGGACAACTTCTCAATCTGAAAGTAGTGAAGTCTCCGCCTTCTTGTAGCCATATGACAATCATGGCATGTATATGTTGGAGAAAATGAGTTTTAAATAAATATTTTGTTGGTCTTGGTGTGGTTTGATCTTAGGACCTAAGGGTTCTATGGATGCTCACTCATTTCCCTGAGTGAATGAAACTCTTTAGTTTAGTCCCACATTGGGTATTATAGAGAATGATGTCTACTATATAACCATTCTCATATGGGTAGTTAGACAAACGTGGGTGAAATGGGGTGGGCAAACAATATACGGCCCAACCCATGCAATATGCACATACACCATGCACCAAGTCCTATGTCTACACGAAATAATTTTTTGCAACAATTTTCTTTAGGAAATTAATTCCAAAAATATTTTCGTTAAGAGTTTTATTTATGGGAAATTCTTATTTTTCGGTTTTAATTGTTTTACAAGAAACAAAACCTAGTTTTATAAGAAAACCTAAACCTAACTTGGTTTGCAAGTAACTCTCTTCTATAAATACAACTCTTAAAACTGTTTTCAAGATATCCAGAAGAGGCTACTATCTTGTCTTCTTTTCACCATCTTCTCGCTTTGTTTTGCGCTTTTGAGTGTTTATTTCCCTTCCTTCCCTGTTGCTAAGTTCAAGAGTGGGTAGTTTGTATTGTGCTAATACAAGCTATATCGGGCAGTCTTATCCTGCACACATCTTCGCACGTTGGGGTTTATCATTGCTCTTCTCGAGTATACCCGCGAACTAATGTGTTAAGGACAACTTGTTGAACCTGTGATTCTGCCCTCGTAGTTGTCCGTGGTAGAGTTGTTTTCAATTCAGTTCTTTATATATTATTTTGATACATCTAACGATGTTGTTCATTATTGCAAGATTCCAACAATCTTAACACATTATCTTTTATCTCGTAACAATGGGAAAGAACGATTTTGAAAAACCACAGAAGTTCAACGGAAAGGATTTCAAGAGATGGCAATCCAAGATGCTGTTTTTCCTGAGTTTTCATGATTTAGACGCAATACTGGTTCCTTTTGATGATCTGATGAATACTGAAGATATTACTGAAGATGATAAAACATTTTACAAGAGGCAGAATTATCTGGCTAAAAATCATATTATGAACTGTTTGGAATATGCGATGTATGATTTTTATAATGCTAAAGAAAATTTCAGTGCTTATGATTTGTGGACTGTGTTAGAAGCAAAGTACCATGCAGAGACTGCTGGTAGCAAGAAATTTCTTGTAGCGAAGTTTATGGATTTCAAGATGACGAATGATAAGCCTGCTATTGATCAATTCCTTGAACTCACTACAAGAAAAATGGGTTTAAGCGACAGGTCGTTTTAAGTCGCTTAAAGCCCTTTTTAAGTCGATATAACCGTTATAGCAACTAAAAGTGGCACTCGCTCCGTTGGTTTCCCAAAGCCATGTATGTCAAAGCCTTGAGCGACCAGGCAGTCGCTCTAGTAATCAACCAACTTACCTAAAGCGAGTACTTTTATCATTGCTAAAGATCTAGACCAACTACCATGGAGCAAGTAAAATTATGATCGCTTAACATCTAGACCAACCAATATAGCAAGTAAAATATCAATCGCTTCAGATAGATCAACAATTCTAAAGCAAGTAAAAGACCTAGTTGCTAGATACATAGAGCAACTCGACCTGAAATTGCTTGGTTAAAGTTTTAGACATCCAAGTAATTTTTTCTCGCTAAAAGGGATTTCTGATTTTGATTGGCCTGAAGTTGGTTGCTTAAGCTTTTAAGATAGTAAAGTTTTTACTCAAGTTGATTGCTTAAAATTTTAAGCTATTAAAGTTTTAGTCGCTAAAAGTAATTTCTGGTTTTGATTGGCTCTAAGTTAATTGCTTAAGATTTTAAACTATCAAATTAAATTTTAAGCTATTAAATTTTTAGTCGCTAAAAGTAATTTTTGATTTTGATTGGCTCTAAGTTAATTGTTTAAGCTTTTAAACTATCAAATTTTTGTGTTTGAGTTTTTAAACTGGCATGAAGTTGATCGCTTAAAATTTTAAGCTACTAATTGTTTTTGCTCGCTAAGAACAAATTCTGATTTAGATAATCCCAAATTATAATTATAATTAAAAATCACTAATTAAGATTATATAATACTTATTAAAATTATATAATTATAAATGAATAACAAAATCAAATTAAAAACAATTATGAACCAAATTAAAATCACAATTGATCATCTTTATTATTCCTGGATTCAATTTACAGCATATTTAGTCAAAATAATTACAATCATTTTTTACAGGAAAAAAAACAAGTTTATTTACAATTCCATCAATGAACACCACTGATACAACTACTTCAACTTTGAAGCACTCACTCTATTGATCTCAAAATCAAAGCTAAAGAGCAAATTAAGTGTTATAAGGTTGCAGTAATATGAATCTTGAAGTGTTTTGTAGCTTTGTTCAGTGAGATTTAAAGAACCATGACGGGTACTCATTCCACATCTGGTTCATGTTCATCTCTCAAAAAAAGTGATAAACTTGGGTCCTGCATATACGAAAAAACAAACAAACAAATACAAAGAAGATCAGAACTAATAAGATTAAGGAGCATTAACCATGAATTGGACACACAGTAAAATCAAGAAATGAATCAAGAAACAAAATAATAAAACTGGACATCTAAGTAAGTCTATTTTCACACAAACAGAATTTAACCCACCTTGACAGTTTTGAGTTCTTCACCGCAAACAACCCAACATCCACCTAGGGTAAATCTAAACTCATACCACAAGTGCATATACTCTTTTCCTCACAAAGTCCCACACCTTAATTTAATCAAGACAATATTAAATAAATATGAGCGGCACACTACTGAAGTACTTAGCTTATGAACATAAATCACACAAACAGAAAGATTAATCCATATTACATACTTCACTACAGTAGAAAAAATAAGAGAACAATATGAACACAGAAAAAAAATTGAAACAAAACAAACAAATTTTCATTTCTAAAAAAGATTAACCAAATCACACAACCAAATTTTGATCGGACCAATGGTTACACTTACAGTGAAAACTTTAAAGGTTTTAATAGAAACGATGCTTGGATAGGGTTTCACAAAGAAACCTAATCTTAAATGTCTGTGGTGTTTCTCGGTTAACATGGAAATGAAAAATCCACTAACTTTGTAGACCACAAGAATCTTCCGTAATGGAAGAAAGAGAGAGATTCAGAGATATTCCGTGAGGGATGCAGAGGGAGGCAGAGAGGGAGGCGCTGAGGTGAAAAAAGATGAAACCTAGGGTTAAGGTGTTTATATAGAAGGGTACTAAGGGTAAATACCATAAACTTTATGGTCAATAAGTAGAACAAATAGGGTTTAATTGAATTGACGGTTCAAGATTAAAATTTAAAGATGATCGGATGGTTCTAGGTGTTTTATCTTCTACTCATACGGATTGTTAATCTGACGGTTCAAAATTAATATCTTATGCTCATCCGGATCACGAATCTGACGGACCAAGATTAACATCCTTTTTTATACCAAAACGCCTAATAAAACGTACGTCTCTTAATATATACAGGTCCAACGATTAAAAGAACAATGAATGGTTATTAATTTCATATAAATAAATTTGTTCTCCTTAGCAAACAACGCACGTATGATTTCATTTTATCCGGAATCCTATCGATGTTCGTCATGTTATCCTTACTAACCTCTTATCCAAATTAAGAATCTCCACCGGAATCTATAATCTACGATCATCAGACTTCAAAACTTTGTCTAGTGGAAAGTCAATGATAATTATCGAATTCATTTCTTATTTTTCTGATTCATTTTTATGTATTCAAATCAAAATTTATGTATAATCGAAGGTCGATAAAAATATCCAAAATCATTATAATTTTTACTATTCTTTGGATTTTTTCTTAGGTTATTAATTATTATTTTTTCTTCCGTAAATACATATTCCTCGATATTAAAATATAAGAATATTTTACTAATTAAAATATATATAACATTTAGACAAAAAATTAAAAAAAATCAAAAGAAAGTGTTATGACCAAGTATAATTGTAACTAAAATGGACGGATACGATTTTATCCAATGAAACGGATCACAATCTGTATGACTAGATAGAATTAATTTGGTAGTTAACTTTTGGGTGTTTTTCAATTTTTCTTAGTTTCAAAATCAATGTTATGGTTCTGGTAGTTTGGATTTAGAGGTTTCTTTTGAAAATCAATGTTAAGGTTCTGGTACTGGTACTGGAAAGGTAATTTAGAGTCTATGTCTTTCTTGATTATTAGTGTTTGGTGATGTTTGTTTTGTTTTCCTAAAAATGATGCTTATTACACGATTATTGTCTCTACTAGATGAGAACTAATGTGCGTTTTTTTTTTTGTTCATTGCTATCTAGGTTTTGAGTAGATCTGGAGATGGAGATGGCTTTGATGTCTAAGTCAGACATACATATATTGTTAAGAAACAACTTCAACTTGTGGACTTCTGAAATTCCTGAAGATGGAGGTAAATGCATACATATATTGTTAAGTCGAATGTTATGGTTTGGCAGTCATTAGTTGTCATATTGTTGGTCATCTCCAATTATTTATTGCAATAACAAGTCTTGCGTATCTAACTGTCTTCATCTATGTGATGCAACCCTTTTGTGTACATGACTTACCAATTTTGATCAATCTTACTCAAAGTATATCAATTTTCATCAATTTCACTCGATTTCACTTAGATTTATTGAATTTTATTCAATCTCAATCAAACTTATTCATTTTTTTATCGATCTAACAAATCTAACGATATCAAACTATGATTTTATCAATCTCACTTAAATTCATTCAATTTTTTATCGAACCGACTTGAATACACTCAATTTTGATCGATCTTACTCAAATTATATCAATTTTCATCAATTTCACTCGATTTCACTTAGATTATTCGACCTGACTTAATACACTCAAACTATACCAATCACATAACATTATTCGACCTGACTCAAATTCACTAAATTTTCATTGATCTCGCTCTAATTCACCAAGTATTATACAATAACAATATCCTTAATAACCTTTTCTCGGTACCCTAATCTTAAACCTATTGATGTTCGTCACATTATCCTTAATAACCTCTTCCCTTAAGTTGGAATCTTCACCGGTACCCTAACCCTACCGATGTTTGTCATATTATCCTCGATGAACCATTCCCCTCACCGGAATCCTAAACCTATTGAATTGTTCATAGTATGTCTTTAATGACCTTTTATACTAAGTCGAAATCTTTACCAGGACTTTATCGTCGATAACAATATCCAAATTAATTTATATATATATATATATATATTCCTTGGATTTTCATACTGAAGTTTGATAATAAAATTGAATGTACCAGTTCGTTTTGGCATAGAGAGAACCACACATGCTTCTCACACATTTATCTCAATCCGTATGACAATCCAAAATCAAATCTGTACCATCCAAAAATTTCATGATCCGTATGACTATCCTTATCCACCATCCAAAATTTCTATTCAAAAGCCTTAATAATTTTTCTCCCTTCATTTTTCTTTTCCTCTTTCTCTCTCTTTCTCGGTTCTGCTCTCTAATCCTCCGCCCCAAACAAAACCCTAAACAACAAATCAACTTTTTCCGAACAAGAAGAAATAATCAAACCTAAGCCCAAAATTATGTTTCTCCGCCCTGTTAAGTAGAAAGTATTTAAGCAAATGATGATCGTCTTTTGCCTTTTTACTTTTACTAAAACCCTACAGAAGCAGCAGCAGCCGAAACCCTAAGAAAAGGAGGAGGATTGAACATGAAGGTTTGTTTGCTCATCACAAACTTAAGATCATCATTTTCATTGTTTTACCTCTTCTTCCTCTTTCTTCGTCTTCTTCTTCTCTTACTTTTTTATTGCTAATCTTTTTGTGTTGTTTCTGTTTTAGTTCAATATCGCCAATCCAACCACTGGATGTCAAAAGAAGCTTGAAATCGATGATGATCAAAAGCTGTCAGTTCATTTTCATTCAACAACTCTATTGTTATCTATCAAATACTTTTTGTAGAATCCTTTTGGATAGGGTTTGTTGATGTTTCTGTTTTTTTAGGTTTTAGAAATTAGGGGTTTCTTTTGTTCTGGTGGTTTCAGTCTAATTTCTAAAGATCTTGGATTAGGGCTTCATATGTCTAAGTAGTATATTCAATTTCAATTTCTAATCCAAATTGCTTGTCAGCGAATCAGCTGTCTAATTTAGGGAATCCTCAGTTGATTTTGGTATTTTGTTGGGATTACCTTTTTGTAGTTTGTATGAATAATTTTAGGATATGCGAGTATACTGATTGAGGTAATTTGAACCTACGGCTTCAAACCTGAAGAATATGAAATATCTAATGCTTAGAGATAGATTAACATATAATGTTTGTTTCTTACCTGTTAATACTTTTGTACCATGGAAATTGTAGAAGACTGGAATGGGTTACAAAAGAGCATGAAAATGTTGGATTTATATGTGTTCCAGCTTATGTTGCATTACAGGAAAATGTTGAAAACTTGAGGGTGATCACAAGAAAGCTAAGATATTTGCAGGTTATATTTTGTTCAGATTTCTTTTTGTTTTAAGTTTGTCTGCACTTTTTCTGATTTTCTGGTTTACGCTTGGTTGAACTCTAATTTTCTGCAGATGGCTTGAATCGAATCAGTGGATTACGAGTGAATAAATCTTCAGTAGAGACCAGCATGGTAAGTATGTCTGCTAAAAGCAGTATAAATGCTATCCAAGTTTTTTTCCTAAGGAGGTTAACCACTAATGCTCTCTTTTATGTTGCATCTAGTTGAGCACTTTCTTAGATTTCTAGGACTTGTATAAACATCATTTCCTACCATTTACTATGTGCTCTAGTTCAGCGATTAACACGACGTGTTTCATGATTAGAATCTCTTCTTTTTTCTTTCTTCGATGTCATGGTATTTTTCGATATATTAGAGGATTCCCACATCATGGTAGACCAACTTTGCAAGATTTTGAAAAAACATGGTGTACTCATGATGCCAGTAAGTACATCAAGGTATGTCTACAACTTTTGGGCTCCTTACCCAATGTTTTCCGATCTTTCTTTTGTTATTTCTACAAGGAAAGTCTCAACTTGTTTACTTATTTTTTGTTAATTATACAAGAAATGTCTCAAGTTATTTACTTAATTTCTGTTAATTCAGTATCCGAATTTTCCTGCACCACCAAATCTCCGAAAGTGATGTCCAATATGTACTTTCATGCACTCAGGTCATATTTCAATTATTTCACTGTTACTTTCTTATATTCTTATTCAGTAAGTTTCTTTTTATATTCTTATTCGAAATTCTTATCAGTATACCTCGGCGATAATTTTTTTTGAACCAACAATAACAGATCCAATAGGAGGTACCAAACCTTTGGAAAGACATATCTGGATCACACATTCAAAGAGCATATGGAAAAGGAAGAGGATTACTATCTGCCAGCAATTCCTATGTTTTGAATCTAGAGGAAAAATTTCGTGAGTTGAGGGAAAAGATGGAGCGGGATGCTAAGGACGTACAACTTTGTTTTAATCAAGAGAAACAAACTTTAGCCTCTCATTATGCTCTCAAAGCCAAGAATTCCGCTACTCTTTCCATCAATGCACTGTATGATCAAGTTTTTGCGAAAATTGGGTAGAAATTTAAGAAGTTGGAGGTCATGAGGATCCTGTTGTTTGAGTTGGTTAACCATATGAATTTATTTTTGATCTCTGCAGTTGCTGCTGGTTATGTATTCTCTTTTGTTGAAGATAAGTGTATGTCTTTTGTGAATTTTTTTGTGTATTTTTTGACTTTTGGGGGTTTTGTGGAAAGTTATATATAGGGTGTACTGTAAATGGTGTGATGAAAATATACAATGTTTTGGGTATACGGTATACCAGTTGGGGGTAGTGTTTAAGATGTTATGATGGAGTCGTTGTATAAGTCTTTTGAAGTGTTTCTAAGTTTTGTTATGTGCTATGAATTACCCCTCTTTTATGAATGGGATATGTATTTATTTGTCGTGTTCTTATTTATATCTTGCTACCTAGTTTGTGATCTATACAAATAATAAGAACAATTAAATACTTAAAATTTAATAAACAATAGGTTGTTAATCTTTTTTAACATCCGACTTCAAACGATCTCCGTTTTGGTATAAAGGATCTCCGTGATAGTCAATTTAATCGACTCATGTTAATTTTTCTTTTCAATTTGTGCATTCAAACATTTGCGCATAGTGAATCAAAATAATGATTTGAACAAGTTTTCATGTCTCCATTAAATAAATCCTAATAAGATTGTTGGATTAATACTAAGTTCTTAAATGTCTACTTTAAAAACTGACTTCTCTTTTGAAATGATGGTGGCGGCTTAAATTTAGTTGCTGAGAGAGGTTTTTACCAAGTAATTCTCTTTTGAACATGTGGTGGTGGCTTAAACTTAGTTGCTGAGAGAGGTTTGAGCAACCAATTCCTTTTCTATTGCTACGAGTCTGTGCCTCAAAGTGAATAGCTACATGATCACTTTTTTAGCTGCTATAAATTACTTGAAAAATGGATCTAGCAATTAAACATATTTGTTCGTGGCTCAAACTTAGTTGCTGAGAGAGGTTTGAGCAACCAATTCATTTTTTGTTGCTACGAGTCGGTGCCTCAAAGTGAATAGCTACATGATCAATTTTTTAGCTGTTATAAATTATTTGAAAAAAGGATCTAGCAATTAAACATATTTGGTTGTGGCTCAAATTTAGTTGCTGAGAGAGGTTTGAGCAACCAATTCATTTTTTGTTGCTACGAGTCGGTGCCTCAAAGTGAATAGCTACATGATCAATTTTTTAGTTGCTATAAATTACTTGATAAACGGATCTAGCGATTAAATATATTTTTCGTTGCTAAATAATAGTGGACACAAGTTTATAGCCTCCAAAAATTTTGGCAGTTGCAATTTTAGACGTTTAAACTATTTAAGCGACTAAATTTCCGCGCTCTTGCTAAGATTTTGGTCGCTTAAACCCGTTTTTCTTGTAGTGACTTCAACAAAGCATCAACGAGATTCTTGCTGAAGGTATGGTCATTGATGAGACTTTTCAAGTATTTGAGGTAATTGAGAAGTTACCATCTTCTTGGTCAGAGTACAAAAGAAAATTGAGGAATGAAACTGGTGAAGTCAACATGGTTGAATTGGGAAAGAAGTTTAAAGTTGAAGAAATATTATGCACCAAAGACAAGAATGTTTCGTCTGCAAGAGATATGACAAATACGGCTCACATGACTGAACACAAATCTGGAAAAGGTGATAACAACAAACGCAACCCTAAGCATGGTCCTCACAACAAAGGTACGTTTCGTAAACCTAAATATGGCATTACTAAGATTAAAGGTGCTTTCTATGTCTGTGGAAATCGTGGTCATATGGAAATTCAATGTAGACAACGTAAGGACCTTAATAAGAAGAATAATGCTAACTTGGTTGCTGAGAATAAGAATGAGTTTTCTGCTATGGTGTCTGAAGTTAATCTGGTGACAAATGTGAGGAACTGGTGGGTAAACTCTGGAGATACCAAGCATGTATGTGGAAGCCGAGACTTGTTCAGCTCCTATCATAAGGTAGGGGAAGGCGAGAAACTCTATATGGGTAACTCATCTGCAGCAGAGGTTGCAAGAAAGGGAAAGGTCGGGCTGAATCTTATATCTGGCAACACTCTCACATTGAATGAAGTTCTTCATGTTCCAGACATCTGCAAGAATCTTGTTTCCTATTCTGTTTTAAATGATAAGGGTTTTAAAGTTGTAATTGAGTCTGGAAAAGTTGTAGTAACTAAGGGCAAAGAGTTTGTGGGTAAGGGTTATAAGACTGAGGGTCTATATAAGCTTAATGAAAAATCTGATGAAATAAATATGAATGATTCTTCTGCTTATATGTGTGTGTCATTGAATGTTTAGCATGGTACACTTGGTCATGTAAACTATAAATCAATGCATAAATTGGCTAGCGTAGACTCCATATCTAAATTCACTATTGAAAAGGATCATAAGTGTGACATTTGCGTAGAATCTAAGCATGCTAAGAAATCATTCAGTAAGAATGTCCAGAGAAATTTTAAACCCTCAGAATTAGTCCATTTTGACCTAGTCGATATGAAGTCAGTTCAAACTAGAGGTGGTAATAAGTGGTTTGTCACTTTTATAGATGATTGTACAAGGTACTGTCATGTTTATTTGCTTAAAGGGAAGGACGATGCCTTAGAAGCCTTTAAGATTTATAAACTCGAAGTTGAAAACCAATTGAATGCTACTATTAAAACTGTTAGGTCTGACCGTGGTGGTGAGTATGAAATTCATGTAGGAGATTTCTGCGAAGAACATGGCATAATACAAGAGACAACAGCCCCTTATTCACCTCAATCCAATGGTGTAGCTGAATGTAAGAATTGTACCCTTAAGGATATGATGAATGCCATGTTGATTAGTTCAGGATTACCTGCAAACTTGTGGGGGGGGGCCATCCTCTCAGCTTGTTATATCCTGAATGGAGTAGTCTTTAAAGGATCAGATAAAACTCCATATGAGTTATGGAAAGGTAGACAACCATCTTATGTTTACTTCAAAGTGTAGGGGTGTTTGGCAAAGGTGGCCATACCTCCTCCTAAGAGAACTAAGATAGGATTCAAAACTGTTGATTGTGTCTTCATAGGGTATCCTGAGCATACTAGTACTTATAGGTTTATGGTTGTGAGTTCTGAAATTTCTGACATTGGGTTGCATACTATTATGGAGTCCAGGGATGCAGAGTTCTTTGGGAATGTTTTTCCTTTGATACTTGGTTCTCGAAAGAGATGTTTAGATGAACCTCTAGATATGCCTTCAACCAGTCAGTCATTACCTTTAGAGGTAGATGCACCAGAATTTGAACCTAGAAGAGGTAAAAGGGTTAGAACTGAGAAAACCTATCCTGGTTGCATTACGTACCTAGCCGAGTCTGAGCCATGGACTTATAGAGAAGCCATGACTTCTTCTGAAGCTTCATGGTGGAAAGAAGCCTCCATTAGTGAAATGGATTCCATCCAACAAAACAGTACTTGGGAGATTGTAGATTTACCTCCAGGGTGTAAGGCCATAGGTTGTAAATGGATCTTCAAGAGAAAACGTAATATAGATGGAACTGTTGATAAGTACAAGGCTAGGTTGGTAGCTAAAGGCTACAAACATAAATAAGGTATAGATTTATTTGATACTTATTCACCTGTGACTAGAATTACTTCCATTAGGATGTTAATTGATATAGCCTTTGTCCATAACCTAGAGATACATCAAATGGATGTAAATACAGCGTTTTTAAATGGTGAATTAGATGAGGAAATTTACATGGAACAACCCGAGGGTTTTGTAGTGAAAGGTTGTGAAAAGAAAGTGTGTAAACTGATTAAATCTTTGTATGGTTTGAAACAAGCACCTAAACAATGACATGAAAAATTTGATCATGTGATGATATCTAGTGGTTTTAGGATTAATGAATCTGACAAGTGTGTTTACACTAAACTTGTTAAAGATGCCTGTGTAATTGTATGCTTGTATTTTGATGATATGCTTATACTAGGTACAAACATGGATGTTATTAATTCCACTAAGAAATTGCTGAATAGGAACTTTGACATGAAAGACTTAGGCCCTGCTGATGTAATCTTAGGGATGAAGATTAAAAGGAATTTTAATGGCTATAGTTTGAGTCAATCTCATTATGTTGAAACTATACTTAAGAAATATAATCAGTTTAACTGTAAACCTGTTTGTACTTTGTATGATTCCTCTTGTAATCTCAAGAAGAATAAGGGTGAGAGAGTTAACCAACTTGAATACTCAAGAGTCATAGGAAGTCTGATGTATTTGATGAATTGTACGAGACCAGACATTGCTTATGCAGTGAGTAGGTTAAACAAGTATACTTGTAATCCAGGGCAGATGCATTGGGATGCACTTATTAGAGTGCTGAGGTACTTAAAGTACACAATGTCCTTCTGTTTAAGTTATGAAGGATACCCTGTCGTCCTTGAAGGATTTTGTGATGCAAACTGGATAGCAGACTCAGATGAGTCTAAGTCTATGAGTGGGTATGCATTTACTCTAACAGGAGCATCTGTTTCTTGGAAATATTCCAAACAGACATGTATAGCTCGTTCCACTATAGAATCGGAGTTTATTGCGTTAGATAAAGCAGGAGAGGAAGCTGAATGGCTAAGATGCTTTTTAAAAGACATTCATCTTTGGCATGGGCCTGTGCCAGCTATATCTATACTCTGTGACAGTACGTCTGCGATAGCTAGATCTAAGAACAGTGTTTATAACGGGAATTCTGTACATATTCGTAGAAGACATAATTCGTTGAAACAACTTATCTCTACTAGCGTTATTACCGTGGACCATGTGAGGTCTAAGGAGAATATCGCAGATCCTTTGACGAAAGGATTGTCTAAAGAGATAGTTAGTGCTGCATCGAGGGGGATGGGACTTAATCTCATAAAATAAAATTGCCATGAAGGATACTCAACCTTAATGACTGGAGATCCCAAGACGAAGGTTCAATGAGATAACTAATTTGTAGTGATTAAAGGTATGCACTATCAAGAGAATTACATTCTATGTCCCTCCCTATGGTGTATTGTTGTGATAGTGTGACTGCATGTGAAGGATGAATTTTAAGAAGTCTTAATGAGTTCTATAGTTTTAATTTTATATTGAAGTGGGGTGTAGCAGTAAGACTCTTGATAAAACTCATCTATCTGAATGAGGAAGTGGGCCGCTTCCCATGAGAATTTGAGCGAATTCTTTAGAGCATTCTGAGAAACGGGATACGTCCATGGCCAAAATGGACACAACGGCACGAACTTAGCAAGGCCAAGAGGATATCATGCGTGGCTATTATCGCAAATTGCATCAAACGCTAGCAGTTCAAGACATCGCGTTCACTGTCTCTAGCAAGTAGTTTCGGTAACTTCTCACTAAGTAAAGGTTCAAGACCTGATGGACACCTTTGCCTATATGGTATTCTGATTTTTTCGTTTTTACCGAGATTTCATTCATGTGGGGGATTGTTGGAGAAAATGAGTTTTAAATAAATATTTTATTGGTCTTGGTGTGGTTTGATCTTAGGACCTAAGGGTTCTATGGATGCTCACTCATTTCCTTGAGTGAATGAAACTCTTTAGTTTAGTCCCACATTGAGTATTATAGAGAATGATGTCTACTATATAACCATTCTCATATGGGTAGTTATACAAACGTGGGTGGAATGGGGTGGGCAAACAATATATGGCCCAACCCATGCAATATGCACATATACCATGCATCAAGTCCTATGTCTGCACGAAATAATTTTTTGCAACAATTTTCTTTAGGAAATTAATTCCAAAAATATTTTCGTTAAGAGTTTTATTTATGGGAAATTCTTATTTTTCGGTTTTAATTATTTTACAAGAATCAAAACCTAGTTTTATAAGAAAACCTAAACCTAACTTGGTTTGCAAGTAACTCTCTTCTATAAATACAACTCTTAAAACTGTTTTCAAGATATCCCAGAAGCGGCTACTATCCTGTCTTTTTTTCACCATCTTCTCGCTTTGTTTTGCGCTTTTGAGTGTTTATTTCCCTTCCTTCCCTGTTGCTAAGTTCAAGAGTGGGTAGTTTGTATTGTGCTAATACAAGCTATATCGGGCAGTTTTATCCTGGACACATCTTCGCACGTTGGGGTTTATCATTGCTCTTGTCGAGTATACCCGCGAACTAATGTGTTAAGGACAACTTGTTGAACCTGTGATTCTTCCCTCGTAGTTGTCCGTGGTAGAGTTGTTTTCAATTCAGTTCTTTATATATTATTATGATACATCTAACGTTGATGTTCATTGTTGCAAGATTCCAACAGTATAGAAGTCCTAGAATCAAATCTGAAACCCAATATAGACCCAAAAAACTACGCCTTTGCGATGGGGAAGTAGATAAACAAGTGTTTTATACTTTCAATATCCCCACCACACAAGACATAGTCTTTATTCATATTTGGAAGAGTTTTTCCAAGATGGTCCATAGTAGCCATGCCTTTTTGGATCACTCTCCAAATAAATAAATTAATTTTTGGCACAAGAAGTTTTACCTTCCAAAAAAACTTTCCAGGGAAAGTTCTCTCTGTTAGTGGTGGAACTGGAGGGTTTTGGTGCTCTGAGAGTCTTCATAAAGAGGAGCTTGTCTTATTGGTCTACTTCTTTACTAGCTAAGTAAACGGTTAAGATTTTCTCAGCAGTGTCATTGGGGAACATGTCTCTAACCTGCTCGGTATTCCATCTTTTGGGATTGTCAAGATTCAAGTGTCTCACTTTAGTATTAGTGGAATGCTCCACATTAAATACAGTTGGTGAAGGTTCATTGCTCTGGCAGCCAATTGTCCTTTCTTATGTGAATGTTTTCACCATTCTCCACAGCCCAACAACAGTTTCCCTCCATTTATTTTTTCTGCAAGCCAACATTGCCTTCCAAGTATATTCAATTTTGGATTTTTGCTGCACTTCCGAGAAATTATCGTGTCTCAAATATATAGCTCTCATGATTCTTCCCCAAAGACAATCAGGATATTCAATGAAATTCTATATTAACTTGGCAGTTTGTGCAATATTTAGGTATTATAAAGATCTAATGTCTAACCCTCCATCTTCTTTGTCAAGAAGAAAAATATCACATCTTATGGAATGCACCTTCCTTGTCTGTTGATTGTACTCCCACCAGAAGCTCCTCATAATTTTTGAAAGTTTGTTGAGTGAGCTTTCGGAAATGAGAGTTGTAGGCATGTAGTAAGGAAGAATCAGACCAAACACTGTTTTGATAAGGACAGTTTTCCCAGCATCAATTTTGGTTTCAAGGGAAAACAACTTGCAAGATGAGATGGCCTAAATCCCATAGGTAGTGCTAAGGGTGGCAATTGATATTCGAAATCCGATGTATTTGAATAAGATATCCGAATTTATTATTTAAAAATATAAGGTTTTGGATTCAGATACAAATATAAAATATACATATCTAAAAATATCTGATCTGAAAGTTGTATATAAATATATATATATTATACATATTATAATTCATCTTCCACATTTAATTTCTCTTTTTTTTACCTTTTTAAAAAACTAATTAATATTTTTAAATAAATTATATTTCTATTACCTTTATTATCCTATATACTATATATAATTGATTTTTGTACTACAAGAACAAAATAATTTAATTAATTATTTCATTATATTTTCACATCGAATATTATGTTACCGAAAAATAATTTGGATACGGATTCAGAATAAAAAAGTTGATATCCATGTGGATACGAGTCGGATATAAATAACTTGAAAAATATTTGGATACGAATATGGATAGGGATACTTTGCTGGCTAGTCCAAAATACCCGGATCGAGTTAACCATAAGTCCACCCGGGAAAACCCATTTAACCATAAGTCCAAAAACCATTTGAAAACTACCAATTACAAATATAACCATCACGTGTAGTCATCCCACGTCCTCCACCTCCTACACTACTCGCATTCTTAACGGAAATTTGGTTTCATCTACTCCACCCACATTCGTCTTCATTACTTCACTAACACCTTAAAATCTAGGGAAAAATCAAAATAAAAAAACACCTGAAACAAAATCCAAAAAAAGAGACTAAAAAACCAAAATCAAATATGTAATAGCAGACTTTGATTTCTTTGAGCATTATACAACTCAAACCTGAGTTACTGTCAGCATTATACTATGCATATTTTCAATCTAAAATGGGTACCAAGAGAAAAATCAACAGAAGTATAAAAGAAAAAGTGATTGAAGAACACGATAATCCTCAATCTCCACCACCGAAGAAGAACAAGAAAGCTTCTACAGTAGATTCTATACCAACAAAATCAAGAAATAAGAAGAACAATGAAGTTTTTGATTCTCCAACAACATAAAAAAAAAACGAAACAAACTTTTGTTGATTCTCCGGCAAAATCAAAACAGAAGAAGAACAAAGAAGTTATTGATTCTCAAACAAGATAAAAAAAAATGAAACAAACTGTTGTTGATTCTCCAGCAAAATCAAAAAAGAAAAAGAACAATGAAGTTGTTGATTCTCCAACAACATCGGAATAAAATGAAACACCTGTTGTAGATTCTCCACCTACAAAGAAAAAGAAGAAAGATTTTGTTGTTCGTTCTCCATATACATCACAGAAGAAGAAGAAGGGTGTTGTTGTTTCTGGCAAAAAAGGTACTGATTCTAATCATCGGTGCATATCAATATATAACATACTTTGTTCATGTTATAGGAGTTGTATATAGCATACAGCATGGGTACATATCAATATATATATAAAAAAAATTCATGTTATAGCACATATATCTAGCATGCAACATAGAGTAAATATTGATATGTACTTGGTTTTTAGTATATAATGATCAGTACATATCAGTATATACTTATTTTCATGTTATAGCATCTAGATATTGATTGCAGGATAAGTATATATTGATATGTACTTTGTTCTAGATATTGAATTGGATCAATACATATCAATATATACTTTGTTCATGTTATAGATATAAAGTGTATATATAGATGTATATTGTTCTATACTATAGCATCTAGATCTTGCATACAGGATAAGTATATATTGACATGTACTTTGTTCTAATCTTGAATTGGATTAGTACATATCAATGTATACTTTGTTCTAATCTTTAATTGGATTAGTACATATCAATGTATACTTTGTTCATGATATAGAAGATACATATCAACATCTCAAAAATATATATTTTGTTCTATATTATAGTACATATTGATATATTGTAGGGATATTTACAGTGTGTTCATTATGCGGGTGGTATGAAGAAAACCACAAAGAAGACAAAAGCACATGCACCTGCTAGGAAGATATACAAAAGTGGTTTCATGGGGATTTTCTCACTTGTTAAAGCAATCAAGCCAGAAAAGCTTGAGTTGAGTGAAACTCAGTTACAGATAATTAGTGAACAATCATATGGGAACCTTTATCTGATGTTCTGGTACACAAATCTGGGTGCAGATCACTGGATGAAGAATGAAACTGCTGTGACTAATCTTATAAAGTTTTATAAGAGAAGTAAAGTTGCGGATGAGCTCACATTTGAGTTCAAAAGGCATGGAGTTTCACACATTCTGACATCCACTCCTGAAGAAGTAGGTGTTATCTTTGGAATGCCAAGAGAAGGAAAAAGACAACATGAAGATATAATGCTAACATCAAGGGGTGGATATAGAAACAGTGCTTTCTTCCAGAGGTTCTTTTCTGATGTACAAAAGACTAAAAAGGTAAATAGAGTGAGGATACAGGAAGAAGTTTTGAAACTTCTAAGAAAAAAGCCAGCAACTAAGAAGAAAGTTGAAGAATCTGAAGAAAAGCAAAGTGATGAAGAAGCTGAAAAAATTGGGAGTGATGAAGAAAATAAAGAAGAAGAAAGTGAATAAGGGATTGAGGAAAAAAGTCAAGAAGTGAGAAATGTTGAAGACCTTGTAAGGCTTATATGCTTGTTCATGTGTATCACTTTGTTTTTCACAACAAAAGATGCACATAACTTGACTGAAAAGTACATTGGTCTTGTGGAGGATCTCGAGGCTGCAAATAATGTGTCATGGCTAGATTTGATACATTTTTACCTAGAAAAGTCACTAAATGACAATGTAAACGCAGTCGAGAACACTACAGGGTGTCTGAACTATTTATTGGTAAGAATACGTACTAAAAATATTTTTAGTAGTTTACTCAATGAAAATCATGATTTACTTTTAACTTTGTTTTGGTGATTTTTTTTTTTCAAAATAGATTTGGTATGCAGCGCATACATATTTGCTGGAACCGGAGGAAATAAAGACGATTCCAGAAAAAATGTTTGTTCCGGGAGCTGTCAAATGGACTCTGTCAAAGTTATGTGTTGAACTCCAAAAAGACATTGATACAACTGAATATAAGGTAAGAAAAATATGTACGTATTTACTACATTTATGATGTTGTGTTATCCTACAATATACAATGATATGTATTGAATGTATGATGTTTGTTATCCTACAGTGTATATTGATATGTACCTCCTGAAAAAACTTATTTTTATAGTACATATTTTGTTGTTTTGGTACAGTTCAATGCAAATTTCAAGGTTCAATACACCAATCAAGAAAAGCAAATTCTGAATAGAATCACAAGAAGACTTGCAGAAGAGGAGAGTGAAGCTGAAAAGGAAGAAGATAAAGAAGAAACTGCAGGGAAGGAAGTGGAGGAAGATAACTGGAAAGGAAGATATGAAGAATTGAGAAAGACAATCTTTAAAAAATAGGGTGAAGCGAACACCATGCAACATGAGGATGGACCGCTTGATGCATCAAAGCTTCTGCAAATGTTGAATGACATATACATGAAAGCTTCTCCCTTGAAGCCTGAAAATGAAGAAGAGTTTCGAGACTCAATTGATAGGAGTCCCACTCATTTGGGTACTGACCCAACAGGAGAATTTCCATTTCCTACTACTCCAACAGATCCTCTTTGTGAAAACATAACAGAAGATGAAGTAGTTTTGGGAGAAGAAGTACCAACTGTTCAGATTCCAACAGAAGATGAACAAAATGTTTAGAGTGACACTACCATCAAAAGGGTACCATTTAATGTTGCATTGTCAACACCACCTTCGGTGCACAAGTTCTATGGTGTTGATGTTAATGTTATTAAAACATGGGTTAAATCTGACTTGGAGAAAGAGGTCAAAGAGATGCAAGAGAAAATTAACACACAGGTAAATAATGCTGGCTAGTTTCACTCTTTATTACAAATGTGTTTATCAATATAACTGTAAATATCAATATGTACTTGATTAAAAATGTGTTTTATTATTGTCATATAACTGTACATATCAATATGTATTTAACAATCATGAAAAAAACTCTATGGTTGCAGGATGATTTAGCTGGAATTTAACAAGAAGCAATGAAGAAGGTGGTTGAAGCTATAGACTAGAGTCTTGAAACGGTTAAAGGGATGTCGCAGAACCCAGATGAACAAGACGTTGAAACCCTGATCGACAGCTTCATCGACATGAAAATCCCTTTGTTTAGTGAGATGGCTAAGATGGAAGACATCGAAAAGTTCCCATTTGAAGAATTTTTGGACTTAGCCATTTCCAGCAGGGAAGTTTATGATGAAGAATATGCATCTCTCAGCAAAGACAATGGTAGTGTTTCAAGCAATACTCTGTTTGGGATTGACATTCGAAAAAATATTTTGATAATTTATTTGGAAATGATTTGCAACGTGTAGAAGTTCCACAAGCTACAGTTGACACCAGAGAAGAATGCGATTCAAGTAACACCTGAGCAGGAAAGTGACCAAGAGGTATATCTTCTATTTTGTCGTAATTTACCTTTCTTGTCATTTTTTTAAAAATATGATTCAAATATAGTACTGAAAATCTGGATTCAAAAATGCTGGAACATGAAGTTATAACAACCCAAACGTCAAGTGACGTGCCCCTAGCAAACAAACTTGCCAAGATGATTGCTGCCAAAGAGAAAGCAAAACCAAAGGTTCTTGCAAAAAAGTCAGTAAAAACTAGAGAAGAAGTTAGCAGGCGGGTAACTCGTGCAAATCCTGGAAAGAAGAAAGATCCATTATTTGATAGTGGAAGTATGTTTTCTGAAAAGAAGAAGCCAAAAACTGATAAACGAAAAAAGACGATAAAGACAGGAAAAGACAACAAAGATCGAAAGCTCAGAAACCAAGAATGAAGTTCATGGATATTCACAAGTCACCACTCTATGAGAATATGACAGATGAACAAATAGAGATTCTACTTCCATACTTTGAGAAAGGAAAGAGAATGTAAGTACTTTCTACCCTTCATTTTACTTTTAAATCAAGTAAGTTTTGCATTACATATCAAAAAAACTTACTTCAATATGTGTTTTTGTTATAAATGTGCAGCTCAGTTGCTTTGAGAGTAGAGAATGGAGGTGGTATCTGCGTCAGCGGGGCTACAATGGAAGATTTGATCTTCAACAGAGCATTAGAGCAAGATCTTCTCAACTATTCTCAATATAAGCTTCAAATGGCGTCTGAAGACGACCAAGCAAATGCTGAGGAAGAAAGAAAATACTTTAAGGTGTTGCACCTGGATCCAGCTGTTTGGATATGTCTTGTTTTCTTCTTTTATACTTTTGAACATTGGTTATGAAAAAAGTATATATTGATATATTCTTTTGTGAAATAACCTATTAAACGTTTCCAATTTTCAGTATCATGTCGACAAGCCAGACACTTTAAAGGGAGAAGAAGTGACTATTGTCATTATGCAAATCTTGAAAATGAGCAATGGCATAAAGAAGATCCTTGTACCAATGTTCCATGGCAACAAGCATTGGACCCTGCTAGAGTTTGAGTTTGAAACAGAGAAATTTATACATTACAACTCATCTGTGGCATTCAGGGATCATTGCTATGAGAATGCCAAGAAAATGTCTGAGTACCTGTTCAACCCTATCAATCAGTTCTTGGATGAGCATAAAAGAAAGATGGTGAGCACCGTAAGGTTGACTAGCTATGGTTGTCCACAACAAGGAGTCTGGCTAGACTGCCTTCTGTATATGATGCATTTTATAAAGAGGAGATCAAAGATTGATCATGATGGAAAAGGTTTGGGAGATGACGAACAAATGATGAAGAAGATTCAGATGAAAAGAATCAAGTTAGCATGCAGGTTGTTGACAACCACTCATCCTGAAATCAGTTGGGAACCCTCTCAATGAAAATACATGTTTAACTGCAGAATAATTCAGATATGTTTGTAGATTTTGGTCTGAGGAGATAAGTTGGTGCATTTTGGTTTTTGCTGGACAGGGTTTTGTGGATAGTCCTTCTACGCAGTGTGTACTTCAGTAACTTTCTTATTGTGTTTACTTATTGAACTTGGTTTCTACCTATTCAACTTGGTTTTTAGTTAGTATGTTTATAAATATATATGTGATGATCTTTATTAGCATTGTTAGGTTTCTATTTAATTTTAGAGTTATATAGAAAGGCAGAACATATTGATATGTGCTAGGAAGTACATATTGATATGTACTTTGTTCTGAAACTCTGAACCAATAGATTCATAATCTAAAACAAGTACATATTGACATGTACTATGAAGTACATACTGATATGAATTTAAAAAATTATTGTGTATGTAAATTTTTTTGTGTTTTTATAACAACTACAAGATTACTAAAATAAAAGAAAAATGTATTGGGAATAAAAATCACTAATAACTCTAAAATTAAATAAAAATGTATTACTAAAACGAGGGGGCGCTGCCCCCTCAACCCCCGTATAGAGTGAATGACATTCAACCAATTGTTCATACATCTTTTAAGATGGAGCAAAATATAAGATTTATATCATCAAATTCACATTCTGTCATTAAGAACATAATTCAGTTGGCACACAAACAAGTTCTGAAAAAAGAAACCTAAAAAAAAATGAGACAAGTATCTCTTAAAAGAATTTAAATCCAAAATGTACTTAAAAAAACTGTAATGAAATTAATTTTCATCCATATATTGGTACTGACGGATAACATTGCATGTAGCCTTGTTGTGATGAGCTTTCAATTTACAATTTGAACATGTAACAGGATTTTTGCTCCTCTCCCATGCACTCTTGATGCGGTTCTTTTTTCTTCTTCCTGAAGGAGCCCTAACTACTATTGGTGGCAGAATAGTATCTTCTGCGGTATACTCATCAGGCATGTGGTATATTGAAAAACATAAATAAGAAAAAACTACTATACTTGTGCAGTTTTTGTTGATGTGTGTTACACAAAATATCAATATGTATTATGCTAGTTCTAGTTTATGGTTTATATGTACTACTTAAAACCATTCTCATGTATGATACTACCATTAAAAAAAATCAATATGTACTGCTTAAAAACTTACTTGTCGTGATTAGGAACAGGTTTAATAGCGATTGAATATAGCTGGCGATAACAGCTAACTTTGAAGTATTCGTCGATATAATCAAGGAACTTTCCCCCAGATGCAGCAATAGCTGCAGTAGCATGCGAGCATGGAAAACCATACATGCGCTATCTTTGGAAAGTACAACTCTTTTGCTGTAGATCTACCACATGAGACCTGCAAACAAGAAACCAAGCATATTATTTACACAGTATATATTGATATTTGCACTACACAAACAAAAAAAATAATCTGCACAATACATATTTGATATTTTCCCTAAAAACTAGTTTAGTGGATATCTCAGTTCAAAAGAGCATGTTACCTAAAAAAACTAACCTTGGGGAATGAACTTCAAAGGCGTGAACATATGACTGACTAACTTTCCAAGGACGACCAATTTGAATGTGTAGTTCAAGCAAGGCTTGATACACATGGGTTAAGAGTTCAAGCAATGTGTAGTTCAGACATCAACTCCATTACCCATAGCCCACACGACAAATAAAATTAAAAAACAACAAACATATTATACATATAGTACATTTATACTTGTAGTGTTACAATAAACTTATAAAAACCTGATTGTGTCAGAAAGAGCACAAGGAGGTAACTTCTTCTCGCGGCGAATCCATTTATTAAAATACTCGGCAATGCTTGAAGAAGTATGACCATACCTACAGCCTGGGAGTACGCACTAGACCACTTTTCCTAGGAATGTTACAGTAGTATTGAGCAACCCAAGGCCTTCCTAGATAAACCATTTCTTGAAGACCTTCTTCATATCTTGCTGGAGAAAGCGCATATGTTGCTTTTTGGAAATAGTCCATCACTTATTTATATTTTTCATCAGCCTTACTGATGGGTAAGTTCTTTTTCAAGTGGAAAAAACAATAGCTATGATAAGAATCAGGGAAAACTTCAGGAATTGCATTCAACAAACCTTCACCTCGGTCAGTCAAAAAGGTGATGGGGCGATGGTCCAAAACTTTTTTAAGATTGTCCGTAAACCAATGCCAATTATCATTATCTTCGTCAGGAACTAATGCATATGCAAAAGGGTTAAAAACTTGGAAAACAAATATAAAAGACCATATCAATATGTACTTCATGTCTGCACCTTCAAATTATGTTATACCTACAGTGTATGTCAATATGTACTTTATGTATGATGTGTATGATCCTAAAGTACATAAAAAACAGTTACACATCAAACTATGTACCATATAAAAAAGTTACCTTGATTGCCATTAAGACATGTCGCAGCCATTAGACCTCCTTTAAACCTCCCCGTAAGAAATGTCGCATCACAAAAGAACATTGGATGACAAAGTTTATAACTCTCTCTACAAGCTCCAAAGCAAATAAAAAGTCCGTGTAATTTCTTTGTTGCTTCATTGAAATCAAAATCAATATAAGACCCTGGGTTGGTTTCCCGAACAGCAGTGACCCACCAAGCAAGATCAATGTATGACTTTACATCGTCACCAAAAATCATTTCATGCGATAACTCTAATGCATGATATGCATGGTGATACTTGATGTTGATCCCTCCACCAACTTTAATATAATCCATAATCTCTTGCGCCTTTATGAGAGGGTTGTGCTTGACACGCTCATGAACTAAATGATTTACAAGCTTCCTCGAAACAGTTGGACTCCTCAACCTATAACCAGCACCATAAGTGTGCCTACCCACGTAATACTTTATCTTAAACACATCCAAAGACCCATTCATGGAACCGCGTGAAGCATCCAAGAGCAAGAATCATTGCTGCATCTCACTTTGAATCTCTCAAGGTCATTCTTCAATTTTTTAACCTTATATCCAGTCCTCAAACAATATTTCTCACATGCTAACCGAACAGCTTCAACACCACCATGGAAGAGATAGTTTTTATCTTCAAAAAGATTTTCCCAACCATCAGAAAAAAGAACACTTGCAACCTCTTTAGAATCTTTCAAATAATTGTTCCTAGCACTCAAAACCAACTCAACACTGTTTTCAAGATCATCACTTCTCAAAGAATTAGATGTACCAGATAACACAACATCAACATGCAACTCAAAGAAATCTGAATTCTTCGTAAAATGTAATGCAGCAAGCCCTTGAAGAGATACATCAGCAAGGACACAGACTTTTACTCCATTTTCAACATAATTAACAACAATAGTTGATGGAGTCAACCAGCTCCACGCATTACAAATAGTAAACTTCAAATCTTCCAAAGTCGAAGATAACGTAACCAAATATGCAATGTAGTGTTGCTTGTGGTATACATGAGAGTAGCAAAAGCTATTTGGATTAGAACCAACACCTGACATGTTGAACATGAAGAAATGTGATCCAAATAAAATAACACAAACACAAAAATAAAACATATATTTTAAGATGATAGGAATACTAAATCTACAGTACGACATAATACGTACTATTTTAGAAGTATCACACATATTATAGATTCACACATAACAGACAAACAATGCAAACAAATATGTACTGATTCAAAAATGGTATACTATAAAAAAAAATATATATCGAAAAGTTTAGAAAAACAGTACGTACTAATATGTACTGAAGAATCATTCAAAACATCCAGAAAAAAGAACAAAATCATGATTTCCTGAAAAAATAAAAGAAAACCAAATAAAACCTATTAGCAAACAACATGTAAAAAAACTGAATACGACGATCTAATGAACAAAATAGAACGATTACAAAAATCAGTTTCAAAGATCAAAAGAAAAACTAAAACACGAACAAAAAAGAGATCGATCATAGAATTCAACAAAACGTACATCATAGAAATCGTAATCATCGGGATTTCAGTGTAAGAAAACAAACAAAAACATGAAATCAAGTTGATTATCATGATTTCAGTTGAAAAAAAACAAAAACAAAACAAAGCATAAACAACAATTATAAGAGCAGAGAAGAAGATTAAAGAAAAATACTTGGAGATTTGAAATCGAAACCCTAAAACTGAAAAATACCAACTGAAGCAGAGAGAGAGGAAATAGGATCTGTGAGCTGCCGATTTTTTTTTTGAAGATTTGATTTCCGCTAGATTTATACGTTCGAACAAGAAAGGGGTATATATGGAACATTGAGGTAATTTTCATTACATTCACGTGAGTTGGACGAGCGATTCACAAAATCAGTCCAAAAATAAATTTTTCGACTAGGGGTTAAACCGAATTTGATTGATGAATTAGGGGTTAAACGAGTCTTGTATATAGGATTATGTAGTAATTCCTAGTATGGATAGTGGAATATCCGCATCCAAAATGTATCCATTATCACCCTTAGGTAGTGCCCTGTATGCCAAAATCAATTTTGCAACACTATCCCTCTGAATTCAAAATTCCAATTAAATGCTAACCTGGAAATGTTACAGGAGTGACAGTGACTCACTTAGGTTTTAGCTTTTGAACCGTTTCAACTTTCCCGCACAAAACCTCAATTAAACCTGATTTCACTTTGAAAATCTCAATTTCAAAATTTGAACTGATTTTATCTTCTTTTTATTCTCTCACCGGATCTAGAGAAATCTAAGAAACCCTAGAAATAATACTATTGTTTTAGTTTGAGGTTTAATGGACAACAGAGACCGTGAGGATATGTGTAATAGTGCACCGGATGAAGAAACAATAGCTCGAGAGAAGAAGAGGTTGAGAAGAGTAAGCTTTGCTGAACTCACTGAAGTTTTCCACTTCGATAAAGATGATGATTCTGATCAAGCAAGTACAGATCCAAAACCTAGCCCCCAAAATTCCGAATCAAAAGTGGGTTTAGGGTTTCTAAAGAACTTTGATGATAGCGATGATTCTAAGGAGTTGTCTCGAGACGAAGATGAATATGATGAAGAAGATGATGAACAGAAAGGGTTTTTGCAGCGTATGGATTCTTCTTCCCCTGGAAGTGGTTTTGGTTCTGCTACATCTAATGATGGCAAGTTTGATTTATCATTTCATCATTGCTCGTTTAGTTTTATTAATATGTTATGCTCTTCCATCTAAACTAGGTTTTAGCAGTTGATTAGTACCATATGAATGTTCATTTCTAGGTCCACATTGATATGTTATGTTGTTGGTATAAAAACTAGGTTGTGAAATAGACTTTAACTTGTTTAGGTAGATGCTTTGGGTTTATCATTAAAAAAAATTCAAAGAATTTGTAGCAAATTAGCGGTTGATTATACTCTACCAATGTTGACGTTAGATGTATATATCTATATATAGTGTTCTGATGTGGTTATTGCAGAGGGCAATTATTTTGGGCCAGTTTCAGCAAAAACTTCTTTTGTAAGTTTGAATATCATATCGGGTTGTTGATTTTTCAATCTCACCTCATTTTTTTGATTGATCAGTTTGGGAATATATCATGGTGTTTATGCATGAAATTAGGATATGAAGGTAGCTAGTGAACTAGTATTGTAGATTTACTAGTTGTGTCGAAATGTTTTGATTTTAGAATCAGATAAATTTGGGGAATCTTTTCTAGAAACTCTGCAGTCGATTATACTGTTTGACTGTATTAGTGTCAATTTCTAGTTGCACAACTTATGCTGAAATTCAGTTATGTTCCGTTGAGATGCTATGCTGTTGGCATAAACTAGTAGGGTGTGGAATAGATTTTAAGTAGTTTACTGAGAAGATCTAGGTATATTGCCTGATCAAGTCCTTGGAGTACTCCTACAAACTAGCTGTAGGGACTGTACCACTGCTGATTTTTAGCTGTACAATTGTAGTTAAGCAGTACTGAATTTCAATTATTGTTATTGCAGATGATGATTTTTTTGGGGCCGTTTCATCGAGCTTTATTAAATCTGCACTATCAGATTCTGCAGTGTCAAATGATGATGATGAACTTACTTTAGATGCAAGAACATTTACGGAGCAATTTCGGCATCTTTTGCCGCCAAATTCAGAAGGGAATTACAAGACACCAACAAGAACTCCTCTTACATTTGATGGGAAGACACCGCCGACTGGAAGTACGATGGGAACTAACCCTGAGAGTTTAATGGCACTCACTGGACTTGATAAACTGAGTCCTGCTGCTTCTGTTTCTGGTGATAAATATAGTGGTGGTGGTGGTGACATGAGTTTGGTAGAGGAAAATCCTTGTATGTATGACTATGGGAGATTATCTCCTACTTTAGAAGCTAATATAGCTGAAGACAGAGGGATGGTGAATGATATGTTTATTTCGTACCAGGTCAATATCTCAAAGCCATCCAATTTCGTAAGTGTTAATTATGGATTGAAAACATCAGATGAACTTGACAGTGGGTTAATGCTAAAGGATACGGGAGCCATGGAGCTGGAGAACGCTGATATTCATCCTCCTCCGTCTGAGTTGGTCTCTGAAGGGAACTATAGACTATCTGAAGAGAAAGGTGGAGCTACGAGCGTCCTCGGCCATATCAGCACTGGCACAGCACACAATATCCTACCTATTGCATCTGGCAATGCTCACAATAGTCACGAGCCAACCTCAGCAATTGTAAGACAGTTTTCGTGGGTTTTTGGTGTTCTATTGGAATTCTTTAGTAGGTCTATGTGGTTATGTTTCTTTGTTTGAGCTAAAATATGTCTAAATTTAATGTAGTGATCCCACTTGGAAGAGTTAAGATTTGCTGTATTAACATGTTAACACCTTTAATCACAGAATATGCCCTCTGCCTTGGATACAGACTCCACAAGAAATGTACTAAAAGTTGTTGGTGGATCCAATTTGGAGTTTCATGGTTGTAGTCATTACCCCTTGACACCTCTGGGTGAAAAGAATCCGATAGATAGGACGATACTAGATGATCGTGGGGATGTAGGTCATGTTGAGCACAGAGCGACTGAAGATTGTTTCAACAATGCAAGATATACTCCTGAAAGTGGTTTCAAGACTAATCAATCTTCAAACCTAGAAGAGTCTATATCTTCATTAACTGCCAAGCGACGACAAATATTTCCCCATACCAATGTTATATCAAAGAGTCACAAGTCAACCTCAAGAACGGTAAAATAGTTTTCATCATTTTTTGGTTTTTTTATCGAATCATTCAGTGAGTCTTTGTGGTTTTATTTCTTCGTTTGAGTTAAACTATGTCTAAACTTCATGTAGTGATCTCACTTTTTGAGGAGTTAAGATTTGCTATATTAACATGTTAACAACTTTAATTACAGAATTTGCTCTCTGCCATGGATGCAGAGTCTGCGAGAGATGCACCAAAAGTTGTTGGTAGATCCGATTTTGAGTTTGGTGGTGGTAGTCATCATCCCTTGACATCTCAAATTGAAAGAAATAAGATAGATATGACAATGCAAAATGATTGTGGGGATGCAGGTCAAGTTGAGCACAGAATGACTGAAAACTCTTCCAATAATGCAAGATATACTCCTGAAAGTGGGTTCAAGATTAATCAATCTTCAAAACCAGAAGAGTCTATATCTTCATTAAACGCCAAGCTGCGAGAAGTATTTCCTCCTGCCAATGTTTTATCCAAGAGTGAATCATCACCATATTTTGGTGAGGAAAGAATGAATGAAGATTCTTTCAATGGTGCAAGATGTACTCCTGAAATTGGTATCAAGACTAATGAATCCTCAAAATCTTCACAAGAAGGGTCTGTGTCTTTATTGAGTGCTGAGCGACGACATATATTTCTGCCTACCATTGTCTTATCTAGGAGTGAATCAATAGTTACTCCCAGTTCTGGAGAACAACCTAGATCCCCTTCAAACAATGGAAATGTTAGAGATAGTGCGACTATTTCGTCTAGGGTTATTAACCCCTTAAAATTAAAGGTTCAAAGGGATTCACTCTTAAGTGCTGGTTTGGAAGTAGGCAGCAATTCAAATCCAGTTCTATCTAATTATTGGAGCAACTCTCATTTAGTTGAAAATATTGGAAATGATAAAAACGAAGTCCCTTACATGATGCATGTGAATGCATCACTTACTGGTTCAAGAGAGAATCTGTCAAGTGTTCCTCGAGAGGACAAAGAAGTTAGAGCTACTACTGGAATGGGAATCAATATTGTGGGGACACCGGGGACCATCAGAAATTTGGGAGAGAAAGAAGACATTGTGGGGATGGTGCAAAATGGAGCACTCAAGGACCAGATATCAACAGGTATCTCCTTCAATGATCTACAGAGCAAACTACCAGCGGCAGCTGCGATGGACCCTCAGATCTGTACACTTAGTAAGGACAAGCTAAACCGTAATTCCAGTTATCATAAACCTAGTACAGATGATTTAACTGATTTTATATCCGAGTCTTCACAAAAGATCAGATTTGAATTGAAGGACAAAAATCATGAACCTGGTAGCACACCTGAACAATTGAATAGTTCACCACTGAAACTGTTGAACCAGAACTTATCTGCATCACCTGAAAAGAACTTCATGTTGATGACCCGGAAGCTGCAGGCACAACATGAAAAGCTTTTAGGTTTAGCAGATCAGGGTGCAATTCTTGCTAATACGAGTAATTTGAGTTCACAGTTGGCTGTAGAGCCTGTAAAAGGGGGTTCTTTGCTCAACGGAAATTTAATGTGTGATCCAGCACTAGAGCAACACGATGACAACTTAAGATTGGTCACCAATGATAATGATACTGATAACTTGAGCAAATCAAAATCCGTAAGCAGTGCAGGCTTTCTTCGTCACAGTATGCAAAAGGAAACTGAAATTATAACATCCCGTGCGACACCCTTGAGGTATATGAGTACCCTGAATCCGCAGTATGGAAGCCCAGAGAGTAACTTCCGTTCTAGGACAGACCCAGACAGGTTCAAAGAGAAGGTTCTTGAAAAAAATTCTTCATATGACCCTGCTTCTACATGTGTACGTAAATGGACTGCAACTCCAACCAGACTTGATAAGGTTAGTGAATACTATTTCAGTTCTTTCTGGTTTTCCTTTTATTAGTTTTGCATCCAAATAATAATAAAAGAAAAAAATATGCATGCCAATCCAATAGAGCAAGGAGTTTCCATATGCTAATCATTTTGGTCAACTGTGGTGTCATACCAAATGAGTAATACCAGAAGTGAAACATATCATTAGCCCCTTGTAATAACTTGCTGATGTAGAGTGTGATATTAACTTGCTGCGTGTCACAAGTGACCATGTAGCTGCTTTTTTTTGGCGAACTCTGTTGCTTACACTTTCAAAATGCGCAGAGATTAATGGAATGGTTACCGCAATGTCAGTCTACAAAAGAAACCAACATATCTTCAGAAATTGTTGGTGTGCAAAAAGATCCAGGTTCTCCGAAATCACTCTCTACACAAGATGCTGAGCATTCTGGACAAAAGCGAAGAATTGATCAAACTAGTTTTACGGATGATGGCAACATTGAACCAGTCAGGATCCAAAAAAGTCCTAAAGTTGCTCTGGAGTTGGAGGGTATGATGTTTTCTGCTAAACATTGTATCGAAAAGAACAATGAAGCAGAAAAGGGTGGAGATAATGCCTTGCCAAGAAATTGGGATTATGTATGTCTGCTGTAGATTGTAAACTTAAATTTGTCATATTTTGCCTTTTTTATTATGCATGGGATGCACTGCTTACCAGACCAGGAGACTTGTATTTTCTATGCATTTAGTTTTGAAGTGTAACGTGCAGATTTTTTCAAACTTTTCTGAGGCTATGAAACAACAGTTGCTGCCATTGGCTGATAACCTTACTCTGAAAGAGGTATTATCCCTGTTTTTGTCTCCATTTAGTAAGATTACCTACTTTTGCTTCTCATTCCTTATTTACATACATATTCTCTTCTGGGTTGAAAGTTTAGAGCTATTCCTTGAACTCAATGTTAGTTGGTGATTTCCACATTCTTTATTGCATGACAAGCACTATAATCTTTTAAATATGTAGGTTTGTGTTCTGGAAGATGTATTGGGGCGACTAGAAAAAGCTAACAAGTACAAGGTTCTTTGCAATGAGATCAAGTCCCAGGTTTGCTACAAAAATGAAGAGTTATCATTTACTAATTGATATTATTTCAGATGAATTTTGATTTTAAAACTTTGAGATCTAACTAATTCTGTTTGTTTCGTGGCTTCCCAGAAAATACATAATCTTGATATTAACCTTCGGCAGAAAAGGTAATAAATGAAGGAGCAATACTGACTCTATTATTCTACATTATTTTGTGGTCTTATATATAGGATAAGAATGACTGCTGGTCTTAGATTTAGAAGCTTAACAAAATAAGCCCCTGACTTTGATCTGTGGTTTGGGTGCAGACTAACCGAAGCAAGGTACTTGCAACAGATGCTTGTGTATAAACAAGCTAAATTGCAGTTGTTGCATCTAAGGCAGGAAAGATCGCATGTAATCTTCTTCACTTATTTTTGTTTTTTGTTTCCAGTAGAGGCTCTTGTCTTACCAGTTACTTCTGGTTTTGTTATGCAGAAAAAAGTTCAGTCATTGCATTCTGCTATTAAGGAAACTCAAATTTTGTCGAAATCTTTCTCCAATCTCAGCAAACGAGATGCAGGAGGTGTTCCACAAGACGAGAGTCGTAAACCATCTTTTCTAGATGATCAGAACAGGAAAAGCAGGGTAATTTGGCTCTCAATATGTGAATGTGTTGTGTAGTTCTTATTTTCCCAGGTACGTTAATATGCTTGATTGATTGCATTTCCAGGAAGAACATGATGAAGTTACTGCCAAGAGGCACGAGCTTGGGGCTTTAGATAAAAAAGTAAAGGACTTAACTCAGTCACTCATTTCCTCCTGTAAGATCACAATAGAACCGAGCTCCACTGATGTAGTTGAATTAGTGAATGATCATTTGAAGAGAAAAACAGCTAGAAGATTTGTTCGCCAGGACTTACAGGTATGCATAATGTCCATCATTATTTATATTATTGTCACCAGTGTTAAAATAACTCATTTAACTTGGTCTATTTATTTTTCGTGGCTTTACCTTCAGCTTTGGGAAGTGGTTGGTCTTGAGAGAAAGACTTCTCAGTATGACCTTCTGCTCAACTACTGTGATTTCCTCCATCAAAGGTTGTTACCTTTTCTCCCTCTTTATGATTGATTGTCTTAAGTGACAAATTATCTTGATATATATATTGAACCTTTTTTTTTGTGACTGGCAGGTTCAGCATAAATGTTGGTCCAGCATCAAGTATAATAGCATCAATCAAATTGATTGACGTGAACATTATGAAGGTAGTGTTATTTATTATTTAGATAGAGCTTTATTCAACACTTTCTCGTGCATTATTAATGTGATGCTTCATCTTTTTGTAGAGTTTCACGAATATAAACGCTTGTGTAGCCTTTGCTTTTGTATTCAATGCTATGAGTTCTCGTAATCTTGGTAGTGGAAAAAACCTGGCATTTGAAACACAAGTAAGTGGTTATATTTTTATTCTTGTTTTTTGTTTTCCTTTCTTTTTTCATCTTCTTGGGAATGTCTTTAATCTGGAGTAGCCGCATATAAACAACGTATCTTTTTATGCTTACAATTTGCTCTTCATTTTGTGGATTGTGTAAAATGCTGTTTCAGCGTTGTACTCACGTGTCAATAACTTTGCGTACTTAAACTTACATAGTTGTTTCTTTTTCCCTATTTTTTTTTCACTTGAATGAACTTTTGGCAACTGTATTCCTAACCTGAATTGTGCTGCAGTTCACTAGTCTCCTTTTGAGTAATCTGCTAGATGTGGTTGAGGAGGCATACATGGTACATATAGAGCTTAATAATCTGATTAAAACAAGTTTCCGTTCGCCCACAGGTACAAACGTTTCTTTCATTCTCTTTCACAAGCTATATATTATGCATATAATGTTTAATCTTGCTTTGGCACCTCTAGCATTTCCAGTTTCAGCTCAACAATGGTTGAAGAGTATTCAGAACAAACCATGAGTTGTGAGTCATGTTGTTCATCCTATGTAACAATAGTCCCCAGTGTCGCCACATTGACACATCAACAAAATAAGTCTAAATTCCTTTAAATGCCTAAGCTAGAATATGATTAAAGTTCTCTCCTATTATCAGTTTTCAGAAGGTCTTCCTTTTGCACATTTACAAATATCAGCATAGTTATGTACAATATAACTTTCGCTTTATGTGACAGTTGACCAACTTGATTTGCAACTTCAATTTATTGATTTCAAGACTGGATGTAAAGTGACTCTGACTCTTGATATGACTTCTCTGCAACGGTATGTTCAGATCTACTCTATTTTTTGCTAGGGATTCAATATTGTATAGCTCTCTATGGAATTGTTCTGATTTTCTTGTCACTTGTTTTGAAACAGAGGTGTCTACCCCTCGGAGATTCTTCCTTCACAATTGCAGACAAATTCACCAGCGTCACAACTACCCTCAGCTGAAATTTTATCTGAAGTTGGGACTCTTCAAGCTGGTCATTCGAGGATTATTAGGCTCTGTAGATGTGTCTCCCATGTACTAAAAGCACGAAACATCTAGAAGACTTACAGCTAGCAACCTCTTGTTGAACATGTAACCATCCATTGCCTTAGTTGTACTCATTGTAAAGTGTAAATATGTATTTTATCATTTAGCGTTACTATCCAAATGTCTGTATTTGTAGTGCCACTCTCACCTGTATGGACAATGTTACCGATATTTCCCCTCTCAAACTTGTTACTAACTTTACGTGACTATTTACTTATTAGTAGAGAACACTTTTAGGTAGCGGTCAATTTTCCCCCACACAAGTCTCTTTGCTCAGTGTGAATATTCGTGATTAGTGTTGCTATGACCTGGGATACATGACATGTTTAAATTTGTTTTCATCCAATTTCCAGTTGCTTTCTTGCTAAACAATTGAAGCATTTCTCAGCATTGAAATGATCTTCATGCAGAGGTGGGTAAGGTATTGTACACAATCTCTGTATCATGTTAGTCAACATAGTTCCTCGTAGGTGCTTTAACATGTGAGTTTTGTACAAAGGACAAACAGTAGCTGGTTGCGTCGATTTAATGCCATCTGAAGAAAGTAAAGCCTAACTTTTGATTGATTGATTGATCGATTAACTGCTTGTGCACCTCACTGGTTATGGGATTAATCCAAACCATCAATGATTTAATACTGCCAAGTTAACTCCTAGTATACTATATATTTTGACAAATACAGGTACTGGCTGCAAGATTGCACGAACAACCTAAACTCTAGACAGACAAGATTATGGTTTGATGTGATGGTCAAGTAAGTATTTTATGTAAATAAAACAAAGTGGAGACTTCCTAAATTCTGACTTGCCATAAAAGATTGTTTTTCTGCTAGAGGATAAGGCAATCAATATTTATTGACCTCAGCCATCGTCTATTACACAATAGGTAGATAGATTGGGAGTTCTGCACGAACAAGTTTCTCACATCTGGCAGACTGAAGTGGTGCACTTTTTCTTTTCTTTTTTCACTTTTCCTGTCGATATGATTTTTGTGTGCCAAATAGGATAAGCTTGTATATAAGAACATATCTTTGTGAATCCCATCTGTGACTATGAGTTCTCACTCTCTGTGTTTGATTGTGTGACGTTAACTCGTATAGTTGATTCTTTGGTGGTCCCTCATCTATCCCTCTCTCTATCTCCCCCCTCCAATGCATTACTGTTTCATCTACCTGCTTTTAGTCCACATCTAGAGAGGTTCTAGTCTTCTAGAGTCTCTATCCCAAGTACTAAAGCATATTCCAGACTAGAGGAATTCCATTGTTGTAAGGGTGAAAACCAAGGTTGATGATAGTTTTAGTATTAGTTTAATTACTGAGTTTTGCTTTAAGATTTAATTCATAGAGGTGTTAACATGGTGTAAAACTGCGGTGTCATTGTTGTGTAACTGTGGTGTCATTTAGTTAATGTTCAGTCGGTTAGTTGGTGGACAGTGCCATCTGCTCTATTCTTCTTTGATAGTTCGGTAGGAATTGAGATGGTATTATGTTTGGAACTCGGGTCATAAGTAAATGCTAAATAAAAAAGTAACAGTGATTTTTTTCGTGGGACGGAGGGAGTAACATCCAACAAGATGATTTTACCATTCTTATGGGATTACAGAATCCCAGAAATCATCCTCACCCAAGACTGACCTATTAGTACACCCTTTTATGTAAGCATGCGAGTGGAAAATCTGGGAACGGACCTTCTGTCATCAGTTGGAGACTTAAAAGATTTGTTTTTTTAATTAAGTAATTCGAAGGCGATGTCGTGTTGATCTTTTATACTTGTGGTTTATAGTGCAAGAATGCTTTTTATCTTGAAAAAGCTATACAGACGTAACATGATATGAGAGTTGGTGAGATTTCTCTTTTGTTCTCAGCTTCAGTTTAGTTTTCCTCATAAAACATCAAAACTGTGCTAAAAGTGCAAAGGGTCTATAATGACATGGACAAGATATTATTTTCCTTTTGATTGCTAGGTTTTCTCATCGGTACGTATGTAGTCGATTCCACCAAAAACTAGTCACACTAGATATGATATCCTCCCCTTGTCGTTTAGATATTTGCTCCAGATATTATTTTGAGCTTGGTGGTGAATGTTGAGTCACACAGATCTCAACTGAGTTGTTTTAAAAAAATCTGTGTCTATCAGCATATATCGTAAAGTCAGTGGAGTGGTGGGATGTCATAGAGAGTTGCACTCGTGGTTTCGAACCAAAATATACCTAAACTTTTTACTTGTGACCATTACCTTTATCTTGAGTTTACTTGGGATTGAGACTATGTTAAGGTAAGATGATTCACCTGAGCATTCATTTGAACTCGTAATTTTGGTTCTACATCACATTTGGGCGGTTATTTTTTACAGTTGTAATTTTTATCTTTGCGCAACCATTTTACCATTTACTGTCGTAGTCATACAAAAGTTTCCAACGAGGGGGCAGTGATGAAAACTTTTTCTCATTTCAGCTTGACAGTTTAAAGATGGGATGTCCCTCACCTTTCCAATCAATGATAGATTTGTAAATTTCTTTGGGACTTTACATTTTTTCGTAATTTGAACTTGTCTTTGTCCTGATTGGCTGATTTTTTTTTTCTGTAATTAATTCGAATCTTAAATGGTAGTATTCGTAAATAACCAAAAAGGTCAAGTACAACAGTGTAAATTTGACTTATCTTTTGGCCATAAATACGTAAGAAAGTTGATTGCATTAATTCCAATCATAGCACCACCAAAAAAATGACAGTCTGGCATATCTATCTATAAATATCCTCCTCCTTTCGTCTCTTTTCCCTCTTTTACTTTTTCTCCAATCCTATCCTCTTTTCAGGATTCCAGGGTAACTAAATAGTAGGATAGGGAATATCATATTACAATCACAAATATCTATATTATCATCCGATTTATTAAAAGTTTAATTTACTCTTTAATATGTTAAAACCCAAACAATAAAACAAAACCCTAACTATTTAATTCATTTTTAAAATTATTCAACTCCTTATCTCAAATCATATCTTTTTCTTTTCCTTATTTTCTTCTTCATTGAATTTATCGTCTTTGATTAATCATCGATTTGTAAAATTTACAATCGTCGATTAACCTAACCCATGTTATTTTTCTCATTTTTATAATTGTAATGTGTTAGAATGATTGATTTAAAAAAAAAAAAAGGTTTCCAGAATCTTTTACGGTTGACTTTTGTTCAAAACTCAAACGTAAAACCATGGATTGAATAACTTACGGTTGGGAACCCAAACATAAACTGAGTTAGGTTTAATTTTACATTTAGGTTTTTAAGATTTTCAACCATAAATTTATAAATAGAAGATGAAGATGACATTTTACGGTTGGTTTCGATTCTTAATTTCCAACTGTAAAATTCACTTATAGCAAAAAATTGATTGATTTTATATGTTTAGGTTTTTTGAACCGTAATTCAATTTAAGTTTGGATTCAATAGTAATTTCCCAACCGTAAATTTTACCTGATAGTTCAATATTTTTTTTGGTTTTTGTACGTTTGGCTATTTTGAACCGTAAATAATTTTACGTTTGGGTTTAAAGTCAAAATCCAATCGTAAATTGATTTACAGTTGGGTTCTATTGGTTTAACCCAACCGTAAAATTTCTTTACGTTTGGAATTTTTTTTGTCGAACCTAACCGTAACTGGTGCAATAAATACCCATGCACATAATGAGTTACGGTTGGGTTCGATGCTAAAAAAACAACCGTAAAAATATTACGATTGGGTTTTCCGCCATTGATGTCCAGTTACAGTTAGGTTAGGATGAACATCTAACCGTCAATAAGTCTTACGGTTGGGTTCGAGATTAATTCCCAACCATAAACTAGTCTGAATCACAAAAAAACTTTCTTTTTTACGTACTTTGATCAATTTGAGCAATAAAAAGTCAAGAGTTTAAGTTAGAGTCATAAAAGGATTCATCCACCTCAAATTTCTCACTAGAATCACTCATTTTGATTGATTGAATTATATTCTAGGGTTTTTCAAAAATCTCCAAAAAGTTCTATCTTTTTTCTTATACTTTTTCTTCCCACCAAAACAAAACATATAAAAATCTGATTTGATTTGGTTATGTATAATATTATTTTAGATTAATTATTATTAGTCTAATCTATTAGTTAATTAGATTGATTATTATTAACTAAACATGGATAGTTTAACCATTATAAAAATATAATGGATAAGGGTTTTGAATTGGATAACTAATGACCCTATTTTGTCCTCACATGAAAAGTCTCTCTATGAATGTGTAAGCCCCTATATGAGGGTTCAAAATGTTTGCATACATCTGATTCAAATACATCAAAAGTGAATGCATGAAAAAATACAAATATTTCGTATTACACGAACAACAAAGGACTTATACTACATCTTAAACATCAAAACATGAATTTCAGATAATTTACTGATGATATTCGAAGAATAGCATCTGAATTAAAATTCTGTCATTTTGATTTGGGGTCTCCACTGAGATAGAAATATCCCGAAAAGGAGTAATATGCGCAAAACATCTTTATCACGATCACTTCCAGTAGTCACTGATCTTCAAAGGATCGTAGAACCACATCATGTTGGAGTAGATCGCCCTCGATGACATATTTGAAACGATTGTTGCAATTGATGGAAATGCCATTAAGGCTACAGAAAACATCTTTAAAAGTATATAATGAGTAATCTAATTGACATGAATAAGCCATTGAATCTTCCATATGTTCACAGACTTCTCATACAACAGAAAAACTCAGATAAAATATTATAAGATGTGGTTTTATTTAAATAAAATACTAAATTTATATGCAATAATTAAAATTATGCCTGGATCTTATGATATAATTAAGATCCTCGCACTAAATAGTTTGAAACTCTGTAGAAAATCAAAGAATCTAGTTTGGAAGGAAAAGATCAAGAGAAAAAGAAAAAAACGGTTATTGCTCTCGAATCCTATTGTATCATCTCATATCTCATGACCTTTGTTTAGTCATACAATATCCTCCATTCAAACCGGACAGATTTTGTGAAGGGCTAACTAAGGCTCAAATCCGGATCATCCCTTCGTGTCCACTATCTGAATTTTCAGGGTCTAAAGTTTTGATAAGCCTATTTAATATTTTAGTCCGGGAAGAAATTTTCCCTCCTGGTTCTATTGATGGGCCAGAAGGTGAAACCTACTAATGTTCTTTTGATCCGTTTTTAGACTATTATTTTAGAATGTGCTATTTTCCTCGTTAAACATTTTCCTATTCTTCTCAGTCCTCCAGTTTTATATGGTACCATCTACCAAATCATGGGAAATGGTGATTTTTTTAAAGCGAATGAATTAATAAATAATGAGAGAACGTGATTCCACCTAAGATATGAAAAAAGGGAGGATGTTTAGGAAAGTGAATGTCACTTCTGATGATTTGTAATGTTATTATTTACATACGAATTAATCTTCATAACTACAATTCGACTATTTTGAAAGATCAAATAAGAACATTTCTAACAAAAGATGAAAATTTTATTTTTCTATGATATATAGAATTTTAGTATTTAAAATAAATCCATTTCAGATAAAAGGTCTTATAAAATAGGAAGGATGCCATACTAATAAAAAAGTTTTAGAGAAAGTCATAACTAGACTTTCGGTTAGACCTCTATGTTATTTTTTCCTATTTTTTTTCTTTAGTAATTATTTCAAATAAGATTAAAGGTTAAGATTTTATCAAACTATAAATTTTAAAGTTAAAACACATATACTATTAGAGATAGTGTGTTAGTTATAGGATCCTATATTTACTACATGTGTATGATCCATAAATAAAAGGTCTAAATAAGACCTCCACATAGGATTTTTTACACCTTCTACTAAAGATGCTCTAAGTACAATTAAATTAAAAAACATTGCTAAATTTATCTAATGGGTAATCTTATTCAAGAACGTGGTTGTTAGTACCTACAAAATGAGTCTAGGAAAAACAATGTACTGTAGAAGTACTTTGTTTGGATTCGGAAGTCAAAATCATACAGAGCAAACCTAAACCACGATAGTAGTCGTTCCGTTCTGCTTCGGTCACAATGAGAGAAAATGGGTTGATCTTAGGAGAAGGAAGCAAAGAAAGTTAAAGGAAACAAATGTATTGTATTGTGTTTAGAGTTGTAGAACTATTGAGAAAAGTAACAGAGCTTGAGAGATTCGTAAGATTGTTATCCCTTTTTCCAAATGGGCTGAGTATCCTATTTATAATAGTAAAGAGCTCACATGTTTCCTTGTAAAGTTGTAGAGATAGTGAAGAGGTGGAGAAGTGAAAGTCGTGGGGTTAATGACTTAACCGCCTTGGAATCTTCGAGAAACCATTATTCCACTATCTATTAATTGCTTCATACTTTCCATGACTTTGTAACTTACTTATCATGGGATGTCGTTACACCCATGTTGTTGTACCCGTCAGACCAAAACCCTATGTTTTATCCCCGCATGTGTTACGATTTCTGAAGCCATTGATGAGTTTGTGTCAACACATCATAATTTTGGCTAAGTATTGGTGCCAGTAGCACAAGCAAGAGTGAAGGGCTGAAAGTCACGCTAAGGAGAAGAGGAAAATTGGCATTAGTATCGGTGCTGGCAGCGCTAATGGCCTTAGCGCCTGTGCTAGCACTCGCTAGCGTTGTTGGCGGTGCTAATGGCTTTAGCGTTGTTGGCGGTGCTAACTTTCTCCCTTATCACTACTTATGGCTTGTTTGGCACATTAACTTTAGTGGCTTTGTTAGCTTTTTGTCTTTTTTTTCTTTTATAACTTTTGGCACATGTGTGTGCTGCTTATTTGTGTTAAAACATGGTTAGGGTTTTGCCAAGGGTAGCACTTGCGAGTGCCGTGGTTATTGTTTATGCACCACTAACTTTGGCATTTGTTAATGTTGTGGCCATATTTACGGCATGTTTTTTAAGAATTTCTCAGTTGCATAAAATTTTAATGTTAGCATTGTGCTTAACTTTTATGCAGTGCATTCAGAACATATTCAAGAGATTCAGCCATGGAAGTTTGCAATCTTGAGATTATGCTTAATGCAACTCTGCAATTAGATGGTATGCATCTAAATTAGCGTTTTTATCCAAATATGGGGTAGCCTCTATTCTGGATGTCCGTATTTTGTATAATCAGTGTTTGATTAACACAAATAGTTTATATAAATGTACATGAAATAACGAGGGTTTAGCTGAGTAAAACCATGAAATTCTGGAAGTGCATAAATATATAAAGAGCTGCAAAGCTAATTTAGCCACGAGCTGAATATACATTCTTAATTCTCTTGCGGAATGTAAGATAACAGCATGTATTTATAAATCTGATGTCGGGTTATGAATTTATACACATTTATCTTGTGCTTCTGTAGTTAGGAAAAAAATAATATTACAATTTTCTCCTTTGTCAAAAATCCACCATCAACATTAAGTCTTCTGCTTAGCGCGGAACAATAATGTGTTTCGTGGTAAACACTAGATGGTGGTATTGATGCACTAGAGGTAGGGGGTCACTGCTGCAAATCTTGTTGGCGTGGATGAGTTGAGTTTGTCTCCTGGTGAAGCTCATCACTTCCTTTTTGAGTCGGTCCCTCTGGTGAAGCTTGTCATCTCTTTCTTAGTAACGGTTGATCTTGGAGTCAACAGTCATGCTCAGATCCATTCTCCTCGGAATGAGCCCCAAAAAATTATACTTATTTGAATTTTAGGGTTTCCCACCTTTGTCTATTTATACAAGTATACGGCCCCAACCATTTCCACTTTTATTCTTCTTCAGAGATTTGAATAGCATTACTCCTTCTGCAATATGTCTGACAACAACGGTAGCCCAAGGTAGCTCTTGTGTAAAGCGTACTACTTGGTTTGCAAGTCCGGTAAGCTTTTCCTTTCTCCCAATTTTCATATGTGTATTACGGTGAAGGCCTGAACTTGATTTGATTGTTGTTTTTCCTAGGTTTCTCAGGTTAAGAAAGTACCAAAGAGACACATGAGCAGTAGGAGCTTCAAAGCACCGGTAAACATCTTTCTTCCTCATTCTCTTTTGAAGCCGCCTATTTTCCTTTGGATGTGAGTAATTCATGTGAACACCTTCTCTTTTTTTTTACATGCGTACATACTCACATATGTGTTTGCTTGATGGTAGCACAAATTGGAGATTAGGAATGTACGAGTTAAAGAGAATGAAGAATCCGCACCAGGGAAGAGATGGACAGAGGTTGAGATTAGCTTTAAGAACTTTTCCAACATCATGACTTCCACTGAAAATATTAACTCAATCATTCGTGATTGTCTCAACGCCGAGCTCCCTTTTGAGTTGGTGATGGAATCAGCATCTCGGAAGTATGAAGCAGTGGGAGGCTTTGTCGTGCCAAAATACCATGTGGATCTTTACATGAAAATATAGAAAAATTACGGGTACATTGCTACAACAGAGCTGGTGTTGGGTCATACTTCTATCCTCGTAGCAGCTGTCGCAGGACTCCTCCCTATTATTGTTGATATGGATGAGGTACCTCCGTATGCAATGAATGACTTGAAAATCCAGGAATGGAATGAGATGTTGACAACTTGCGAGAACCTCCGTTTCAATATACACTGGTTGCGCCAGTATTTCGAGAGTGTGAGAGAGGCTCATATGACAGCTTTAGCAAAAGGGAAAGCCTTAAAGGAAAATCCTCCAAAACTGAAGAAATGGCTCGAGATCTTCAAACTCATTTAGATAAGTATGATGAGAGATTGGGAAAATTGCACCATCGTGAATATCCTCTACTCAGAGACCTGAAATACTCTTGGTCGTACTGCTTTGTCATATGTCCTGGAGATTCTTTGTCGATAAGTCTCTGTATATTTTCCGCTTTGGCTTGTTTAGACTCGAGTATATCCAAATCCGTTATTCGTGAGTCAGGTAATTCAAATTCATCCCAATGAACCCCGCTTGCTGCTGCGATTTTGGATGATGGGATTTTAATTTTTGCAGGTAAGATCGCATCTGCCCCGTATACAAGAGAATATGGTGAGGTCCATGTAGAACCCTTCAGAGAAGTTCTGTATGCCCATAAAGTTATAGATAGTTGTTCATGCTATGTTCTTGGATGATCATAAATAGTGCGGCTCAAAATTCTGATAAGATTTTTGTTGGTGCTTTCATCTTGTTCGTTTCCTAGAGGGTAGTACGGCGTGGAGAAAACTTGTTTGATACTATAAATTTTGAGTAATTTTTGCACATACTTATTTGTAAATGGAGTACCATTATCTGTTATGATGTGCTTTGGTACCCGAAATCTGCATATAATGTGTTCTTTGATGAAGGCCGCTATTATCGTTCCAGTTGTGCTCCTGAGAGGTACAACCTCGACCCATTTAATGAAGTACTTCTTGGCAGGGAGTATTTACTCATGTTGCTTTGACGAGGATGGATTGATTTTTCCAATGAGCTTCAGTCCCCAACTATAGAATGGCCAAAGGCTGCTTACCGAGTTGAGAGGAAGGCAAGGCGTGTGGATGAGGTTGTCGTGGGTTTTCCATTGGTAACATTTCTGAACAAATGAAGCTGCATCGTCTTCCATGGTCGGGCAGTAATATTTCTCATCAACTTGTTGATGTGATTTTAATATAGTGGTAAAATAGGTTCAATTCTCGTACTTGTGAAGATTTAATTTCTAGACCTAATTTTTAATAACAGAAAATAAAGAGAATTAAAACAATTTGATTTTAAAATGGATGAACAAAAACTAGGGCTTAAGATTCCACCATTAACCAATACTTCAATGATAACATCTAACAATTCTTATATTCAATTTAATCTAAATATGCAAAAGATAGGTTTTTGAAAGAATAATTGTTAATCAAGAGCGTGAGACATCAAGAGTTTAAAAACCAAGTATGACCCATCAGAAGAAAACACAATTATTTGAGAAAAACCATTTTTTCAATTTTAATTCAAGCAATTAATAATAAAAGAATTGTAGAATAAATATAATTAAAATAGAAGTTACCATAATTATTGGATGAACGGCTTCATCCGTCGCCCCAGTGATGGTGATTAGCTCATTGTAATGGAAACACACTCAAAATAGACTTTTATTGCTCAAAAGGTGCTTACAATGGTGAAAAAAGAGTAACACAGAAGAACAGAGACAAGCGTTACAGAGAAGTGTTCTCTGCGTTACAGAAGAAGGACAGCAAAGAAAGACAGACTCCATGCGTTGTTGATATAAGACTGCTTCAGCGACAGAACTAGCGACAGTTCTTCAGCGCCTTATGTTCTTCCTCTTCTTTTTCTTCGCAGCAGGAACTATTTTTCTTCCTGATTTTTTCGGTGGCTCTGCTCTTTCTCAGTGGCTTCCTCCTCGAATCTCTTGGGTATTTATAGGGTTAGTAAACCCTAGAGACTCTTCTTAACCGATAAGGACTCAAAGAACACGTCCAAATCAATCTCAAATTTTATGATATCCGAAACAGACCCAAACTTTGTTTTCCGTCCAGATTCAATCCCGTGTCCAATTTTTCCGGCTGAAACTCATTTTTGACGTGTGTGAATATTATCCAGGTTGTTTAATTCACTTTGAGTGAATTTTAATTACTCCAAATCACTAAAAATACGCAACACAGATTCTACAGAAGCTTTTCACGTAACTTTTTTTTCCCGCCATTTTCGTAAGTTCAAATTCAAAGGGAGGTGACCCTAATCCAAGAGCTGGGTGCCTTTATCAATTCTCCCCGAGTGCATTCAGATATGAATAGACCATTTAGCCGGGCACACCAATTTCTTTAGATAAGAGCTATGTTTCCATCTACCTAGAATGGTTAGTGTCATCCTGAATAATTCACAAGTTTCTAAATTTCGGAGTTTCTTATTGGCATCAATTTTCAGAAACTCTACCCCCAAACCTAAATTTAACATTGTCCTCAATGTTTCAAACCGTGCAACCTAGAATGGTATGCAATAAATGTAAATAAGAGAAACAAATGTAAATTAAAGAGAAGGGATTGGAACGTCTCACTTGATTGACGCAAGAAAAGCAGTATTCTCTGTCACACACATCAAATGATAGTAATAACAAAGAACACTAAAAATAAAAATAAACAAAAGGCCTAAAAGAAAATAAAAACAAGAAAATAAAAATCTACCTACTGGATATGTACAGAAAGAATCCTCATACACTAATAACCTGAAAATTTAGGGGTCAACCCAAAATAAAATATATACAAATGACAGCTTCACACTTGTGTTATGGCAACACGGAGACACTGAAACTACCAAAAACAAGGGACTACCCCCAAACCAAGTTTTTACTACACTCGGAAGTGCGTAAAGAACAAAATATGGGGATAATATTGTGGAAGTATTGATTGGTTCATACACAATGTCAGGAATAGGCAAGTCCTCTGGGTATTTGGATGCAAAGTGACCAACAAAACTTGAGAAGCACACAATTCTAAACATAAATTAGGTAACTTTTGGAAGACTAGGGGTTTAGAAACAAACTCTAAGTCGTTAAACTCAAATAAAGTTTCATCGGAATTAACACATACATCATTACTAGGTTTATGTTGCCATTTTCCATAATCCAAAACGGGTACAGAATCTAACAACGCATTAACTTCTTCTAAATGCGTATCCTTATCGTAATAGGCTCCAAAAAATGGGCCAAGCAGGCCTCTAACGGATCACTAATATTGTTGGTGCTAGAATCAATCATGCAAACAGACTCCATATGTACAAAAGAAAATAAAATAAAAATAAATAATTGTCCCTACCCTTATAATTGGAACGGAAGAGTTCAAAGAATTCAACTAAGTATTTTCCCACTTCGAAAAGCAGTACTAGTACGTCGTATCAACATTCACAATTTAGGGTAATGAGCGTCCAACCTGTTCAAATCGTTCAATTTATAACTTACAAGCAAGAAACTCGTAAGTATTTTGCAGCAGACGAATTTTGTTGAGCTAGACGACCAGGAGAACCCCCAAATGTACCTGAAATAAAATTCTAAGACAGAAAACTAGTCAAAAAGAACTAAAATCCTAAGAATGAAATAAAAATAAAATATATATAAAATCAAAATAAATAAAAATAAAACCTAAACTACGATTAGAAAATCAAAAATACTAATTACAATATTCCACAACCGCTCCCCGGCAGCGGCGCCAAAAATGATAGGATTTTAGAATACCCTATATAAATAACCGCAAATGCATGGTGTCTACAATGCAGACAACTGCAAGTACGGGTCAAACCCACAGGGAGCGGGGACAATACTGCAATCAATATTCTTAATAAACTAACCAGAAATAATATTTTGGGATTTTATATTTACGAATAAAATAATAAAACAAAATAAACTAATAAACTAAATTAAATAGGAGAAATAGTAACCAGGGTTCTCAGTAGCCACCACTATTTTTATTTAATTACTGAAGTGAAACATAACTCATGAATATTTATCTTGTTCGTTCTATCGACATCACCTATTATATGTATTAGAGTCGCAAATATCACTGGGACGCCCTAAGCATGGCGCATCAAAATCCCTAAGTCTCATGCATACACCATCTAATTGCGTTAGCGAGAAAATAATATGAAACTAATTACATGTTCACAAATAATATCTGGCTCTTGTAAGTATACCACATCTAAGGATTTAACTCAAGCATGAAATATCAAATAAGTAGACAAACATATTTGATATCATATTAATTCAGCGCATAGGTTACTGTATTGTACAGAACCGGTGAAGCAACAACTAATTTAGATTTAAATCAATAAATAAAATCATGGAATTAATCTATTCAAATCAAAATAGTCTGTATCAAATAATTCAATTTAATTGATCTAAAACTTTAAGTGGTTTCAACACTAAACCCTAGCTATAAATCAATTAGAACATGGAGTTGGGTTTCTCAAAACCCATAAAAATAATCAAGAAAGTAGAGAAGAAAAGGATTAAACCAAATTCCAGATACAATCGTCAGTCTCTTTTTCTCCCCTGTCTCTGTTCGATGCCACTGTCTTCTATGTCCGTAGCCCAGCAGAACTTCCTCCACTTTCCTTCTTCTTTCGTCTAATCACTTCTCCCTTTCTCTCTTTCTAGGCTCTTCTTCCCCTAGGTATATCTCCTACACTGTCTGCCTACAACCCTTGTGCAAAGTAAACCTCTCTCCCACCAGAACCTTTCAGCCGAAAACTGAAAAAAGGAAGATCCCCTCACTTCTCACCCTCTTCTTATTTATACCTAGGTTTTCTTCTCACTTTAACCAACCAACCAAGCCCCACTTTCACGCCCAAAATAAATTACTTGCTGCCACACCTAGTTTACTCGGTCCATTTTCTTCTCTCTTCTAGGTCGTCTTTTCTATCTAGCCTAGGTCTTTGGTCATGTCACTATCAACAAAAACTACCACTAAACTCCTCCACGTGACAAGAAAAGCTAACACAACCCTCTCTCTCATTCTTTTCTTCTTTAGTTCACGTGTGTTGTCAAAAGAAAGTTTGATTCTCTCTTCCATGTGCACCATCTCTAACCTAACCTAGTACAATTCATTTTTTTTCAAGCTAAAAGAAGTCTTAAAAGAAAATCTAAAACAAGCCTTCTAGACTTCTCACTTCATTCTTCTCTCTATTCACGTGTGTGCTCAAATCCTCTCACTTTGTCTTCTCTTTTCACATAGCCTATACCTAGGTCTCTATCTATTGTTTCCTTGTACTCCACCAACTACTAATGTCACGTCACTTTCTGTTCTTCAACCCGTACCTGAAACCCAACACCTAGCCAACACTTTTAATGCAGACTTTGTCTCCCCACCTGGCTGTCCCCTTACTTCTTTTGTCTGCCAACTTCTTGCACTGACGCCCTCTCTACACTTTCTTTTCTTTTCTTTGTTTTGACAGAAAAACTTAAGATCCCACTTCAGACCTTGTTTTTTCCCAGCCTCAAAATAGAAGTGTCCGCGCAACTTCTTTTTAATCGAACTCAAACACGCAGCTAACTAAAAATGCTGCAGCAACACCAGTAGTTTAGTCCATTTGGCCGTATTTAGTCGTAACTTCGGATTTTATATATAACACCTAATAAAATAGTAAAAGTATATTATTAATATAAATTCAATCACTAGCAAATATGAATTAAGCAATAAATATGTATGAAATACGCCCTTATCACTTGTAGAAATAGTTCTCCTGCCTTGGCGTTCACATTCATGCATTTCTTTCAGGATAATTTGAATATCTTCTTTTGCTAAACATCGTAACAAATTTTCACCAAAGCTCTTTCGGTAGAGTATTCCTTCGTGCAAGACGAATCTGTTGACCTTTCGGATTAAGCGTGCCACTTATCGCTTTTCTTGAGGTAGAATATTATCTTAAAGGTATTTGATATACGGTTCCTGCCAGTCCCCAACATTGTGAATGGTAAGTACTTCTGATTGTTGTGGCGGGATTTGACAACTGGAGCAAGACCCTTGTAACGATCTGGATTGGGCTTCCATGGTGGGCCAGTAATACTCAAGGCGTTGAAGACGTCTGTACAAGGTTATCACTAGTGTTTGACCGTATATTTCCCGGTGTACTTGATTAAGTCGCCCTCGTGCCTCAACGCCTCCCAGACATCTTGACAGGGATCCATATGAATTTCTATGATATAACATTCTATGTAATAAGAAGAAATATTTTAAGTCTTTAAGAGTGACCTTCCCCTAACTGTGTGATTTGCTGGATAATTGAATGATAAGTGTCTTCCAATCGTGGACTTGTTCTTTATCAGGATTGCTCTTCCAGGTTGAGGGCATGGTTCGTCTCTGCACAATGAGAGTTGCTTTCGAGTCTTCGAATTGGAGTTTCGAGGCTAGAGTCACCGTACAATCAGCATGTTTGTTATTGGTGCATCCCGTATTTATAATTGTTGCCTCGGTAAAGTGAGTTAAGAGATTTTGTGCTTTGGCCCTGTATGGGGCCAATGTTTCTTCCTTGAGAGTATATACACCATTCATCTGATTCACCAGTAGCTTCGAGTCTCCCCTTATTTCAAGACGTGTCGCTCCATCTTGTTGTGCGAGCGATAGTCCCAGCAGGAAGGCTTTATACTTAGCAGAGTTGTTAGTGCACTTGTAGTCCAGCTTGAACGAATGCGAGAATACCTCGCCTGCTGGTGAAATTAGTACAATGCCATCTCCTCCAGTATTGGTGCTTGGGGTAGCAGAGCCGTCAAAGTATAACAACCATGGTTCTTCTTCAGTGAGTGGGATGTCCGAGAATTATCCAGGTATGTCTTCATGAGTTGTTGCATCGCCTTTTCCTGGAAAAGCTGCAAGTGGATCTGCGACTGCTTGTCCCTTTATTGCTTTTGGTGATACACATTATATGTCAAACTCTGACATCTGTAGCAACCATTTTGATGCCCGTTCTATGGGAGCGGGCTTTGATAATAAAAAATTTATATGGTCATCCTTGCCCATCAATACTACTATATTTGCTAGTAAATAATGTCGAAGCTTCTGAAAGACATGCACCAAGGATAAACACGCTCTTTCAACTTTGGGGTATCTCAACTCTGCGTCTCTTAACGTGCGGCTGAGATAGTAGATAAGAAATTCAGTCCCCATGTCATCTTCTTGAGCCAGCATGTCTCCTATGACTACTTCACTGAAAGCCGTGTAGAGAAGTAATGGTTTCTCCATAGTTGGAGATTTCATAACAACTTTGCTGTGTAGATGACCAGACTAAACTTGCCTCTTTCTTCAACAAGGGTGTAAATAAAGCAATAAATTGAGTTAATCCAGGGAAAAAGCGTCGAATATATGATACCTTTCCCATGAATATTTTAAGTTCCCTTAAGGTGTGTGGTGGTGGCATGGTGGTGATAGCTTGCGTCTTGGTCAGATTCACCTTGATCCCTTATGTTGTTACCACAAATCCTAGAAAATTTCCGGAGGATACACCAAAAGTGCACTTCAGAGGGTTCATCTTCAAATGGTACTCACGGCATCTCTCGAAGACTTTACGTAGGACGCCTGTGTGGGATGTCCTGGTTTTGGATTTTACAACTACATTATCGACATAATCCTCTACTTGCTTGTGCATCATGTCATGAAAGATCGTTGTCATGCCTCTTTGATAAGTAGCGCCAGCATTCTTCAATCCAAAGGGCATCACCATATAATAGAAATTCCCGAGAGGAGTTCGAAACGCGGTCATCTCAGCATCATACTCGTACATCTTTATTTGATTGTAGCCTCTATAGTCGTCCATGAATGAAAACATGCCATGTCCACTGGTAGCATCCACGAGCATGTCGATGTTTGGAAGAGGAAAGTCATCTTTGGGACAAGATTTTTTCAGGTTCCTAAAATCTACAGAGTATCTTATTTGCCCATTCTTTTTCTTGTCTGGGACAACGTTAGCTAACCATGTGGGGTGTTGGATAAGTTTTATGAATCCTGCTTCTAGAAACTTTTGAATTTCGATCTTGATTTGTTCTTCGACTTTGTGTCTGAACTGTTGCTTAACCGGTTTGGCATATAGAGCAACATGTAGATGATGAGTGACCAGTTTGTAATCCAATCCTGGCATTTGTTCATAAGTCCTTGCAAAGATGTCTTGATATTCCCTGAGTAGATTGACAAGCTTCACTTTTTCTTCTGGTGACAAGGCTGAGCTGATTAAAGCTGGTCATGGACTTTCTTTTATTCCTAGATTGATAGTCTCCAGTGAGTCAGCCGTAGCATCTGTGCTGTCTTGTAATTTCCGATGTGCATCTTGGACTTCCTCATGATATTGATCCTCAATATGGCTTCATATTTGTGGTCGGGGAGACTCTTCGTAGGCCTCCCCTGTTAATTGCTAACAGCGATTGCGCATGTAGACCATTTTTCCTTTGTCATTGCAACTAGTCACGAAACTGTGGCTTCTTTTAGCAGGTTGCGGGTTTGTGACGCTGGAAGTCCCCTGGTGGTATTCAAAGGGTCTGGAAGCTGCTCTTGATGACCGGGATTTTATGGCAAAAGTCAGTGGTTCATCTGCTATTGACGCCCAGTCGGGCAACGACGTGTTGTAGATTTTGTTGGGTGATTTGACGACATCGTTCTCTGGTTTGAAAAATTCAACATCATATATTGGAGTGTAGGGTGATGGTGATGCCCTTATACGGATGATTTTCCCGTCCAACGATGTTTTCACGCATTGATGATAGGTGGAGGGAACTGCCTTGTTTTCGTGTAGCCATGGGCACCCTAATATCATGTGATATTCGGGTTCTTTTGCAATAACATGGAACTTCACCTTGAATATTATAGGATCAACTTGTAAATTCAAATAAACATGGCCATAGGAGTTAGTGTGGTTACCTTCGAAATCCTTCATTGCTCTGGGATGTTGTATAATCAGGTTCTGAGGGACCTGAGCATCTTTGAGCGTCCTGAGTGTAATAACATTAGCAACTGCTCTTGTGTCAATAAGGGCTCTCTTGAATTCGGTTTCCTTGACAAGAACGGTGACATACAATGCTCGACTGTGACCTTCTTCAGCCATCATGTCTTCTTCGGTGAAGGTGACGCTATTTATAGCTGAGTTGTCTGGTCTGGTTGTCTCTATTTCCATTGGAGACGGGATCAGGTGCATATCCACGACTATGCGGTTGAGAGCAGCAAAGGTGTCGACATGTTGATCATTGGAAATGTAAAGAATCTTGTACATGTTTTCAATTAGAAAAATGGCTTCTTGGTTCACTGGTTTTTATGTAGTGGTGAAGCTCCCGATGTTGTGAGGTGGAGAATCACTAGTAGAGAAATATATCCATGGTCCTGTAGAGCCTGGGCCTCGCTCGAAAGCGCTACGACACCCTACTTCTTCTATTAATTTGTCAAGAGAAGAGAATAGAGCACCTACCGCATCTTCCAGTGTTGCTAGAGTTCCCGCTTGAGTTTTTTATCTTTGCATCAATTCATCCAGAGTGATTAAGGTTAAAACCACATCAGTAGTACCATTGGAGAGATGTGGGTTGATGGCGCCATTGACTGCAGGAGAAGGATTGTGAGCATCATCATTGACATTGACAAGGGGAATGTTAGGATTGGTGGTAATTGAATCTTACCTAAGACCAACCATTTTTAGATAGTTGAAGAGTTGGATTCGTGACCGAGAGATTGACCTCCCACTGTGGTCGCAAATTGTTAGTACCTAAAAATTGATTCTAGGCAAAACAATGTACTATAGAAGTATTTTGTTTAGATTCGGAAATCAAAATCGTACAGAGCAAGCCTAAACCACGATAGTAGCCGTTCCGCTCTGCTTCGGTCACAATAAGAGAAAATGGGTTGATCTTAGGGGAGGGAAGCAAAGAAATTTGAAGGAAACGAATGTATTGTATTGTTTGTAGAGTTGTAGAACTACTGAGAAAAGTAACAGAGCTTGAGAGATTCATAAGCTTGTTCTCCATTTTTCCAAATGGGATGAGTAGCCTATTTATAATAGTAAATAGCTCACACGTTTCCTTAAAGTGGTGGAGATAGTGAAGAGGTGGAGAAGAGAAAGTCGTGGGGTTAATGGCTTAACCGCCTTGGAATCTTCGAGAAACCATTATTCCACTATTTATTAACTGCTTCACACTTTCCACGACTTTGTAACTTACTTATCATGGGATTTCGTTACACGCATGTTGCTATAACCGCCAAACCAAAACCCCATGTTTTATTCCCCATGTGTTATGATTTCTGAAGCCATTGATGAGCTTGTGTCAACACATCATTATTTTGGCTAAGTATTGGTGCCAGTAGCACAAGCAAGAGTGAAGGGCTGAAAGTCACGCTAAGAAGAAGAGGAAAATTAGCATTAGTATCGCTGCTACATAAAAAGCAATATTATAATTTTCTCCTTTATCAAAAATCCACCATCAACAGTGATATATTTTGATCTTTTTTTACTAAGTTTGTACTTGCTTCTAGAACTAACTAAATACGCTAATCGGTTAAGGAGTAGATTCTATCCCAAAAAGGAAGTAAAACCGGAACAAGTGAAAAGATCTTCTCACCCTTTACGACTTTAACAATTTTTCATTCTTGTTTCTATTACTTGTTGATAGGTACACAGATATTTAGGAGACATTTGAGAGATATTTTTAGTAGGTTATAAAGTGCTCAATGGAAACTAATTATATCAAAGAACATAGTACTAGACTTTTTCAAGCATTATTAATATTATTTAGTCATATCTTTTAGTGTGGTAATTAGTGCTCAATTTATAAAAAAAATAGGACTGTGACGGTGACTCGTCGTAAAAGAGGGTTAAACTTAGACCTAACACCCCAAGTTGTGGTATATTATAATAAAAATTAATTAATTTAAACCAAACAATTTGGATCCTCGGTTAATGGTCTTTTTATATAATTTTAACATTATTTTTTACATAATTATTGTGGGATAGTGATGTTAATCAAAATATAGTAGTCCATTTGTTTTCTATTAATTTTGTTTTGATAAAACTGAAAATAATTAATCATAAAAAGAAAATCTAGGATTTACTACTGTAGCATTGACTAATATCTTTAAGATATTTATATGTCGATTTGTTCATCTTATACTCCCTCCATCCAAGAATATATGACCTAGTTTACTTTATTTGCGGTATTCCTATCTATTATTTTAGAGATTTATAATTCTTCTGTTTTACTGGACGGGATTTCAATGAATTAGGTCCACAATAACCATGAAATCCACAGTACATATGAGTCCCCCGTATCTGAACCTTTTTCGCCCGTTATTGCCCTTTTTAAGTTTACACAATTCTTAAGGTAAGGATGAGAAAAGAGTATTTTTTACAATTATAATCTTATGGATAATAATTAGTAAAATTTAGAAATGATATATCTCTCAAAATATACCACGGATATTCGTAAATTTTATACCATTGAAAAACACTTTAAAACACCTACATAACGGATATAAACATGACTATCAAATTATATATATTTATTATAATAAGAATAAATTAAAAGGGTAGTTTTAGAAATATCCTATTTTTTAATGATATAGGTCACCTATTAGTGGACAAAATTTTAAAATGAATAGGTCATCTATTCTTGGACCGAGGGAGTATTTGTTAATCATAAGAGCAATTCCAGTGGGCATTGACTTTTTTGCAAAATGCCAAGCCAGGTGGATGGGCAAACTCGATTTTGAGCAGTGGGGAATGGGCTAAACGACATAATATGAATCGACCGAGGCAACAAGAGTCGTTCGGCCTATGTTGAGCCGAGGCTCGGTGCAATTGTTGCCTCAATAACTGTTAGATCCCAACAACTCTAATCCAACGGCTCTAACTTCTCTCATTATAAATTCAACCAATTTCAACTCGAAAATCACACCTTCTCCACTTAAAAAATCTTTTATTTTTATTTAAATCTTAATCTTTCCATCTCAAACTCTTGATCTCAACTTCTACTAAAAAAAATCAGAAAAAACAATGGCCAGCTCATCACAAACACAGAATATTGAATCAGGAAAGGGTTCACAAAAGCCTCGCGGTCAAAGGTTTAATCTCAATGAAGATAAAACTATCTGCAAAGGATATATATCATGTACGCTTGATGTTGTCAATGATGTTAGTCAACATGATGCAACATTTTGGAAGAATTTTTTTGAATTATTTGATAAGGAAACTGGGAATCCAAATAAACGTGACTTCAACGGGTTGTTGGGTCATTTTTTATGTAATCAACAAAGCCGTGAGCGCTTGGTTAGGTGTGATGATGCAAGTGAATCGCCAAATAGGAAGTGGTGATACCGAAGCTGATATAGTAAGTTAGTTGCATTTCAATATGTACTATTGATTTTTAAAATTTTGTATTATCAAGTTATTTTATGACTAATTATTAAATGTTGAAACTGCAGATGCGAAAAACTCGAGAGGCGTGAAAACTCAAAGAAATTTCGAATTTCAATTTCAAAGAATGTTTCCATATTCTCAAAGTCCTGAACCGATTTAACCCCAAACTGTTGAATGGATATCAAGTACCAAAGCAATCCCCTTACGAGACGATAACGTTTCTCAAGGGTCTCCGTCTACTTATTCTTCACAAGAAACAGAGGCTCAGCCCCACAACCCAACACAGTGGCATTCCAACATGCAAATAGTAATTTATATGTTAATGGAAATACATAAAGATATGATGGACCATGCAACAAGAAAGCTAAAAGGATCATAAAGGCAGCTCAAGAAACCACTGAATCTTCAACTCCAGATGTCAACTTCCAAGAATTTTTTGAAAAACAAGATAAGACTGATATTGGTAAAATGGTAGAACGCAAGAAAATGGCTGACGAAATTAGGAGAGGTCGCAAGGCTCTTGAAAAAAAAATCTTTTTAATGCTCACATGAGAGGAATCTTGGGAATGGACACGTCAACGACTCTGGCAAGAAGAATTAAATAAAATTGAAGCACAAAAGGCATAACAATGTAATACTTTGTTTCAATGTTTCAATTTCGATGTAATCAAATTTTATTTCAATTGCAGTGTTGTTTTTTCACCAATTTGATCCTTAATTTCAATATTTGATACCTAGATTACATAAATCCAATTGAAATAAAAGAAATAAAATGATTGAAATAATAAAAGGTTAAAAAACTAAAACTAAATCCTGTGAGGGTTTCTTCTTCCAATATCAGCCCACAAGTGTGCAGTGAGATCTTCCCTTAACCTGACATATAATCTTATGTGTTCAATTCTCGCTTCTACCATTCTGTACTCTCTTGTTGGCACACCGTGAAGGGGTTGAACATCTCGTCTTAAATCCTGATGTGTATAACTTGTCCAATTGGGATCTCGGCGGGTTTCCTCGATTACCATATTATGCAAAATGATGCAGGTGAGCATAACCCTATTCATTTCTATTGGTTTGAACGAACGATATGGTTACAAATTATATGGAACTTCAGCTTCAAAACTCCAAATGCTCGTTCGACATCCTTCCCAACCGCCATCTGCTTCCTGTTAAAATATTGTTATACACGTTCGCCATGGGCTACCTGAGCGTAAGCTTGAACTAAAGTTGACCAATGTGGATAAATTTCATCCCTCAGAAAATACCCACTTTGATAGTTATTGCCGTTGACGGTAAAATTTGAAGCTGAAGCAGTTTCATACTTCAGCTCTTCAAACAGAGGCGATTTATGCAAAACATCGATATCGTTATTTGAACCAGGTAGTCCAAAAAAAAAAAAATCATATCCAGCAATCATAAGAGGTCGTCGCTTCCAAAACAACAGTTGGTTTGGTGAAGTGGCCCTTATACTGACCATGTCATGCATAAGGACATCCGTGCCACACCCAATGCATGCAATCAAGAGTACCTAGCATTCTGAGAAATCCTCTTTTGGTGTTTTCAGCTAGTAGTCTGTCGACATCATCTTGCGTTGGTTGTCGTAAAAAACGTGGACCAAAATGGTTGACTACAAGTTCGCAAAATATTTTGAGATTTTCGTATGTTGTTGTTTTTTCCATACGACAATACTCATCACAGGCATCCGCCGACACACCATAACCTAGAATCCTTAGGGATGCAGTGACCTTTTGTTTAGGACTATGTCCTCGTATGTTTAGTGCATCAAATTGATAGTTAAATTTAGGGATTAGACGACAAAGCTCTCCAATAACCCGCATGACCAAGTGTTGTGGCATGCAGAAGCGACGTTGAAAATCTTCATCAGAGTACACACTTCTATTAATAAAATAATCACGCATCATTTGTTGATGTCCTTCCTCTCGGTATGTCCACGTCCATCTTTTTGTCAACATGGCTCTTGGTTCTGGATCTCGAGGTATTTGCCCTGAGTATAATTGTATCATATAGTTAGTTATCCTTCTATCATCGTCTGAATCTTCATTTGTTTGATTAATATGTAGCATAATTCCTTGAGCTTGTTGGATCCATAGTTCCCCTATCATGTGTGATTCTTCATTTTCCACTTCAGGATCCATAAGTTGAGATGAAAAGTTTGAGATGGAAAGATTAAGATTGAAGTGAAATTATAAAAAAATTTGAATGAAGAAGGTGTGATTTAGGGGTAGAAAATGTTTGAATTTATAGGGAAGAATTAAGAGCCGTTGAGATTCGACCGTTGTTGAATCTCATTGAGCCGCTCGGCCCATGCTAGGCTAAACGGCTCAATATGAGTCGATCGTCTCTAACATAGACGATCGACTTTCTCTGAGCCTCGATGGATAAACCCCCCATTGTCCATTTACCAACTCGATTTTTAGGTTTATCCATCCCACTGTGAAGTGGTAATTGATAAATTAGCAATATACCAACCCCACTGTTTTTGCTCTAATAACAAGAGTATTAATATTAAATTTTTTAATTGCTTATACCTCTTCGTGGGTTTGAATTCGTGGCAGTAAAGAATTAGTTACGCGGCAAAAAAATAATCTAACAACACTACGAGGAGTTACACGTAATAAAAATAGGTTGTGTCCTTTAATGAAAATAAAAGAAAAGCAATATGTCGTGGGAAGGTGGGTGATCCGTGGAGATCGAAGAGTCGTCTTAACCAAACACTAATAAACTAATGCAGTTGCTATATTCTGTACCAATCTTCTCTATATACCATCTTGGACCATAATTTTATGAATATTTTTCTATTTCAATGAGAATGACTTTTATCGATAGTCTGGAGATGCACATTGGTTCGGTGGGTCGGTTCGGCTGTTGGACTTACCCAAAACAAATACATAATATAAATAAAATTTAGAAAAAAAAAAGTTTGTTTTTTTGTTTTGTATTTACTAGAAACTCATCAAAGCAATCTACACAACCAGCGCAATATCGACAATGACAAAAAACATCAGCATCAAAGATGACCACCATGAAAACCTAATGCTAATTGATCATACCCATAAGCTCCCGTTAAAACTAAAATGAAACTAAATTAGTGAACTAGTTAACCTTTGCAGTTTTTTGTTGTTGGATATAATAAAACCTCTTCAGAAGAACACTATATATAGGAATAAACTGTTGAAATCTTGCAACAATGAATAGCAGCGTTAGATGTATCAGAAT
>JAJJMC010005762.1:858164-995970 GCA_023531435.1 Papaver californicum
CACCAAGACCAAAAAAACATTTAATTTAAACTCATTTTTCCCCAACATAAACTCCATATAAAAATAAAATTTTCCGGTCCCAATTTAGACCAGTTATATTTAAGAATAAATTTCATATTGGAATAAGTAATTTTTTTTATCCCGTCTTAATAAACTTACCTCCATATAAGAATAATTGATATTATAATATAAATATTATAGATCTTGTTATATTGCATCAAAGTTTAAGATGAAGAAAAATACTTATCTAAAGTTGTTTGAGACAATGAATTAATATTTTGAGTTGCTACTACATCTTTAACTTGCGGGTACGTACTAATTCATATATTTATACATGTAAATTAAATAAAAACTAATTAATATTATTATTTCCTAGGTATATATTTGTGTTTTTTATGTATATGAATGTATTTTTCCTACGTTCATATTTGTGTTTTCTTTGTGCATATATGTATTTTTCCTAGGCGCATGTATAAGAATTTTATATTTTTTAATTTTTTTTAAAAAAGATCTTCATATAAGAATAGCTCATGTATAAGAATATTTTTTACCAGTTTCTAGGATTATTCTTTTAGAGAGGTTTTACTATATATGATTTTTTTAATCAATTCACTTTCAAAATTAAAGGTCTTAATCACGTGATTAGTAGAGCCAATGAAAAAAAAAGAGGAACTAACAAGAGAGTGAGGAAGTGGAAGTAAAATAAATGTTCCTGCTTTGATAAACAAATCGATCACAAGCAGTTGAATACGAGATTAAGAGGTAAAATATTAAACATAAAAACATATCCATGGACGGTCAGGTTTGTACCGGTTCGGGTATGTAAAAATACCACCGATATAACTGAAAATACGTTGTTGTCCGAAACAACCTTGACCATTTGATCAATCGGGTTTGGTCAGTTCGATATTTACAAAATTGGTTTGATCGGTATCTTGCGCAGCCCTAATTATTTTATAAAATTAATTTACTGCAAAAACTGGTTTGTTGAAAACTTAGAGAATCTTATCGAGATTGGTAAAGATATCAAAAACAATAATATAACCAAACAGATATTAAAAGTTTAGCTATTGGATAATGGAACCAATACAAATTTATACTCCTTTCGTTTTAGGAAATAGTTATTTTTCCTATTTGCACAATTATTAAGACAAGAGAGTGTAGTTTTTTTAATTTATTTCCAAATTTACCCTTAATAAAAAATTTAATACCACATATATATCTTCTTATTAAAACAAAGAAATTTTATAAAAAGGATATTTTTAATGTTTGTCCTATTAAAAATGAAAGTAACTCTTTTGTTGGAACAAAATTTAAAGAAAACATAACTTTTTTCCTAAAACGAAGGGAATATTATTTATATTATAATATGTTTTGAAAAACCGTTAATTTCGATCGTTTTGGATATTTAAAAACCGTTCCTCTCGTGGTTTCGGTTTTGATTTTATTTCCCTATTTTCTATATTCCAATAAGATTAATATATGAAAGGACGACTGAACCACTGGAAATAAGCCAGTTACACGGAAATCACAAAACTAAAAGCTTAGAATGGGTGGGTGACTTAATGAACGATGATAACAAATGGAAGGAAGATACTGTGGATGTTTTCATCAGTACCCATGTGGATGTGGTAACTTGATAAAGAATATTGCTATAATCTTAATCAGCAAGACAGGTTTATATGGCCTTTAACTCAAAATTAGGATCTTTCAGTTAACTATCTATACAAAGAGTTAATCGACAATTATGTCAACATTATTGGAGGAATTACTGATTAGAGTTTAATATGGAAGCTAAAAACCACACTTTATAAGAATGTTTGCTTGGAAGACAGCTCAAGCTATCCTATCAACTGGAGAAAGGATATGATTTTTTTGTTGCATTATATTGAAATTGCCAAAGGAATCTTTTTCTTACCGCTTATGCACTACCCTTTCATGAACCAGGTTTGAAAGGCTTTACATATTGAATTCAATTATGTTCACTAAAAATGTATAAACTTTCGTGAGTGGTTCACAAACCTATTAACGGTCTATGAGCTGGGTTGAATTATATATCACTGTCATATGACACGTTTGGAGAGAAAAAAAAGACAATGTGGTTTCAACAAAACCAATTAAAGCCTCTGATCTCAAACATCTAGACATATAACTCTCTGGGTTAACAACTTCCTAGCTACTCATGCCAAGGAGAAAGATAACCGTGTGCATATAAAATACACCAAGGAGGAAGTAGAAAACAAAATCATCGAGTACAAACCACAGGGGTCTCCACCATCTTAATCATTTTAAAACTCAATGGAACTTATGCATCTAATGTTAGAACTAAAAATAGATTTGTTACTTAAAAATTAATTTTGTTACTTAATATATCTTAAAGGATCTAGGGTCACTAGTCCAAACTTGGGGTGGAAACATCAAGCCATCCATTTTTATTTCTTAGTGAATGAGAAACCTTTGGTTTGTCCCATATTGGACAAACCAAGGAGGAAGTTTATCCTTATTACCGCAAACGTTCTATATAAGGAAAAAGAACTAGTGGATTGGATATGGACTTAGGAAATGGACAAGTGGGCAAATGCACACATGTGCGGTGCTTTGCACCGAAGCGCCGCGGGTTTGGCGAGCTTGCGTGTGCTTTTGCGTGAGCCTTGGCGCATGCCTGCGAGTGCATACGTGTACCCATCAAAGATCCAACGATTTTATATTTTAATTCTATACATTAAATATTTGACCGTTTTGTATTTATAAAATTAAATCAGGTTTAATAAACAAAATCTTTTAATTAAATATGTTGAATTAAATGAATTTTGTCAGTTTGAAAAATCAACAGTCTTCTTCTTCTTTAAAAGAAAAACAAAAATCAGATTTTCAATTACCCCAGTCGCAGCCACTGACCTGACGACTTTTCCCCTCTTCTTGCTTTGTATGCGCATTAGTTTATTTTTTATCTTCTTCTACTGTTAAGTTCACAATGGGCACCCGAGTTTTGCTAACTGGGTTGGTATCAGGTGGTTTGATCCTGGATTCGATTTGTCATCTCTAAAGGTATAGCAACATTTTTCTAAAGGTGTACCTGACAAATATCGAGTTAAGGACAGTCTGTTGAACAGGCGACTCCATCTCTCTGTGCTTGTGTGATTGTCTGAAGTGTGCTATCTGTTCTAACCCTTAACTATTTTTCAAGCTTCTGTTTGGTTTGTTCACTGTTACAGGAATATTCTCCAACATTCTTAACTCGATATCTTGTTTAATTTCAAAATTTTACTTCTGTAACAATGGTGAAGACTGATGTTGACAGACCTCAGAAATTTTCTGGAAAGGACTTCAAGAGATGGCAGTCAAAAATGTTATTTTTCCTGAGTTTCCACATGCTAGATGATATGGTTCTAAAGCCGTTTGATGAGTCTCTGAATGAACCTGAAAAATTAGGACTTAGAAAGTTGGAAGAGAAGTAATTATATGGCCAAAAATCATATCTTAAACTGCCTAGAAGATGCTTTATATGATTTTTACAATGCTAAGGATAATTTTAATGCTTACAATTGATGGACTGCACTACAAGATAAATATGAAGCAGAAACAGCAGGAAGTAAAAAATTCCTGGTTGCACGTTTTCTGGAATATAAAATGATGAATGATAAATCAGTGGTGATCAGTTTCTGGAGCTGCAAAAAATTATTAATGAAATAATTGCTGAAGGAATGGTTATTGACGAAACATTTCAAGTTTCTGCTGTTATTGAAAAATTGCCAAATTCCTGGGCTGAATACAAGAGAAGACTAAGGCATGAAACTGGTGAAATTTCCATGGTAGAATTGGGCAAGAAAATCCAAGTTGAAGAAATTGATGTGTTCAAAGGACAAGAATGTTTCTTCTGCAAGAGACATGTCAAACAAAGCTCACGTTATCGAACACAAATTTGTTAATCTAAGTCTGGACCACAACAAGCACAAGCCTGGCCCGCAAAGAAAAGGTACCTTTCAAAAACCAAAATCTGCTATTGGTAAAATTAAGGGAGCATGTTATGTTTGTGGTGTGTCTGGCCATATGGCAATTCATTGTAGAAAACGCAAAGATTCGAATTTTAAGAAAACAAATGTAAATTAGTTGAAAGTAGTAAAAATGAGTTTTCTGGCACGGTGTCTGAGGTTAACTTAGTTACCAATGTGAGAGACTGGTGGGTAGACTCTGGAGCTACCAAACATGTCTGCGGAAGTAAAGACATGTTCACCTCCTATCAGACGGTAGGAGAAGGAGAAAAACTCTATATGGGTAATTCATCTGCAGCACAGGTTGCAGGAGAAGGAAAAATTTCGCTGAAGCTCTCTTCTGGGAAAATCCTCACATTGAATGAAGTTTTACACGTACCAGACATCTGCAAGAATCTCGTTTCAAGTGGTGTGCTAGATGATAAGGGCTTTAAGATTGTATTTGAGTCTGGGAAAGTGATTATCACTAAGGGAAAGAATTTTGTGGGAAAAGGCTATAAGGCTGAAGGCCTATACAAATTATCTGTAACCTCTGTTGAAGTTAATAAAATTGATTCTTCTTATGTTGTTGTCTCATTGAATATCTGGCATGGTAGACTTGGTCATGTAAATTATAAATCAATGAAAAAATTGGCAAACTATGGCTGCATTCCAAAATTAAATTTGGAATATGAACATAAATGTGAAGTTTGTGTAGAATCAAAATATGCAAAGAAGCCCTTTAAGAAAAGTGTCCACAGAAATTCTAATCCCTTAGAGTTAATTCACTCAGACTTAGTTGATATGAAATCAATCCAAACCAGAGGTGGTAAAAAATGGTTTGTCACTTTCATAGAGACTGTACTAGATACTGTCATATTTACTTGCTTAAAGGAAAAGATGATGCTTTAGAAGCATTTAAATTATATAAATTAGAAGTAGAAAACCAATTGAACACCACAATTAAAACCAATAGATCTGACCGTGGAGGTGAATATGTAATCCCTATAGGAGACTTTTGTGCACAACATGGCATTATTCATGAGGTAACTCCTCCTTATTCACCACAATCTAATGGAGTGGCTGAACGGAAAAACCGAACCCTTAAGGAGATGATGAATGCCATGTTAATCAGTTCAGGACTACCGGCGAACTTGTGGGGGGAGGCCGTCCTCTCAGCTTGCTATATCCTGAACAGAGTGCCCCTTAAAGAATCAGTCAAATCACCGTATGAATTATGGAAAGGCAAACAACCCTCTTATGGATACCTCAAAGTGTGGAGGTGTTTAGCCAAGGTATCTATTCCTCCACCTAAGAGGACTAAAATAGGACCTAAAACAGTTGATTGTGTCTTCAGAGGATATCCCGAATACACCACTGCTTATAGGTTTATGGTTGTGAGTTCTGAAAACTCATAAATTGGTGTAAACACCATTATGGAATCTAGGGATGCTACATTTTTTGAAAAGGAAAAAAACTTAGAATAGAAAAATCTTTTGGGCCAGACTTCATAACCTGTTTAGTTGAGACTGATCCACAAACCTATAAAGAAGCCATGACTTCGTCTGAAGCTCCATGGTGGAAAGAATCCACTATTAGTGAGATGGATTCTATTGTTCAGAATGAAACCTGGGAGATAGTAGATTTACCTCCAGGGTGCAAACCCATAGGCTGTAAATGGATCTTCAAGAGAAAACGTAAGGTAGATGGAACTGTGGAAAAGTATAAAGCTAGACTAGTAGCTAAGGGATATAAACTAATAGAAGGTGTAGATTTCTTTGACACTTATTCACCTGTCACTAGAATTACTTCCATTAGGATGCTAATTGCAATCGCTTCAATTCATAACCTAGAAATACATCAAATGGATGTAAAAACTGCGTTCCTAAATGGTGATTAGATGAAGAAATTTATATGGACCAACCCGAAGGCTTTGTAGTGAAGGGTTATGAAAACAAAGTGTGTAGACTTAAAAAGTCTTTATATGGCTTGAAACAAGCACCGAAACAATGGCATGCAAAATTTGATCATGTAATACTCTCTAGTGGATTTAAAATAAATGAAGCTGACAAATGTGTGTAAAATAAATCTATAAATGATGCTTATGTGATTGTATGCTTGTATGTTGATGATATGCTTATACTAGGTACAACCTTAGAAATCATTAATTCCACTAAGAATATGTTGAGTGAGAACTTTGACATGAAAGACTTAGGTCCTGTTGATGTAATCCTAGGGATGAAAATTAGAAAGGAGTCTAATGGATTCAGTCTTAGTCAATCACATTATGTTGAATCAGTTCTTAAGAAATTTAACCAGTTTTGATAGTAAACCAGCAAGTACTCCATTTGACCCTTCTTGCAAACTCAAGAAAAACAAAGGCAATGGAGTCTCGCAACTTGAATATTCACGTGTCATAGGAAGTCTGATGTATTTAATGAACTGCGCAAGACCATACATTGCCTATGCTGTGAGTAGACTAAGTAGGTATACCTGTAATCCGGGACATGAGCATTGGGATGCACTTTTCAGAGTGTTGAGGTATCTTAAATACACTTTAAACTACCGTTGGAGTTATGAAAGACACCCCGCTTTCCTTGAAGGATACTGTGATGCAAACTGGATAGCAGACTCAGAGGAGTCTAATTCTACGAGTGGATACCTATTCACTCTAGGTTGTGGATCATTGTCTTGGAAGAGTTCCAAACAAACCTGTATCGCTCGATCCACTATGGAATCCGAGTTTATTGCGTTAGATAAAGCAGGAGAGGAAGCCGCTTGGTTAAGATGCTTTTTAGAAGACATTCCTCTCTGGCATAGGCCTGTGCCAGCTATATCTATACATTATGATAGTCAAGCTGCAATAGCTAATGCTAAAAATAGCAACTATAACGAAAATCTATTCATATTAGGAGAAGACACAATTCTCTAAAACAACTAATCTCAACTGGTGTTATTTCTGTTGACTTTGTGAGGTCTAAGGAGAATATCGCGGACCCTTTGACGAAAGGCTTGTCCAAGGAGAGTTAGTAATGCATCGAGGGGGATGGGACTTAAGCTCATAAATTAAAACTTGCCATGAAGGATACTCAACCTTGCTGACTGGAGATCCCAAGATCAAGGTTTTGAATGAGACAACTAATTTGTGGCGGGTAAAAATTAAACACTATCAGGGAATTATTTTTTCAGTCCCTTCCCAATGGTGTAGAAGTGATAGTGTGACTTCATGTGAGGATGACTTATAGTAAAGTCTTAATGAGTTATATAGTTTCAATTGAAGATTGAAATGGGGTGTAGCAGTTAACACTCTTAATAGAACTCACCTATCTGAATGAGGAAGTGGGTCGCTTCCTATGAGAATTGAGCTGATTCTCTAGAGCATTCTGAGAAACGGGATATGTCCAGGGCCAAAACGGACACAACGGCGTGAACTTAACAGCACTCTTGAGAGATATCTCGCGTAAGGAGCTATTGATGAATTACACCAAACTATGGCAGTTCAAGACATCGCGTTCACTGTCCATCAAGTAGTTCCGGTACTTCTCACTAAGCAGAGGTTCAATTCCTTATGGACACCTATTGCTTAAGAGGAATTTCTTGTTTTCCGGTTTTCTGATTTATCGCTTTCTTCATTCATGTGGGGGATTGTTAGAATTAAAAATGGATTTGTTACTTAAAATTAATTTTGTTACTTAATATATCTTAAAGGGACCTAGGGTCACTAGTCCAAACTTGGGGTGGAAACATCAAGCCATCCATTTTCACTTCTTAGTGAATGAGAAACCTTTGGTTTGTCCCATATTTGGCAAACCAAGGAGGAAGTTTATCCTTATTACCACAAACGTTCTATATAAGGAAAAAGAACTAGTGGATTGGATATGGACTTAGGAAATGGACAAGTGGGCAAATGCACACATGTGCGGTGCTTCGCACCGAAGCACCGCGGGCCACGGGTTTGCGGAGCTTGCGTGTGCTTTTGCGTGTGCCTGCGAGTGCATACGTGTACCCATCAAAGATCCAACGGTTTTATATTTTAATTCTATACATTAAATATTTGACCGTTTTGTATTTATAAAATTAAATCAGGTTTAATAAACAAAATCTTTTAATTAAATAACTCGAATTAAATATGTTGAATTAAATGAATTTTGACTGTTTGAAAAATCAACAGTCTTCTTTTCTTTAAAAGAAAAACAAAAATCAGATTTTCAATTACCCCAGTCGCAGCCACTGACCTGACGACTTTTCCCCTCTTCTTGCTTTGTATGCGCACTAGTTTATTTTTTATCTTCTTCTACTGTTAAGTTCACAACGGGCCAACGAGTTTTGCTAACTGGGTTGGTATCAGGTGGTTTTATTCTGGATTCGATTTGTCATCTCTAAAGGTATATCAACACTTTTCTAAAGGTGTACATGACAAATATCGAGTTAAGGGCAGTCTGTTAAACATGCGACTCCATCTCTCTGTGCTTGTGTGATTGTCTGAAGTGTGCTATCTGTTCTAACCCTTAACTATTTTTCAAGCTTCTGTTTGGTTTGTTCACTGTTACAGGAATATTCTCCAACATCTAATACAACAACAACAATCTTTGGCATGGGGCTAAATCTCTCTGACTTTACAAGTAGTTGCAGGGGAGCAAGAGGCTTTGGAGGGTACCAAAGAAATACAAAAGGGATAATAAAGAAAGCAGTTTAGGAAACATTCAACTGGGCAGCTGAGTACGGAAGCAAAATGGAGTTTGAATTGGACTTTTACCAAACAATAAATCTTCCAAGGTAGATGCATGCTGAAAAAATAAGTTAAAGATTCACCACTAAGCCAACTGGATAAAAGTTTTTGAGATTAGTACTTGGATTACTACTAGACAACAAAACTTTTTAGCTCTTAATTTAGCTATGATTAGCACGAACTGTAACGATTTTACATTTTGGGATGACAACAATATCTCTAATTTGATGTCGTTTATTTTTGGAGTCTTTAATTATTGTGCGAACTCTATGAGTAGTTATGTAACCTCTAATATAAATAGGATGGACGACATACTTAGTTCAAACTTCAAACATGATGTTTTAGTTTGGGAGTTTTATTTGTCCATCTTCTTATAAAAGAAGTGATTTTGGTTCGGATGAAGTTCAAAATATACGTGTAACCATATTAATTTCTACGAGCCTATGAAAAATGGAGATACAAGGAAAGTCGGAGGGTTTTTGTTATCATGCATACCTTATATTTGATAAATTTTTCATTTCTTTTCTTTAAAAACTTTTTTTTATTGTATTAAAAATTAATTTTTTATGTATTAAAAATAAATTTTTTTACTTCAAATATAAAAAATTTCTGTTCTCAATATAATAAAATAAATAAAATTTATTTTTAATATAAATAATTATTATTTTAATAAACCTTAATATACAGAAGGATATATAAATCACAAGGACCCAAAACGGGGAGTAGCCAGTGATGTTAAGATGGGAAATAACAATTGCCTTCCCACTCATAAATAATAAAAGTGACCTTTTCTCTTTCCATTTTTCTTTTCTTTTTCCAATAAAATAGATAAAAAGAGTAAAAAGATTGGTCTGCTTTTCACACGAGGAGTATACTGTGGTCCTACATATTTGCACTTTTCTATCTCACCTTCTTCAGCAAAACCAAAACGAGAGAGAGAAAAAGAAAGTAAAGGGCAGAGAAAAACGAGAGAGGATCTCTGAATTTGCATAAGTGAGAGAAAAAAAACAAACAGAAAAAGTTTCTCCTACAAAGTCTGAGCTTGTTCGAAGATCTAATCTGTAATATTTAGGTAATAATTTTTCTTCAAATTTCATATCTTCTATTATCTGAGTTACTAAGCTTATTGACTCTGCTTGTGTTATCAAGTTAGATTATTCTTTTCAATCGTTCTTTCTTTATTTGTTTATTGTTTTTTACTTACTTGTGAAGAAAGATCTGATGTAGCGAACACTCAAATGTTCGTCCCATTTTTTTTTTTTTTTTTTTTTTGTGATTCCTTTTAAGCTGAGAATCTGTTCTGTAGTGATTTTGGTTCTGAAATTTGTGTAAAGCTTCAAAACTTTTTTTTATTTTTTACTACAATTTATTGTGTGTATTTTGAAATTGCTTGGGTTATCCAAATATTGAGGTTCTGGTTATAACTTGTAAGCTGGTTGAAGTAAAAAAGCGTATTTCATCCGTTTGTTTCCTTTGAAGCGTAGTTTGGGAATTCTGTTGGATCTCATTTTCCTTCAAACCTCATTAGCTATTATCATTTTGCTTTGAGGCTTAGTTTAGGAAAGTTTGTGATTGAGCTGTTTTAAGATCCAAAATTAACAGATGTTGTAGATTTTGCTATGGAAATTTAGCGTTGAAGATATTTGCTTGGTATTGTCTTCAAAAAAAGTCCTCGATGATTGTAGCCTTGGAATCAGTCTGAGCATCTAATCGTTTTTTCACCTATCTTGCTTATTCATGTCGTGTATTCTCTCTATTTATGTATGTGTATAAGCTGCTAGGATTTGTTTTTGGTGTCTTCTTCTTTATTTATGTATGGAAGTGTTGTTAGCTTGGCTCTTGTAGCCCGCCAAATCGAGTTGCTGTGCTAGATTTACTACTCTTATCCAACAACATTTTCTAGAGTTTAAAAGGATTTTAATGTTTTCTTTATTTGGTGGTATGGCAGTCGACTGATGTTTTTATTTGCTGATTTCAGAAACTTCCAACGGAATTGTGGTTCATCGGCTAATTTCAGGAAGTTATACACCGTAAACATTTTTTAAGAGATTTCATCTTCTCACTGATTCAGCAGGGCGTGATTACGGAGCAAGGTGACATACAATGGGTCACCTGTGTGACTTTTGTGGAGAGCAGAGATCCATAGTATATTGTCGTTCAGATGCTGCTTGTTTATGTTTATCTTGTGATCGAAATGTCCATTCTGCAAATGCCCTCTCTAAGCGACATACGAGGACACTGGTGTGTGAAAGATGCAACTCTCACCCTGCCTCAGTTAGGTGCATTGAAGAGAATACATCACTTTGTCAAAATTGTGATTGGAATGGACATGGTGGTTCTACCTCGTCTTCAGGACATAAAAGACAGCCAATTAATTGTTACTCAGGCTGTCCTTCTGCATCAGAACTATCTAGGATATGGTCATTTGTCCTGGATTTTCCATCCATGGGAGATCCTAATTGTGAACAAGGAATGGGGTTAATGAGCATTGACGAAAACTCTGTTAGCAACAGTTGGGGTCCTAATGAAACGAACAACAATGCAGATGCAACTGATACCACTGGAAATAATGATGCTGAAAATCTGGAGAAGCTTAACATGTGGATGGAATCGTCTTCGATGCCTGAGGGGAGCCAGAGTGGTGGAGATCAGCAGGATTCAACTACTCCGAAGGTGACTAAAAGACTGCATTATTTTATTATCTGAATGGTGCTTATGTAATGTCCATCTGGAAAATCTCATCTACCCAACATTAGGCTGCAAAGTCAGTCCACCTACAACATACACTTACTTACACATATGCATCATGCAAGGAGGTGGGGCACATCATATGATGGGTTCCACGTAGGGGGTGAGTATCGTCCATTCTCAAGGCGTCTCTTAAAAATCGTTCTCCTGTTTGGTTGTTTTTCCTTCTCTTTTCTCATGGTCCATAAAACAGTGTTCTTGTTTGTTACTTTTCCACGTCTACAATAACTCTTTTTAATTTTTTTTCCGGCTTAATTCTTATTTCTCTGAATTTGCAAAAGAATCTGTTAGTGTTACCTAGAGTTTTTGACAAGATATCTTTAGGTTAGGCACGTGGTTCGATATTCCCACCCACTCCTGCATTTAGTTTTGATTATCATTGGCAACTTCCAAGTTCCATCTCGAACCAACCCGTTACTGACTGGTTTTCCTCATTTGGAAGTCTGTTGATTGCTCTTACTTCTTACTTCAGACACAGATTCTGTTTGCAAATACTGCCACTAGACTGCATTGAATGGAACTGCCTATGTTGATTTTGAACTTTGTACAATTCACTTTCCCTGGGCACTTTTGAAGAACTAAATGTTGTTTGATATGCAGCGCTCCCCGAAAGACCTCGAATTCAATGAAAGTGATCTTTATGAGGATTTCAACGCGGTTGATGTTGACTTAAATATTGAGAACTATGACGAACTCTTTGGTATGTCCCAGAGTCACTCTGAACATCTATTTGAGAATGGTGGGATGGATAGTTTGTTTGGGATGAAGAATATGTCTGCTGCTGATTCCAACTGTCAGGTATGTTTTCCACTAGTTTAAAGAGTCAGGCTGAACTTGTTAAACTGATCTTTTATATAGTTAAATATGTTACAGTTTCTCAAGGAACACATCCATTTTTTGGTTACTTGTGCTTTGGATGCTTGTACTTGATATATTATAATATGCCATGACGTGTGTTACTAAGTAATTATCTCAGCCTTTGGAAGCAAGTAATTCAGGTTCTAGTATAGAACTGAGTTTTCTTTTGAAACTCACTGTACCGCATATTCACATTTTAGCTTACCAGTTACTTTTGTCTTATTAGTCACAGCTAACATGTAATTCTTTATTCTCAGGGCTTTTCTGGTGGAAAGGCTAAAACAAAGCAGCAGCCAGCTTGCAGTGCTTTATCTGCTGATTGCATAATGACCACGAAAACTGAACCAATAATCTCTACTTATCCAGAAAGGCAAGCCAATTCATGTCACTCACTTTCATTTTCTGGTTTGACGGGGGAGAGTAGTGCAGGAGATTATCAAGACTGTGGGGTATCTCCGATGCTTTCAATGGGTGAACCTCCATGGTTTCCACCAGGGACTGAAAATACATTCACAACAGCAGGCAGGAATAGTGCCGTCTTACGTTACAAAGAAAAGAAGAAAGCCCGCAAGTAAGGGATACGCAATCGATTATATGCACTCTAATTTGGGATAGTCTGTTGGGCTTTTTTGAATTCTTCCATATTGCTAATTTTTATTTTTATTTTTCTGACGAATTTAAACAGATTCGACAAGAAAATACGGTACGAGTCTCGCAAAGCAAGAGCTGATGTGAGGAGGCGTGTGAAGGGGCGTTTTGTAAAGGCTGGGGAAGCTTACGATTACGATCCTCTATGCCACACCAGAAGCTACTGAGACTATATTTTCAAACTATTCTGGAGAAGGAAAGACTGGCTAAAACTTCACTTGGAAAATAAAAATATTTTGAGAGAAGATCCCCGAGACCATATTTTCTCCCTGCAATAACAGGTTTTGTCACCTTTTCTTTTCTCAGGGATGAGATGTTGTGTAAAAAAAAGGCATGTATAAAAGAAACTGAGCTCCAGTGGTTGTCTGGTAAGAATTCACGCCGAGAAATCCAGCACCAAGCAACACTAGTGTTATCATCAGTAACAACCATGCAGATTATGATATACCAGTTGATGTCAACACTGCAGCATGTCTGGCTCAATGCAGCTATGCTAAAGATGGTATCTCCTCTCTTTTTGAGGCCGAATCACATGTTCTGTCTCTTCAGTAAATGGAAAGCCACCTGTTTTTTGTCCCTATTCTTAATATCTTATTCATATCGTCGCTAGCTCTTCCTCCTTCCAAATGTTCCTTCTCATTTTATCCGGGGATTACTCTCAGGATTTCAGCTGCATGTTACAACAGGTGCAGTAACTCGTGGCTATAAAGACAAGAAGAATAGACCCCAGTTGTTTTTAAGATGTTTATAACAACATTTTTTACCGTGAGATATGTACGACAAGATCATCTATGTAAGTTGAGTGTGCATCCCCGGATTGCATGATACATTAAGAAGCTGTTGTAGAAGCCATGTACTCTTCTTTGTTTAATTTGTCTTGTAAAAAGTTACTAAAGTCGTCTTAGATCTCAGTTCTGAATGATAAGGTTATTCTCGTTTTTGCATCTGAGGGTGAATTATGAAAAAGCTTCTCATGTGCCTCTAAACATTTCAGTCACATGGCCTGGAGAGGTTGCCAAACCAACAAAACAAGATAATGCCTAACACAAATCCTACAAATTAGTTCACATGGCCAGGAAAGGTTGCCAAACCTACAAAACAGATAAGCTTAACACAGATCTTACAATAACAGATGTCTGGAAAGATACGGAATCTAGCGTGGCAAACTCTGGTTACTCTGTTTCAGCAATCTCTATCAAGAAATGACTCGCCTAATTGATTCACAAGGAACTCTCAACTCTAGGCTCTGCTTGCTCTGTTTCAGCAATCTCTATCAAGAAATGACTCGCCTAATTGATTCACAAGGAACTCTCAACTCTGACAATAATCATTCTTGACAATTCACCCAAAAAACTCATGGTCCAACCCACACTCACCATATTCATATACCAGCAGGGATAAGTCGACTAGCCCATGTCAAGACTTCCCCTTGGCTGTAAGAAATTTTGCTCTGACAGTATTTGCAGCATCTATTCCATATATGAAAAAGCAACTCCTACAACCTTGGAATAAAAATCTGATATACAAATACAATAACATTCCCCTGTCTGTTTATCCACTGCATACTAAATATTCAAATATAACAAGAAGCCCACATGGTCCACTACCATTAGACACTAGAGTTTCAATTTGATTTTATATTAGGACACAACAAATGCAGGAGGGGTGGATTTTCCATATCTCCAACTAGATACCTGGTAGTCTGGGGATCCAGATTCCTACCAATATGACCCTAAATCAAGCAAAACAAAAACACAACTGGGACGCTCTACTTGGTAAGTACCATACATCCGTGCTGAGCCGCTTTTGGGGTTCAACCAAGGGCAATCACTGGATATTCTCTATGACAGAAAACAAACCCAGTTACATAGAATGAAAACATTCAGGCAGATATCTCTGTAACTGTGGTGTGAGTGTTCTATAGAGCTTCACGCTGGATTCATCTTCTTCTCCCGTCACTTTGGTAAGGATCCTCACTTTCTTTATCCTTCAAAAGGCCGAGAAACGCAAGAAATCCGAAAAAGAAGAACCCCCCTGACGACCAGCCTCCCCCGCCACCTCCACCGCCATCGCCATCTCCATCATCACCAGGTGGCAATCCAGTCCCTCCGTCGTCAAGGTCGGGCGATTTTTCCTTTCCTAAAATAAACATAAGATAAAGAAACAACTTAGAATAGACACATTTGGAAAAAAAAAAGATTTACTGATTCAATACTAGCACCCAAACACACAACCGATGGGGGGTAAACCACTCATTGTGATACAAAGAGCACAATAATCTTACAATGCAATTACTGAGGTAAGGTTGTTTACAATGTGACAGCAAATATATCAAGAAAATGATCACTTCTATGAAATACTAATGAAGTGAACACTGAAACGTGGATTTGTACCTTGAACAGGAGCAACTGTAATAGTTGAGGACTCGCGTGTAACAGTTTGGGTTTGTTCTGCACCACATCTTGCATTCTGCACAAGTAACGCCGAATCAAGACTTCAAACTAAAATTTCTGATTTTTTATTAGCAATCCAAGTGAGGACAGTGAAACAATTTAGATACTATTTCTCGGAGCAGGGAATACATTATAATCAGCTCTTTGTCCTAAAAGTTAAAATTCTATTCCACGTTCTCAATGCATCACGTAAGAAGAGACTATTTACAAGAACCAGCTCACTGGAAAGCTTCTTCTTAGATATGTTTGAAAAATAAGAGTAAAAAACCTCAGAAAAGGAAAGAACCTTTCTATCGATTAACAAATTTAAATTTTGACTTTTGAGGCTAGTTCAAGTGTGTAACCATGGGTTCAATTTATAATTTTGAATCGAATCAAATCACAAGGCTACGGCCTTCCCCTAAAATGATAAAAAGTATTTTGCTCAGTTTTAGTATTTTCTCGCTGAAGACCTCCTTTTTTAGATGTAATTTCTGTTAAGACTAAACTCTAATAGAATGTCTGGTTCAAGGAATTGAAGGCTAGGTAATCCAATTCCTAGGGAATGAGCCCCATTCCTTGAACCAAACAGGGCAAATCAACTTTGTGTAATTAGTTTTGACTCCTAGGAATCTGATTCCCTCCAAATTAACAGATTTCTATTGCACTAGTCCAATAGTGGAATGAAATTGGATTCCGGGGTAAAAACAAAGGTAACTGAATTACCTCAACCAAACATTAAAGTTTTGGATTTGAATTCAATTTTTAGAAATCCAATTCTTCCAACCAAACGAGGTGTAAAGGCATCTATTGGAAATTCTAAACTCCTCAGAAAAGTGAAAAGCAATAAAATATAAGGAATAATAAACTCACCATAGCAGCACATATTAAAGATCTGGCCTGCATTCTAGTAGAAAGTTTGATTGGTTTCATGCTTTGAAACGTCCCTGGTCGTAAGTTGAGCGCATCAAACTGGGCATCCATTCTACCTGTACAGAAAGATGACAGAGTTTGGGGGCATGAATAGTAATTCAGTATAGTACTCCAAAACAGGAATAAATAATATCACAGGGAGTAATACTAAGCTATAACAGAACTCCACTTGCACTAATATGGTGTACAAGATGGTAACCTCAGATTTCATCATGAAAATCCAAGTCATTAACATTTTTACAAAATATTGGAAACCTCTAAGTCAAGTTTTAGTGTTCCTTTTCTTTTCGTTATATATGAATCTAGAGAATAAATATAAATTAGAGTTTGCGTTTTGGAATGTACCTTGAGGTTTCCTAGCTGATACTGTAAGCATTGGCAAAGTAGCCGTGGATGATAACATTTTCACTCTACTTCGACAAACGACCTGTAAGGTTAGGAAAGTTTCAGTTACACAACTTGACAAAGTTGATTAAGGATGAAACATCCACAATGGTCATCAAATCAACTTGCTCTTCATTACCCATTTGCATCAGCACTGGGAAAATTAAGAACGAGTTCTTAAACACGTGGATTAGTGTGTCCAAAACGGTCCCAACTACCAATGTGTACTCTACCAGCCCTTGGTGTAAAGAAATTAATTGTTTCATGTGTATTAGTTCATAAAAATGGGTTAGCCATAGGAGATATCGAAATCAAATTAAGTAAGCATCAAATAAAGGATTGAAATTCAATGTCTTGACACATAAACACTAAAAAAAATAAATTGCAGCTTCGAAATTTGAGTCTACTTTGATACAACAAATAGGGTATAAAAGAGGAATTTAAAACCCTATATATATTCTGGTGCAGCAACAAAGTAATAACTTAGCATATTACCTTCACGAATATGGGGGTAGCGATTCCTCAAACAGTTGAAGAAATTGAAAGAAAATTTTAAGTTGTTCCTCCTGGAGATGAAGACAGAGGAAAGAAAGGGTGCAATTGAGAAATTGCTGGATTAAGTATTCAATCTCAATTTTACTAGACAATAAAGTCCCTAAACTCTATCCAAATTACCTTGTTCTTCATAAACCTCTTAAGAAGTCCATATAAGTTTATCCAGTCCAAAGGCCCATACTTATGGGCTTCAGTTCTATCTGAAACTATATATACGAATTGGAGGAGTCGGAAATTAGGAAAGTACTTATCTGAACAAACACTGCAACGGTTATCTCACTCCTCAAAACACTTCTATTCCCTCTTACAAACTGAAATTCATACCCCTATTTCTTTCTTCATTACTTCTATGATCTTGCATTCTTGTTTTTAATCTTCTTTATCACTTGTTCTGCTCAAGAAATCAAAGTTTCATTATACATATTCCTGCATTCTTTGCATCTTCTTTTGTAATCAGTATTCTGTGCATTCTTTGTTCTACAATAATGGCGATGATAAGAGATTTGGATTGGGATCCATCTCTACATCCGGTGGTAAACCCTCATATAAGAATTCGATGTATAAACTGCATAGGCCCGTCAAGGTACGTAAATTTGTTTATTACGTTGTGAATTTCTTAGCTATGAATTAGTACAGTTTTTTAAGTTCTGCACTTATGATTCTAAGGTTTTTTGTTTCTTTATATGCTTAAAATTTTGATATTTTTGTTAAGATTAGTATACATAATTCTCATATACAACATTCTTGCTTCTTGTTAGCAGAGTGCCCTATGCTTTTGCTGTTCTGTCTCAAACTTACTATTACCCCAAAAACACATTGAGTATAACATCCGTTGAAGAGGGGTGGAATTCCAAAGATCTTAGAGAATGGAAATCTGATATAATAGTATCTAGACCCATAGCAGCTACCGCAGAAGAATTCTTTATGTTGTCATGCAAATCTTTGATCTATCTGTATGGAGAAAATTACAGCTACATATGTCATATGCAACCCAACAACAAGAGAGCTCATACCTCTGGAAAAGCTACATGAGAGAGATGGAATTGGGTTTGGATTCGATGCAGCAAAAAATCAATACAAGCTAGTTTTATTGCATTTAAGTGATGAATCAACATGGTGCAAAATTTTTACTCTTCGTACCAATTCTTGGAGCAGGGCTAAAAATGATGACCCGACCATGCCTACTAATAAAGGGAAAGCCCTATACCCTCCGACAATAGGAGAATCAATTTATTGGATTACCACGCTTAGAATGCACGTCCTAAGTTTCATGTTCAAAGCGGGAAATTCAAATGGGTCTGTGTACCCATGTATATTCAGAATAAAAAGAAACAACTAGAGCAAAATACATACGTTAGTTTGGTTGAAGTACTGGGAAGTCTATCTATGGTGTAACACAATGGAGTTGACAAAATGCTTGATATATGGATACAGAAAGAAGGTACTTTCCGCAGTGACGACGTATTTCAATGATGAGGAAATATAGTATCAATCTTAACAATCTTCCGGAACATACTGCACCAGGGTATCATGTTATACTGATAGGCATAAGAGGTGGAAATATTATATTATGGTCGACATGGATGGGATTGGTTTCTTACGATGTAAACCCAAGCGTTTGAAGGAATCTATCAACCTTCAGGTAGGAATCAGACGGTTGTTTACGAGAAAAGCTCAACTCGTTTAGATCATATATTATATTGGTGGAACTATAGGTAATATTCCTGTAGACTCTGTTAAGGAAACTACTGTTACGTGAGTGACAAACAATTCTTTCTTGAGTGTTAAGGTTTGGGTGTATTTTAAGAATGTTCTGTATATGCTAAATTAGTTAAGTTATAGTCTTGTGAAACAAGAAAATATAGTTTCTAGAGTCTTCTTTGTTATGTATATATAAATGATCATCTACACGGTCTGTGAGTGGAGAATTATTATAAATCTGAATTTCACCTTAGTCTTCTGTTCTCATATGGTATCACCTTGGTAGATCCTACCTAGGACCTAATCCACCTATTCAATTTTTCTTCTTTCTTCCTTCTTTTCAGAAGTTAAACCTTATTTTTATCATGACGTTCACAAACTCATCTTCTTCATCAACGGTGTCTGGTTCTCTTGTATCCTCTAATATGACCTCTCCAACATGGGAAGAGGCTCCTTTTGCTAGATTTCACGGTGCTATTACTGAGAAGCTCACCGAACACAATTTTCTTCTTTTGAAAGCTCAATTCTCCCGTATTTATAGGGTTATGATCTTGAGGGTTTTGTCGATGGCTCTAATAAGTGTCCATCAGCTAAGAATGCAGACGACACTTCTAATCAGTTTTTTCTTTTTTGACGCCGCACTGAAAAACTTCTACTTGGATGGATCATGCCATCCCCACTAGTAAAAATTTGGGCTTCTGTGACAGTTCAAAATTCTTAATCATGTCAGTTCAAGAAATACCTGTCACAAAAGAATAAGCTACGAGATATACACGACACTTTCTTATAAAAACTCACACTAATAATGGTACAAAACTGTGACAGTTTATTAACTGTTACTTAATAATGGTACAGTTTATTGATGTATAATAACAGTTATAAATTGTTACGATTCTTAAGCAATAGCAACAATTTTATATAAGAACTGTTATAGAAGTGTATAACTATATATGACAGTTTCTGTCAATTAAATTCATTTTCATCTATAGTGACAGTTTTAATCAAAAACTGCTGCTATTCATCATAAAACATTCTCAAACATACGGTTTGGTTAGTTTTAGTTCTTAGTTGTTTTTTGGAAGAGTAGGTTAGCTGTACTATCTGGGAGGTCTGTTAGTGGGTAAATTAAAAGAAAATTTCTCACCAAAAAAAGCAAATCCCATCTCAAGATTTCTCACTCAAAAAAAATCAGGCAAATCCCATCTCTCTCTTCTCTTGGTTTTTTCTCTTATCAAAATCTGGGTTGGTAATGGCGTTTTGTTTTGTGTTTTTATCTTCATGTTTTCTTTCCCTAATTTTTTTGAATTAAATTTTTCAATGTTAACCGAATATATTCTTTCTGATTTTTGTAATGGCGTCGGTACGAGAGAGAAGTGTAAGAATTGGAGTTCAGATATGATTGGAAATGTTGGGTTGAAATCAGATTCAGATATGTTCACAAAAAAGTGCAATTGTTGTCCTCGTTGTCAAATATACCAGCCTTTCTTCTCTTCTCTTTTCCTTTTTCTTTCTTCTTCTTTCTCTTTCATTCATTCTGAGATTCTTCATCGATAATGGCGACTTCAAGTTCCGGAAACTCAATTCCGGCACCTGGTAAGAAAATCCTAATCAAACCCTAATTTTCATATTTGAGTAATTTACCAATTAGATTTCATTATTACTATTGTTGTAAATATCATCCTGTAAAGCACATTTGAATCCATCTAAGTCAGATTTGAAATTGATTTTTGAGAGATGATTTAGAGAGAGGGATGTGAAAAATGGGTGTAAACTTGAATTGATTCTTTCCATTCTTCCCCATGAAGAAGTCTTACTTTGATTCTGAGTTGTTGCATCAATTCTACTTTGTTTATCTTTCATCAATTTGAGTTTTTTATTTGCAAATTTACTTTCCATATTATTTGTTTGTTGTCATGTTACCAGTTGGTGGTATTCAGGCCATCCTTGGTTGTTAGTGTGAAACGGCTTTGGGCGTTTCCAATGGAAAGGATAGTTTTTCCTCCTTCTCTGAAAAGAAGAAGATTAATTTCAGCTCCAGAACTTGGTAACTACCTTCCTTTCTTGTTTCTTGCAATGGAATTGGTAATTTCTGTTGTGTTATGGATTTGTTCTTTAAACAAATGATGATACTGCTACTCTGTTAGGGTTAGCACATAGCATCCTCAGCGTTACATCACCTAAGGTATTCATGATCCCTTGATACCCTAATGTTTTCATCTTTTTTCTTTGAGTTGTTCTAAATCTGACCAAGACACACCTTTTATGATGGTCAATTTTTCTTTAAGGTATTCATAGATAATTTTATAAGATTTTCAGTTAGACTTTATAGTTTCAAGTTAATCAGTTTATCACTCATGAGGGATTCTTGATTTCATTGTTAATGCAGGATTATGTTGATTTTGCTGATAAGTTGATTTGAAACATGAGTTTTCTAATAGATGGTTTGTCTGTTGTGCCACATGAGCTCATGTATGCAAGGACATTAACTGAGATTTTTTCTTGCAGAATTTTGGGAACAACTCATTTCTGGAATAATCCCTATCGCGATTGGATAACTGAAGAAATTGAAGGTTTTGGACTTGGGATTCAATAATTTTGATGGACCTCTTCCATCCAACCTTGGCGATAACCTGTCCATCCAATTTTGATGATTTTAATCTTCTTTTTTATCATATAAAAATTTCATCTTTTATGTTAATCCCACGTTCTGAATTTTGATTTATATGTCTGAGCTGGAAAAATTATCACTTTTCTTTTCTTTTTTTTACCAATAAGAAAGATTAATGGATACTTTATTCAAGCAAATTTTATGGTTTGAGTAAAACCTAAGAGTGGAAATTCTATGTCGGGTGGGTTTCAATTCTCTTGTTTTTAATTTTTTTTGGTTTGTTGTTGCTTGATTAGGATCAGGTTCATATCTTTTGCATGTAACACCTCAGAAATCAAATTAGTTTCATTAATAAAATATTTCATGTATAACCAGAACTGATTTTTCCGTAATACTCACTATTCGAATTGAGATATGTTGATTGATATAAATTTCGCATCTTCTTCTATTTTTTAATCAAGTCTGATTGTTTCTTGATGTGTAACTTCTTTTTCATCTCAGTCTTCATTTTCGGGTGTTTGTGCTTAACCTTGTATTTGACGTATATTAACTCTTGAAGGCAAATTGTGTCAGAACATGAGCAGATAGCATGCCACCAAGAGTTGCGCATTATATGCATGTGTTTCAGCATGGCACCAAGAGTTTCCAAGGGTCTAAACTTTGCATAACATTGTTTTCTAAAGTTGAGTGTATGCATTTGGGGTTTTGAAGCAGTAGTTTGTTGTTCTCTTTTAAAACTTTGATCTTGTTAAACTCTGATTCTTTGTGCTGACTGTGCTAATTTTTTTGATATAAATGTGCTTGTGACAGGAAATTGCTAGCACATGGATATCAAAGGACATGCGATTGATCCATCTGGAGGATGAACAAAACTGGTCTGCTTACTTGGATCTTATATTCTAACTGAATCACTTCCACTTCTTTACCACGGAGGCATCCATAATAGCATTGTGGGAATCATTACAAACTGCTAAATCAGGTCATTGTTGGAAAGCAGTCTCTAAAACTGTGTAGTTTCTACTTAGCCTTCAAAGTTTTAAATGCACTATCTCGATTAAGGAATTTTCAGTAGTCTTTGATTATATATAAGTATGTTGATCATCCAATGTTTTAAGTTTACATGACTAATGTGTATCATTAGTTTCCCCATGATGGATAATGACATTCTTACTTGCATAAACTTTGTAAAGCAGGGTATGTTGTGTTATCTCTTTATCCACTTGTTTGTTCCTCATAGACAAACTTACGTGAAAATCCTTACATAGGTCTAGAAAAACAACTTCAAATTCGTGATTGATAACTACTGATGTAAGCAGGCATGGCGATGTTATGTACTCTGCCAGTCATGATTCTTTATTTTCATATCATCATTATCATCATTCCAATGATAATCCAGAAATTGATTTTTTATATATATGTTTCAGAAATTGATAATCCATTCAAATGTTTGTATGGTGATCCATTGATTGGTTCTTGCAATTGTTTTATGAGGAGTAATTTCAATGAGTCGGAGGTGTTTGGACCATGAACCCTGTGCAACGCTACTTATCCTACTCTGATTACCAGGATCTAGAAAGGGTGGCCAAATTTTAGGAGCTGGTATTTAGTAATAAACGGCGGTAGTAAGATGCATAATATGTCCTGACCGTTTCTCCTATTTCAACAAGTGTTTTCTGTGTGGTGTCTTATTTGTGTAGATTTACTAATTGTCACCACTCTCTGTAGATGTCGAAATTTTAACTTTTGAGTGTCTCCGTAGATTGCCTTACGTCCATCATCTTCGTAAATTTGCAGATTGCAGGCGATTACTCCAGAAATAATTTTAAGAATTGAGAACTTGCCTAATTGGTAATAGGGGCGGCAAGTCTTGCATTAAGTAGACGAACAAGCAGTCTTTTGGTACTACTTATGTTATACATATTTAACTTGTCACCAACATTCTGATTTTTATTTTAAAAAAATGTAAGCTTCCGGGAATGTCGATGTTATTTGTATTTCACTTTTCCAGTAAATTTGATGCTGTCAAGTTGTTTAGATTGGTTTCTGTTTTTCATTGTAGCATCGGTGTTTATGTTAGTCTCATGAATCCCATTTAGTACTGGAAGATGGAGGACTCTGTTGCATTTCCTATGAAAGTTTTCTTATTTATTTTTATTTCTCACTAACATTATTGTGTGACGGAATTTGAGTTCAGGATGCATGGTCTGAGTTTGGGACTGAAGATATTGATCGAGCAATTGCACTTTCCCTTTTAGAAGAAGAAGAGAAAGGGGAAAATGTGGTTGGTGAGTAGCTGCGACTATATAAATGTGTGTCCATTCATTTTTGTTGGTCACAAGTTACTTCAATGTTGGACCGTGTGCCTTTTAGATTGTGCAATAGCATATCGATGATCAATCTTCAAAATTGGCTACAGATTTGCTATATTGGGCCTTTCATCACGAAAGCCACATAGGAAGTGCGCCAGAGTTGTTGGAGAGGTAAAGACTCAAACTATATGAACATATTTTTGAAGGCTCTACATGTAATGTGTTATGTATCATAGTTTACAGGGTAGGTGGCCTGTCCTGATATTGTGCATATATTTCTTTACCTTAAAGTTCTCGTATTACTATGAAGTAGTATAATAACGTTATCTGCATGCGCTGGTTGGTGTTTGTTAATATTCTGTTTCAGGTTGATTTTGAGCCAAATTTTGATTATTTACAAAAAGAACCATCAGTTTTATCATCAAGGCTCCCAACTCTTCTGTTGAATGGTTCTTATGGAAGTAGTTGATTCCAAAACAAAGCGCTCTGCAATTATTATCAACGAGGTCATTATTTTCTTTGTTGAGATTATATTTCATTTTTTTTCTCCTTTTCCTAGTGCTATTTTACTTTTCTATTTGTAGAAAGAATTCTGATTCTAATGGTTCAAACTGTAACAGATCCTTTACCAGACCAACAAATCTACTCTAGTGGAGAAAATTGATGAACTTGTGGAAAATAAGGTATTGTTATAGACTGTATACTGCATTTTGAAGGTTATTATGCTTTATCATTGTGTTGTACCCACTAACCCATAATGCATGCTTAGAGAGAAAATTATTGACTATATTTATTTTTTCCTTGGAGTTTATTCTTGTTAATTAGAAGAACAAAAATAAAAACAAAAGTTGGATTACTCAACCACTTGTAATTCCTTCCTCTATTGGATTATGTGCATCTGATGACCCTGAAGCAAGTTTGATGCTTTAACTAATTATACTGGTGATCCTGTTCTTGACCATTACTGCTGTACTTGTTTTGATTCTTGTTTAACATTAGCAACTCAAGGATCCAAACAATCCGATAATATTGAGGATGTGCAAGTCAGTAGAGAACATAAATTTATATGAAAGTAAATAGCAACACAAGAATAAATGTGTAAAACCACCTAAGGTGGCAAACAAAAACGCAGGAATTGAGAAAAAATCACTAAGTTGGAACAATATGAAGGCTTTTATGGAGCTGCGTAGCTTAAGTAGATGAATCTACTTTAAGTAGCCCATTTTGGATGGGGAGTCAAGGAACTTAACAAGTTGGAACCCATCTTAGAACACAAGACTTCTAACCCATCTTTTATTTTTCATCCTCTAATGTTTTAGTTTTCTTTTGTTACTCTAATTTTTAATGTTGTTGAGATTCAACTAAAATTTTTACTACAGAAAGTCGTTACTGCTACTACAAGGAGTTCTAAAGTTAAGAAGGCATGCCTTAAAACATTTAATTTTTTACCCCTGCATAAAATGGTGTACATACATCTGAATTATTTTTAATTGTTTAACCGTTTCACCAAATTACTTCATTGATCTCATTAGTGATTTATTTTTTCATGAGTGGTGCTTCTGAGTGCTTAGTTTGATGGGTGTTGTTTTTGGGGAGTGAGTGAATGGAATTAATTAATGGTAATTATTTTATGAAAATGCAATTTTCATTTTTGGTTAGTTACTTCAAATAGTATTTACTCTGTATTCTTTTTGCAGAGGAAGTCCAAGTACAATGAAGGAGAGATCATAGAAGTACGAAGAGAATGGGTAAACCACGTGTTGCCGTTATTAATGACATGAATTGGCAGGAGTAGATTGGGGACATGAATTGGCATGAGTATATTTCGATCAACACTTCGGAAAATGGATGTGGTTTCGATCAACACTTCATTGTTAATTATTTCTTTTAGTTAGTACTATATAAGACTACTTTCATATCAAGTCTTTTGAATTATGTAGTACATTCACTTCCAGTTAACTTATTTTATTTGAACTTATTAGTTCCGTACTGCTATCTGTTAAAAAGTTTATTGAGTAATCTAATGACAATTTTATTAAAAGCTAAATTTTTTTCTATAATTTTATTGAGCAGTATCAGTAACTAGTTTGCTACAAATTATCCTTCTACAAAGTTGACTCTTCTATGACAGTTTTATTTAGAAAACTGCTACTTTAGTATAAGAAATTGAGTAATTGATGACAGTTTTATGAAGAAACTCTCATCTTAGTCTAAGAAGTTAAGTTTTTAATGACAATTTTTATGGAGAAACTGTCACCTTAGTAAAAGAAATTAAGTTATCCATGACCGTTTTTATGGAGAAACTGTCACCTTAGTAAAAGAAATTAAGTTATCCATGACAATTTTTATGGAGAAACTGTCACCTTAATAAAAGAAATTAAGTTATTCATGACAGTTTTATGGAGAAACTGTCACCTTAGTAAATGAAATTAAGTTATCCTTGACAGTTTTCATGGAGAAACTGTCACCTTAGTAAAAGAAATTAAGTTATCCATGACAGTTTTAGTTAGAAATTGTTATTATATATTGTCAACAATGACAGGTTTATGAAAAAACTGATACTAATAGTTATGATTCCGTGACAGTTTCTTATAGACCCTTTCGTAACATAGCCTTTAATGACAGTGTAATAATTTTTTGAAACTGCCACATAAGTATTTTGGTGGCAGTTTTGAAATGTCACGGAAGCCCAAATTTGTACTAGTGCCCCTCTCGTTACCGATTCTAGCAAAGGTTAAGACTTGTAAAACCTCCAATGCTACCTGGAAAAAGCTTGAAGAACGTTTTGCATCAAAGACGGATGCAACTCTTATTCATCTCAAATCATCTCTACAAACTGCCAACAAGGGATATTTACTTATGTCCGATTATATTCAATCAATTCGTAATATTGTGGATTCGCTTGCTGCTAGCAGTCATGAAATTTCGGACACCGAATTTTGTCACTATGTTCTTAAGGGTCTTGATTCAACTTATGAGTCGATAGTTAACTCCTTGATTACCACCATGAGTATGATCACCACTGATCAGTTTGAATGTAATTTTTATCTTATGATTTTCGTGTTGACACGTAGAATAAACTCCTTATTTCTTCACCTCAAGCGAATATTGCTCGCACCAATCGCAACCATGATCCTTCCACCACAACTACCAATACTAATGGTAATACAATCACTACTTGTCAGATATGCGAGAAGCCGTATCACGCTGCTCGTGAGTGCTGGAAACGCTATGACAAGGATTTTTCTCCCCCTCGTCGTCATCCACCAAAATCTTTTTCCAAAAAGGGTGCAAGACCTCCTTCTTCAGGTCCTACTGCTGCTTATACTGCTCCAAGTCATGCTTATACATATGACTGGCTCCCTGATAGTGGTGCCACCAATCATATGACCAATAACTTGAATAAACTTCAGACTCACTATGAGTATAGTGGTCAAGTTTGCACTGCAGGTGGTGCTCATATTTCTATCTCAAATATTGTTAATGCTATATTGCAAACTCTCATCCGTAAGTTTACTCTCTCTAGTGTTCTTCATGTTCCGCACCTGTCTCATAATCTTTTATTTCTTTCTCAGTTTTGTCAAGATAATGATGTAGTTTTTATCTTCTCTAATGATTCTTGTCTTGTAAAGGATCGACTAACGGGGATGGTGGTGTTTCGGGGTCTGCTTAAATATGGACTATATTCTCTTCAATCGTTTTCCCATCCTGTTGCTTCTGTCGGTGAAGTACCTCTCTTCAGAATTGGCATTCTTGCTTAGGACATCATATGCTTCATATTGTGAAGATTGTAGTCAGTCGTCACCAACTTCCCATTTCAAATAGTTCTCTTCTTGTTCGTCTTATTTAGAAAATAAAAGTCATAAGCTGTCGTTTCCTAGTAGTACTATGGTTTATGAGAATCCTCTTGATTTAATTGTGTCATATGTTTGGGGTACTTCTCCCGTTTTATCTAATGAAGGTTATCGCTATTGCATTATCTTTGTCGATGCATTTAGCCTTTTTACTTGGATTTATCCTATGCATGTCAAATCCGATGCTCTTCCTATATTTCTCAATTTTTCTAAACATATAGAGAACATATTTCAGATAAAAATTAAGGTATTTCAATCTGACAATAGAGGGTAATATCAAAAATTTACAGAAATCCTTCAATCAAATGGCACCCATCATCGTTTCTCTTGTCCTCACACATAGGCTCAGAATGGTTTAGTTAAGTGACGTCATTGTCATATTGTTGAGTCCGGTCTCACGCTTTTTTCCATGGCTTCTGTTCCACTTCCTTATTGGTATGATGCATTTTTTACAGCCACTTTTTTATGAATAGATTCCCTTCAGTCCCCACTGGCTCTAAATCTCCCTATGAACTAATATTTAACCGAGAACCAGATTATATGTCTCTTCGAACTTTTGGGTGTTTATGTTACCCACATCTTCGACCTTACAGAAACACAAAATTAGAACCACGTTCGTCTTCTTGTGTTTTTTGGGTTATAGTGCTCATCATAAAGGATAGAAATGTTTACATTTTCCCACTGGTCGTATATATTGGTCCCGTGATATTTTTTTTGTGGAAGAAAAGTTCCCATTTGCAGCAGCCCCTAATGTACTACCAGCTCCTTCGTCACCATTGCAGGTATTTACTTCTCCCTCTTCCTCCTCTATATTTCCTAATATATTATATCATCTTAACTCATCCACTGTTAGTTCCTCCCAACCAACATACCTTTTGTCCCCAGTTTTAGAATGCAGTCAAAATAATGAGGTTGCCACATCTTCAAATATATCCAGTTCTAACAAATCATGCACCTGTCCATAATAACTTAGAATCTACTGAGTTGTCTCACCCAACTTCCCCTCCTCCACCCTCTTCGAGTCAGCAAACAATTTCTCAAAATGTTGAGATTTTACCGTTAATACCTGCAGGGCATCGTTTTTCGCTCCATAAAGTTTCAAATCCTAACCTTTTGTTTGTTTCTTTTCCTACGCCACCTGTTTTCAATGAATATGGCATGATCACTAGAGGGAAGGATAATATTTTTAATAAAAAGATTTAATTGGCTTCTAAGCATACTAGTGTAGCTGATGATATGTTTGAGCCTTCTTGTTATTCAAAGGCTAAAAATTACCTTAAATGGCGTCATGCTATGGACGCATAATACCATGCTCTTATTAAGAATGGTACGTGGTCTCTGGTTTCCGCTTCTCCTGGGAAAAATATAGTTGGATGTAAGTGAGTTTTCTGTATCAAGAGACATGATGATGGCACAATTGAACGTTATAAAGCTCGTCTTGTCGCAAAGGACTTTAACCAACAAGAGGGCCTTGATTACAGTGAAATTTTCAGCCTTGTTATCAAACCTTTTACCTCAAACAAGCACCTCGGGCTTGGTATAATCGGTTAAGTGTCTTTCTACAACGACTTGGCTTTGTTATTTCTCAATGTGATTATTCCTTATTCATTCGGCGCTCTACTGATGCTGTTATATTTCTATTAGTGTATGTCGACGATATCACTTAACATGATCTTCAATGGGTTGTATACAGTCTTTACTAGCTACTTTTTAATGGGAATTTGCTCTAAAAGACCTTGGCTCCCTATCTTTTTTTGTATGTATTGAAGTGACACCAGTTTCAAATGGTTTGTTTTTGTCACAAAGAAGCTATATTAAGGATCTTCTTGCTCGAGCTAATATGCAGGGTGCTAAGCCAGTTAGCACTCCATTAAGTACATCCATAAATATACATCCAATTGGCAGTCCTTCATTGTCCTATGTAACTATGTATCACAATTTGGTTGGTGGCCTTCAATACTTATCTACGACTCGTCCTGACATAGCATTTGTTGTTAACAAGGTGTGTCAATTTATGCACAAACCAACAGAGGCACATCTACTTCTTATCAAGCTTATTCTTCGATATCTTCAACACACCTCTTTCTATGGAATTCTTCTTCAACCTGTTCCATCTTTTCGCATTAATTTCTCGGCCTATACATATGATGATTGGGCGGGTGATCCTATCAATCGCCGCTCTATGAGTGGTTATTGTGTTTCCCTAGGTTCTAATATCATCTCTTGGAGCTCCCATAAGCAAAGAACTGTTTCTAAGTCCAGTACGGAGGCTGAGTATCGTGATTTAGCTATTGCTACATCTGAATTAGAATGGGTTGAGTCTCTTCTTCGTGAACTTCAGGCCTCCGTTCTCTTTCTACCGACCTTGTGGTGCGATAACTTGGGTGCTATTTATCTTATCATAAATCATATTTTTCATGATCGCACTAAACACATTGAAATTGATTACCATTTTGTACGTGAAAAAACTCAATCGGGTCAGCTTGACGTTCGATTTGTTTCATCTAAGGATCAGGTTGCAGATATCTTTACTAAGTCACTTCCAAAAGATCATTCATGTTCTCTTCGATCTAAACTCATTGTTCTCGACCACCCGCTTAAATCGAGGGGGAGTGTTGGAACTATAGGTAATATGCTTGTACAAAGTCTAGACTCTGTTAAGGAAACTACTGTTACGTGAGTGACAAACAATCCTTTCTTGAGTGTTAAGGTTTAGGTGTATTTTAAGAATGTTATGTATGTGCTAAATTAGTTAAGTTATAGTCTTGTGAAACAAGAAAGCATAGTTCTAGAGTCTTCTTTGTTATGTATATATAGATGATCATCTACATGGTCTGTGTGTGGAGAATTATTATCAATCTGAATTTCACCTTAGTCTTCTGTTCTCATATATATTAATGTTGAACAAAAACTTGGTTAGTGTATCAAACAAATTCGGTTTAGTTTAGCTTCCTTGATTCTCTCATGTTAAAAACTTACTGATATCATCTATTCTTTTCTTTTTTTCTATTAATGCTTCCATTTTTATTAGCTTCTTCTGTTTGCAGTTTTTGAATCGAATACATTCAATTCATTAACAATCAAAATAACTAAATTCATTTATAAATATTGTATAAGTTATTATTGTTCCAGACGCATGAAAAGTTTTGTTTTAGTTTTCTATGCTTCAATTTTTCCTTGAAACTTTAAATGATTAAATCATCACAAGGAAAGTGTATGTACGTTGCACATATGCAAACACTAGTACACCCTCAAAGTTTGGTGAAGTTTTTGGAGGAAAAGGTATACAAATAGCAATGAGAAATAAATATGTTAAAAAGTGAAAATTTGATGCTCTTATTTATGCTCGTTGTGTAGATAATTTCAAGAGATTTCTGAATATATAAATTTTTCCAAAATCTGATATATAGTTCGAAAGATATAACATTTTTAAGTTTTTATCTTGATTATTATAAAAATTGCATTTTTTGTAAATATGGAAAAATTCATCCAACGACTGATTTTAAGAAAAGCTAACGAATGTAATCAATATTTCACATAAGAAAACAGTTTTTTATCCGACGATCGAATTTTGATATTGGAAAAATCTAATGGTTGAATTTCATAGTTAATAAAAATTAGTTAGTGTAGTATTGTTCTCATTAAAAAAGGGAGGGATATTTTTATGTAGAATTTACCAATTGGTCATAGTTTACTGGGCCGCTTTAATGGAAGGTCCACCCATTAGGCCTAGTTTAACCGGAGGTCCAAAATAAGTTTTTTTGGACCAGAATATTTTTTCGTAGGTCCACACACGTGCGGAAGAAATAAATCAAGTTTTCAAAATATCAATATTACCCTGCTATATAAGCTGTAGAAGTTGTATCTTTCCTTTTTTTAGTCTCATTGATTCAGATCTCAAATTCTTTTCTTCTCTCATTTTCTTCTGCTACTCAATTTTTTCTAGGGTTTTTTATTTTCTTAAGATCATTGTTCAAGTTCGTTTTTGCTGATCCATTAAAAGACCGGCTAGATTTCTATTTCAGGTTAGTTTTTATTTCGTTTTAATCAGCTAAATCATCTGAATCGACATTAATTTGTTGATGAACTTTTTCTAATTTTAATTTACTTTGCACCATAATCACTGATTTATATGCAACAATGATTCATTTTGTATTTTTGTTCTTTTTTGGTGGTTTCCTCTTTTTTTTTTTTTACTTTTCTGATTCCGATTTTCTGATGTATTTTTATTCTATTTGAGGAGATTGTTATTTTGTTAGGTAAGTTAATTCGTAATTTTTCTTATGATTCAACAATATGTATATGATGCACTAACGATTATACATTTGTTGTGTATGTATCAGATTTTTAAAATTTTTCATATTTTATGTATAAATTTGTTTTTATGAAATTAGTATTAATTTGTTTTTCACGTTCATTTTTCTATAATTTTATTAATTTTTGTGGATGTTCCAGTAGTGCAGATATGCTATATAGTTTGATATGAATTCAACAATGTGGCTTAATTGCTATGTTTTGTGGATTAATACGTTAGGTTTGTAGATTCGTCCTTTTTTTTGTATTGTAGCATCCTAATATGTAGAAATTAAACTAGCTTGTTGATCATATATAGCTTTTTTATACATGATCCAAGAGTATAGCGTATCTACACCATAGTATCCTAGTTTGTTGTTTAAGGATATCATTTTTGTACATGGTCCAACAGTGCAAATATGTTATACAGTTTAATATGAGTTCAACAATATACCTTTTTTTGTTATGTTGTGTATTAGTATGATTTTTTTTTTTGACAATCCAATCTTTTGCAATTTCATTCAATTTTCTTACATGATCCAACAATGCAGATATGCTATACTATTTGATATGAGTTGAGCAATGCAAGTTAATTGCTATGTTGTGGATTAATATGTTGGGTGATACAGTTTTTTTTATAAATTTATCCATTTTTGTTGACTAAATATAGCATTTTTGTGATTGATCTAACAGTATAACATATCTGCACCGTAGTATCCTAGTTTGTTTATGTTGTTCTCATTCATTTTTGTCTATGATCTAATAGTGCATATTAGGTATACAGTTTAATATCAACTCAGTAATGTTTTTTATCTGTTTTTCATATGATCTAACAATGCATATACACTATACTCTATAATAGAAGTTAAGTTATGCGGATAAATTGCAATGTTGTTGTTATTCATTTTTTTTTTGTCTATAATGCTACAATGCATATACAATATATTGTTCAATATCATCTCAGTAATAATTTTTTATTTTTGTTTATAATTTGATAGTGCATATACACTATTGTTTGTGGAGAAAATGAATTAAAAGGTAATTTAGGAAAAGTGGGTTAATCAAGTAATGATTCGTCAATCATTAAACATTTATACTATTGAAGTACTTTGTTTATATTCGAGAGATCAATCCAAGTACAATCCTGGATTAAACCAAGCAATGGCCATTCCAGTCTTGCTTCAGTCACAAAGGAGAAGGAGAAAGGTTGGTCTTAGGGAGAGAGACGAGAGAAGGATTGACGTCAAAGTATCAGACTCTGTGGGATGTAATTGGTGTGAATAGCTATGAACAATTCTATGTGTGAGAAAGTTGAATGATTGAGTTGTTCGATTTGAATTGTTCTGTATTAGACTTAGACTTGGAATTGTCCTCAATTCAGACTTCTTTCAGATTTAGACTTCTTTTGTCCTCTCTTGTTCGTTCATCTGACCTCCTCTTTGGAAGAAAGTGTCGATGGTTGAGTAATGGTGAAGTGGTGAAGGTGGAGAAAGTGTTTGCAACTGCTCCCCACTCTGTTTGAGGTTGAATGGACGGTTGCTCAACCTACCACTTACCTACTCAACTGCTGATCGAACTTTCCAGAGTTTTTCTCTGTAGTGGGTGCATTGTTGCACCACGTGTCGTAGACCGCCAGACAAATACCTTAATAAATATCCCCCAATTTTTGACATTTGATGTCTCGTGTAAATTTTGTAGTATTGAGTACTACTAATAATATTAAGTTGAATGAAACTTGCTTAGTCTTTTGACTGAAGACATATCTGCTTGACTAGGTTGATGAGTCTTGACAGACTAAAATAAAATATGTAGCGATTTTATTTGTAAGGAACAGTATGTTCAACTAAGTCAATTTGCATTTTCATGCTTGTTTTGTAAAAATAACTCAAGTTTTCATGTCCCAAAACTTGCTACAATCGGCATTGTCGATTTTCCATAAGCATTGTCGATTCTAGGAGTCAAAAATACAAGTTTTCTGCCTGAAATCGTGTTATAATCGGCATTGCTTGAGTTCCTATAAGCAATGCCGATTCTTGAACTGTAGATCACTTTTTTTCTTCTTGACTGTTTTTTCCATAACTTCTTCGTACGAACTTGGAATGATGCACCTATCAAATTCCCCCACACTTTCTTTTTGATATTCCTCGAGCAAACTACCTAACTAAACTAAACTAAAATACAACAACTCCCTTTCGTTGAGGATACGGTTAGACTTAGCATGTGTAACAAACCTTTAAACCCCTAGGTGTCCCTAGTGGACGAGTTATAGTCTCGTGTGGGTTTACAAGAGGTATACCCACAAAACCTAAGTTCCAACTTTCAAACATTCCAGAGCACATGCATCCAAAGGGTTATGAAGTTTTAAGTTTCTGTACACTAACAATAAGAAGTTAGAAGTATAAAGAACGTTATTCTCATGCTTAACTCTTGAGTTAAAAGAAAACCACCATATGAAAGAATCCAAGTTCGAGAGTGATTGAATGTTTTGACTTCTGCCTCACCAACAGGATTTTATGAATTTGCACTCAAAAGATGCACTTTATGGTTTTCATGTGTGCAGGCAGGAGTGAAGTTAGAAATCCTGCATACGTTGCATGGTGAGAAGGAAAAGGAACCTTTCGAATTATATGAAGATGTTATCCGATAGAAACATGGGACGAAAAAGAATCTTTATTATTTCTCTGATGATATCTAAGAAAGAAAATCAACCACTATACAAGGATGGGAACACTTACTTACCTTCTCATCTTATTCACAATCAGCACCACTTCCACAGCAAATAGAAACGTCTTCGTATTATCCGTCTTCGGCTTCAACTATTGATGATAAGCTTCTGAACTTTGTAGAACTTCGACAACTTGTAATTTTTTTTCCATCAAATTCTTGTTGCTTGAAACTTCTTTGTATATTTATTATTTCTCATGGCCTTAACTAATGAAATAACACACTAACTATGAAATTAAAATGCATTTTTTAAGATTAAAATATGTTGTAAAAAGGTAACAACTACAAAAATAGTAAAACTGAAATTAACATGGCCATGAGAAAAGGAATTAATCACCTGATTCATAACAACTTGTATTGCCTCGATATCGTATAAACTTTAAAACCTCACATCTTTTACTTCTCTTCCTTTTTCACTTTGCTTTGTCTTCACTTTTGATATAGAATTTTGCTCCTCTTTTTGTTCCTTGCAAACCTTGACTGTATTCAACTTTCTTCATGATTTTGTGTTGCTCCGCTTGTTGATGATGATATGTTTTTATTGCTGCTTTGTCAAGAGAATGGTGTCAACTACAAACAAGACTACAAGATAGAGTTAGCAATTCTGATGACACCCTCATGATTGAAGAAATATCACTCAAGAGACCAAAAAGTAGCGCTGAAATTGGTGCGAAGTTGGGTAGCTCATCATTTTACCTGGAGTTTGCACAGATGAAACACTCTAAACGGACAATTTAGACAGGTACAAAGAATTGAATGTTTGGTGCCTCACTCATGGGTATTGCATGATCAACTTCTCTAATATCGTATTTTCTACCGGCAGTTTAAGTCCCTTTTTGTCAGCTCGTGCCTCTCAACAACTAAGCATCCCGAATGCTGTTCTCTATTACTTCTAAGTTCAATTATTTCGGTGAGAACTTTGTATGTAAACTTAGCTAGAAGTATACTAAGTGACTCTAAAATCTCTAAAAGTTGGAAGTTTTCATGTAAATATGTACAAAAAGTTTAAAAAATCCTGCAAAAGCGAATACTAAAAATCTAAATGCTTAACTCCCCCACACCTAAACTTTACTTTTTCCTCAATGTAAATCGATTTGTCCAATGTAAAATCAAGGTGGGAACTTCCTACTAATGATATGAAAAGATAAGAAAAATAAAACTAAAAAGGTAAAGATAGAAATACAAAACCAATGGGTTGCCTCCCATTCAGCGCTTGGTTTAATGTAGTCAGCTTGAATTTACATTCTCCTTGCTACTCCTCCAGAGGGAGTGCATCTACAAATTTGATCTCTTCCACAACTTCAGATGTGAACGGCTCATAATACAACTTTGGTCGATGTCCATTCACCTTTATCTCTTTCCCTGTAGCTAAACTTTGAATATCTACTGCACCATGGGGAAAAACGTGAAAGCACAATAAAATGACATATCTAGTGAGAACGTAATTTACTAGGAAATAAAGTAAGACGTGAATTGAACAACAGAATATTTTGTCTAACATGAAAGTGTATTCTAGAAATTATCTTATCATGAAAAGTCTTTTTCTTCTCCTTGTAAATATGCAAACTTTCATATGCATCATTACGAATCTCTTCTAGTTCATTGAGTTGGATTTTTCTTTGTTTTCCTGCCCCATCCATCTCCATATTGCACTGCTAAATGGCCCAAAAAGCCTTATGCTTGATTTTAACAGGAACATGACATAGTTTCCCATACACAATCCTAAAATGAGATATCCCAATAGGTGTTTTGTATGTAGTCTTATATGCCCATAATGCATCACCAATCCGTAAACACCAATCTTTTCTTGTAGGATTCACTGTTTTCTCCAGAATGGACTTCACTTCTTGATTATATACTTCTGCTTTCCCGTTAGTCTGTGAATGGTATGGTGTACCTATCTTGTGATATATAAACATAGTATTTTTTCTACAAGCTCTGAAAGAACTTGTTTCAAAAGTTTGATCTACCATCGCTGATTATTACTCTTGGAGTTCCAAACCTTGCAAAAATTTGATCTTTAACAAAATCTGTAACTACTTTAGAATCATTAGTCTGGGTGGCTTTAGCTTCCACCCATTTCGATACATAATCAAAAACGAGTAGGATATATAATTTGCCAAAATAATTAGCAAAGGGCCTCATAAAATCTATACTCCAAACGTCGAACACCTCTACAAAGTGGATAACCGTTTGTGGGATTTGATTTCGAGCACCTAGATTGCCCGTTCTTTGGCATCAATCACAAGTAGTACAAAATACGTATGAATTTATGAATAAAGTTGGCCAAAAGAAACCGCTCTTAAGCACCTTGAGTGCAGTTTGTTAGACCCAAAGTGTCATCCATAAGCATATGAATGGTAAAAAGATAAAATAGAATTGCATTCAGATGCGGGTACGCACCTTTGTATAAATTGGTCTGAACAATGCTTCCATAGATATGGATCATCCCAAATGTATTGATTTGCTATCTTTTTAAGTTTGTACCTCTTAGAATGAGACAAATTGCTTGGTATTTTTTTAGACACTAAATAATTTACAATATCAGCGTACCATGGTTCTGAAACTGCAATAGAGAATAGTTGCTCATCTGGAAAGCTTTCACGCAACGAGATAACTTCTTTGTCAACAGTAAAATGAATCAGGTAATCCGCAACAATGTTCTCAACACCTTGCTTATCTTTAATTTTGAGATCAAACTCTTGTAAGAGTAGTATCCACCGAATAAACCTTCGTTTCACTTCCTTCTTTGAAAGTAAGTACCTAAGTGTTGCACAATCAGAAAACACAACAACTTTCGTTCCAATCAAATAAGAACGAAATTTTTCCAATGCAAAAACGATTGCTAACAACTCATTTTCTGTGGTCGTGTAATTCTGTTGAGCATCATTCAACATTCTGGAAGCATAATAAATGGCATGGGGTAGCTTCCCAGTAAGTTGGCCTAATACTGCACCGAACGCATAATCACTGGCATCACACATAAGCTCAAAAGGCTTTCTCCAATACGGTGGTCTAATAATAGGGGTTGTTATCAAAATTTCTTTCAAACGACTGAACGCTGCCAAACACTTCTCATCAAAGTTAAAAATCATATTTTTTTTTATAATAATTGACATAATGGTGATGCGACCTTGGAAAAGTCCTTGATAAACCTGCGATAAAATCCTGCATGACCAAGAAAAACACAAATCTCCCTCACCGTAGTGGGAGGTGTAAGAGCACGAATAAGATCTATCTTCGATTTATCAACTTCCAAGCCTTTAGAAGATATAACATGGCCTAAAACAATGCCATGAGTTACCATAAAATGGCACTTCTCCCAATTTATCACAAGATTAGTCTCAACACATCGTTTAAGAATTAATGTGAGGTTATCCTAGCACAAGTCAAATGAATCACCATACACACTAAAATCATCCATAAAAACCTCGATAATGTTTTCAACATAATCTGAAAGATACTTACCATACACCCTTGGAAGGTAGAAAGTGCGTTACACAAACCAAAAGACATCCTTCTAATGCAAACATTTTGAATGGACAAGTAAAAGTGGTATTCTCTTGGTCCTCAGGTGTTATAGCAATATGATTGTCACCTGAATAACCATCAAGAAAACAATAATAAAAGTGTCCAAACAATCTTTCCAACATTTGATCCATAAAAGGTGAAGGAAAGTGATCTTTTCTAATGGTTGCATTCAGTTTCCTGTAATCTATACAAACCCTCCAAACGGTTTGCACATGAGTTGGGACAAATTCATTTTCATCATTCTGCACCACTGTAACACCCGATTTCTTTGGTAAAACTTGTACCGGGATCACCCACTTGCTACCAAAAATAGGATAGATAAATCCCACATCTAAAAGATTGAGTATCTTTTTCTTTACTACTTCCATCATCGGAGGGTTCAAACAACATTGAGCTTCCCTTGTAGTTTTTGTTCCCTCCTTAAGTAGTATTCTATGCATGCATATAGCTGGGATTATTTCCTTGATGTCATCCATTGTCCATCCTATAGCCGTTTTATACTCCTTCAACATCCGAAGAAGTTTTTGTTCCTGCAATTCAGTTAGATCATTTGAAACTATTACTGGCTGATCGTATCAGAAAAGTGGTAAAAATGTGTTCGTTCGCTGAGACTTGTGAAGATTCGTTTTAGACCTAATTTTAATTTAAAATAGAAAATAAGTAAAAGATTTTAATAATACTGGGAAGAACTAGAACTCAGGATTCCACCAAAATCACTTCTGAATGATTTCTACAATGATTCTTTAACAATTATAGCTCTTTTATTGACTTTGTTTCTTTGCCAAAAGTAGATTTCTAAAACATTAATTGTAAATCACAAGTATGGCGCATCAAAAGCTCTTAAGTCCCAACATACACCATAAAAAAAAATCACAACTAATTAAGAAAAATCATAAATCAAATAAAAATCAATGCAAAAGTCATTAAAAATCAAACATAGTTACCATTCATTCATGAAATATGGCTTCCTCCATTGTCCCAGTGGTTGGGTTTAGATCATCATGCTCAAAACACTCTCAAAAGATTGGTATATGGCTCAAAAGTGTTTGAGAAGAAGAAAAGAAGCTAAAAATAATAAAAAAGGAAATCTGCAACGTTTATAGGCATTACAGATTAACTGTTACAGTGGAGCTTGAAGATAAATGTTGCAAAGCGAAGATAAACTTTGTTGATGGGTTGAAAAAACCGTTGCAACTGAAGATAAACGTTGCAAAGACGGAGATATCCGTTGCAGATGGGTTGAAAGAATCGTCGCCATATCCTTGTTCTTCACTAGCAGCAGAACTTTCTTTTTTTTTCTCATGTTTTTTTTCCCGAGCCTCCCTTGCTAATTTTTCTTCCTCCTCTTTGATATTTATAGGTTCCACAAACCCTAACAACTCATCCTTAATCAATAAGGACCCAAAAACCAATCCAAAACAAACTCAAATTCATGTAAATCCGAGTCAGAGAATGAAACTCTTTTCCGGCAAAAACATGGATTTTCCAGCTTGTTTCATGGCTTTAAACTCTTGTAATTTACGTGTTTCATTCTCTAATGATTGTTGCTTCATGTTGATAAGGTTTAAACTCTTTAAAATCCCCAAAAATTTGATTTTGAAAATCACAGCAGTTTTCACGTAAAGAAAATATTTTCCCTCATTTTTCGAATTTTTGAAATTGAAAGGGGGTGCTCCCTATCCATAGCTGGGGTGCCTTTATCAACCGACATGGGTGCCTTTAGTAATTTCTCAGGGTACTTTTATCACTTTTTGAGCCGATTTTTCCACAAATGTTTATTTCCGAAAAATACCTACAACACATAAAATCACACAATAAGTATAAAATCGAGCACTATTAATACAGAGAATTAGGAACAAATTAGACATAAAAATATGTCTATCACTGGCAACTCTTCATTATCACCAAGATACATGTATCTTAGGTGATCAGGAAGATGCTTAAGTTCTAGTTTAGGAGCGTGCAAGATAGATGGCAAAGTTTTCTCATTGGAGCATGATAAAGAGATAAAAGAAATATTATGAGTTCGTGAACATTCCTGCAAATAATTCAGGAAGCCTAAGGCCTCCTTAAGTTCATATCCACATTCAAATCTACCATCAATGTGTGTAGTTAAAACGGTTTCAAGCACATCCTCCCCATTCAAATTGAACATTTGTTGAGGTAAGGTATCAATAACATCAATAGAGAAGCAAGAGTGGACGTCACTAGGATATCTCTCGTTTCATAAATGTTGAAACGTCTTACTTATCCATCGAATTCCATAGTCAATGACCCTTTATGCACATCAATCTTAGTTCTAGCCGTGCTCATAAAGGGTCGTCCCAATAGTAAAGGAAGAGACACATCAATTGATCCATCTGTCATCTCTAACACACAGAAATATGATGGAAAAATTAGTTGATTCACCTGCAAAATCACATCTTTAATAATACCTCTAGGGTATACATTAGAACGGTCAACTAACTGTAAAGTAATTCCAATTTCTTTCAAATGACCTAGGTTAAGAGATTTATATATAGATACATGCATAACATTTACTGATGCTCCTAAATCAAGCATGGCTTTATTAAACTTTGTGTTACCAATAACAATAAAAATATCAAAATACCGGGGTCTTTACATTTGAGTGGGAGTTTATTTTGCAAGATAACCGAAGCATTCTCCTCCACTCTCATTACCTTATTACCGGTTAATCTTTGTTTATTGGTGTACAAGTCCTTCAGAATTCTCGCATATTTGGGGACTTGTTTGATCGCATCAATGAGTGGAATATTCATATGAATTATCTTAAAAATATCTAAAATCTCCTTATCTTGTTCTACCTTTTTAGAGTTAGCAAACTTGCGAGGAAAAGATAAAGGAGGAACATAAGTTGAAACAGGAGGTTTTAAAGTTTTATTTAGGCACCTCATCGGTTTGAGAAGAGTCAGTAATCTCTTTCTCCAAAACCATCCCCTTAGGGTCTTTGTTCTTCTCAGCATCTTCTGGTTGCACAGTTCGTGTAACACTTCTCAATATCACAACACTGACAGAATCTCTCGGATTAAGAGGTTGAGAAGGGAGTTTCCCACTATTATGTGCCTTCAGATGATTAATCTCAGTTGCCATAGTGTCCACTTGCGATTGTAGTTCTTTGATTGCATTATAACTTGTTTGCCGATTTTTCTGTATCGTTGAAGTCATATTTTTCATCATGGCAAGCATCTCTGATGATTCTGAGTTTTGAACTGGTTGTGGTTGTTAAACTTGTTGTTAAAAACCACTAGAACGATTGAAAATCGGTTCTGGAACTGCAACTTGCTTGTTTGCATAGCTGAAGTTGGGATGATCTCTCCACCCTGGATTGTACGTATTAGAGTAAGGATCGTACCTTTGTCTCTGCTGATTTTGGAAAATAACATTGACTTGATCATTTTCTTCTTCATAACCTTAGGTAAATGATGATGGCACCACAATGGCTGCAATTTGTTGCATCATTGCTATCATGTTGCCCATTTCCTGACGAAGCTCAGAAACTTTGCTCACTTCGTTGACTCTCCTGACAAGTGGTTCTGAGCCACAACTTGAGAATTGTTGGGAATTTGCTGCCATGTTCTCAATTAACTCTCTAGATTGAGTTATTGTCTTATTCACTAACGCACCACCACCTGCAACATCGAGAAGATTCCTGTCACTTGCCTGAAGTCCCTCGTAGAAGTACTGGATGTTCAACAAATAACTGAATTAATGATGCAGACAGCTATCCACCAATCTCTTGTAACGTTCCTAGCGTTCATACAATGTCTCTTGCCATCTGCTTAATGCCACAAATCTCTTTCCGAATTTGAGTTTCCTTCGATGCAAGAAAGTATATCTCTAAGAAGAGTTTCTTCAAACCATTCCAAGTTGTGACACTTCTAGAAGGTAGATAGTATAACCATTCCTTAGTAGTGTCCATCAAAGAGAAGGAAAAATCTCGTAATATGTATCCATCAACATCAGTCTCTTCTGGTAACATGGCCATTACTATGTTATGGAAATCTATTAAATGCTTATTTGGATCTTCATTAGCCATTCCATGGAATTTTGGGAGTTCTCGGATCAACCCTGGCTTGATCTCAAATGTGGATGTTGTTTGGATACACCATTGTTGGGTATCCATCTTGTGAGAAACTAAGTCCTTGAGTGTACAATTTGCATCACCCACTGCTTCTTGTTCTTCCTTTACGTCTGAATCTGTGAATTCACTCGACGATGTACATGGAGGAAGTGAAATGTTCACTGCTCGAACGAAGTCTTTTAGTAAATTGCCTGATCGAAGACGTATACCAATGGGACTTGGTTTTCCCTCTCTAACCATTCACAAAATAAATAGTACCTAAAAGAAAATTCTCAAAACTAAACTAAAAACTAAAATAAGAAAGCAAAAACAAAATAACAATTTGTTATCCCTCCCGGCAGCGGCGCCAAAATTTGGTTGGTTGTCACCCAAGCAAAAATATTTCAAGTTCTTTCACTTCAGAAAATATGGATTATAGTATAATAATAAGAACAAGTTCGTTCCTCAATAAGGTAGGGGTTGTTTATTCATATTTGAAAACTTAGGTAACAGGGGGGAATTTTGTGTGTTTAAGACTAAAGTAATTAAACTAATTATGCTAGCAAGAATGAGTAAAAAAAAATCAAATGGTTGAGAGTACTGGCTAAAAGTTCATATTCAATCATAATACATGCACTTTCACTAATAACTAAAGTTGTCACTTAATCATTCATTGTCAAGAGCCCTAGATCATCTCATCGAGAGCATACTTCGGTAAATTCCTCATGTCATCATATACCATAACGATGAATATGTGAATACTACTCAAAGAACAACCTAATTCAACATACTATCAAGTTTAATCCCTTAAGAGCGTTAAATTCTATGAATTAGGCTAATCAATGTAATAGATATACTACGAGTAATCTGTTTAACATAGGTCAAGCTTCTACATGCAATCACACAAAGGTTTTGAATATAATTGGTAATCACAATATGATACTGACAAGGTTCATCAACAATTCAGTATCTCAAAACCCTAATCTAGTGATAGATATACATTCATGGTTATTTAGTAGCGCTCCTAAACAAACATTCACACAATCATACGTGGCGATCATAATTCGTAGAACAAGAACGACAAATGATTTGATTAAGATAACAAAACTAATATATTAATTTAGTAATATGTTTATGATATCCAACTACATCCTTAACCAATATGAAAGGTTTAACTCAAATGGATTTTTCAAAATCCATGGAAAATATAAGAGAAAGCAAGTAAAGCAAACCCTAGAAATCGTGATGATCAATCGCAACTCCAAGACATAGCTCCTTGTTCTCCTTGTTCGATTGTGTAAACAGTCCTCCAAAGATCCCTTCTTAATATCTTGAGAGTCTACTTTTATAGTACTTCATGATATATATGGCTTAAATTCCTTACGGGACCGGCTTTCCTCCTCTTAGAAGTCAAAAACATGTCAAAACGTCCCCTTAGGCTTGCCACAGTCGGCATAGTCGATTCCGATGAGTAATGCCGACTCTTGGACCAAAATAGCTCAAATTCTCTGTCCCAAAACTTGCTACAATCGGCTTTGTCGATTTCCCATAAGCAATGTCGATATTTGGAATAAAAAATATAAGTTTTCTGCCTGAAATCGTGTTACAATCGGCATTGCTTGATTTCATATAACAATGTTGATTCTTGAGTTGTAGGTCACTTTTCTTCGTCTCGAATGTTTTGTCCATAACTTCTTCGCCCAAACTCGGAATGACCTCATTATTTTTGCGTTCACTTTGTATTATCGTGCTCTTAAAGATGAAGTTAAAAACTATTGGATTTGAACGAGTTGAATTTGGTATTTGGCTCCTCTTCGCTTGTAGAACTCAATTTCCTTGATCATTTCGTGTTGTAGTGAACTCCTTTCTTCTTCTTTGGTTGAATATACTTCAAAAATTCTAAGAAACTCAAAAGAAAACAAAATAAAAGCATAATGATATGAAAAGTAACAATAAATCAATGAATTAGAGAAATAAACTAATGCAAATATTGCACTTATCAATGTGCATCCCTTATTTCTTCAGTATGATGACCAGATGGAGGAGGGGTTGTAGGGACAGTGTTAAGGGACAGTCTGAGAGATTAATCTCCCACTGTGGTCGTCAAAATGTTTATAGGAAAAAAATGATTAAATGGTAATTTAGGAAAAATAGGGTGGGAAGGTAATGATTCGTCAATCCTTAAAAATTTATACTGTTGAAGTACTTTGTTTAGATTCGAGAGATCAATTTGTACAATCCTGGCTTAAACCAAGCAATGCCCATTCCAGTCTTGTTTCAGTCACAAAGGAGAAGGCGAAGGGTTGCTCTTAGTGAGGGAAGCGAGAGAAGGATTAAGGTCAGAGTATTAGACTCTGTGGGATATAATTGGTGTGAATAGCTATGAACAATTCTCTGTGTAAGAAAGTTGAATGATCGAGTTGTTCCATTTGAATTGTTCTGTATTAGACTTAGACTTGGAATTGTTCTCAATTCAGTCTTCTTTCATATTTAGACTTCTTTTGTCCTCTTCAATATATTGAGAAATATATTTATATTGTAGTTATTGTAACCGTTCATGTGACTCCTTTCTGGAAGAAAGTGTCGATAGTTGAGTAGTGGTGAAGTAAAGAAGGTGGAGAAAGTGTTGACAAATGCTCCTCACTCTGTTTAAGATTGAATGAACGGTTTCTCAACCTACCACTTCCCTACTCAACTGCTGATCGAACTTTCCAGAGTTTTTCTCTGTAGTGGGTGCATTGCTACACCATGTGCGGTAGATCGCCAGACAAATATCTTAATGAATATTCAAAAGTTGTCACATTTGATGTCTCGTGTAAATTTTGTAGTATTGAGTACTACTAATAATATTAAGTCGAATGAGACTTGCTTAGTCTTTTGACTGAAGACCTATCTTCTTGACTGGGTTGATGAGTCTTGACAGACTAAAATAAAATAAAATATGTAGCTATTTATTTGTGAGGAACAGTATGTTCAACTAAGTCAATTTGCATTCTCATGCTTGTTTTGTAAAAATAAGTGTATGTTGTTGAGCATGAGAATATGTATGTAAAGACACAAAGTTTATGAGTCTTAGGCCACATATGAAAATATATGAGTGAGAGACCACTCATATGAATGAGGTCTAGTATGGCCTTTGATAGGAAAATTAAGGTTTTTAAGCTTATATATGTAAAGCAGACCCAAATAGGCAAGCATTATGAGATAATGTTAAGGCTCCTTAGTTGGAAGGAGTGTACTAAGCTATACGAGTTTTTCCTGTGAAACAAAAACACGCGAGCTTGCCTGTTTAACTATGATGCACGAGTTTGCCTTTGAGCTAAGGTACATTAGTTCATAGCAAAAGGGTCAAAACGCCTAATATTGGACAAAAGCATAAGACGCATGAGGCTTCGCTGTTTGGACTAAGACGCACGTGTTTGCCTATTTGAACTAAGGCACACAAGTTCAAAGCAAAAGAGTAAAACGTCTAGTTTTGGTCGAAGAGGAAAGACGCACATGTTTTACTCTTTGCACTAAGACACACAAGTTGAGGAAAAAAGAGTAAAACGTCTTGTTTGGACAAGAGAGGTAGGAGACACGTGTTTTACTCTTTGCACTAAGGCACACAAGTCAAGGGTAAAACAGTAAAATACCTTTAGTTTGGATAAGAGCATGAGACACGTGAGTTTAGCCTTTGAACTAAGACACACGAGATTAACTTTTGTAACTAAAACGCATTAGTTTAGGACAAAAGAGTAAAATGTCTCAGTTTGGTCTCAAAAACAAAGACGCATGAGTTTTACTTTTGAACTAAGGCTCACAAGTTGAGGGCAAAAATGTAAAACGCCTTAGCATGGTTCTTTGAGACGAAGACGCACATGTTGAAACTAATACTAATACGCACAAGTATTGTGCTAGTACTTAGATGGATAAGGTAAGGGGGCATCAGCCCTTTGGACTTGGACGGACAAGAGAATTCATGTGAAATTTCGTCATCAGAAAATTCAGATTTAGGGTTTTCACTGAAAACGTTGTAAATCTTCATACGAAGTCCTTTTTTCATGATCTACCCCAACCTTTTGATACCCAGAACACCAGTTACCTCTTAACAAGGAAGGATTTGAGTTTTGAGTTCGTTCATGGCCTCAGAAAGACAAAACAAACAAAAGTTGGGAAGAATTCATGAACTTTTCAGCTGCGACTTAGTAATGTTTTGATTATATATTTATATTTCTTAGCTCGTTTGTCCGATTGATGTGATTTTTTAGAATGTTTCAGACGAAATCCATACGAAGAGTTTGGTATATAATACATCCCTTGATTCATTACCAATTGCTCCTAGATCGCGATTTTGTACAGGGAAGTGCAGAATTGCGCCTGACGAGCTTGGTGTAAAAAACGCCTTTTTAGGCCTCTGCGCCATTTGCTTACGCATTGGATGTTATATGAAGGATGTTTATGCTATTGGTTGCTTTCTTAAACAAGGATTGACGTGTCCAAGGCTAAATTTAGCTTAGTAGAAGCCATGTTTTGTGTTTAGCATAATTCTTGACATGGTGTCTGAGCACAGATGTAGTACTTTACTATTCTAACCTGACAAAAACCCACCATCTACAACTATACTCTTTTTTTAATAAAAGTTAATTCATGCAAATAGACTTCTTTGTTTTTTTGTTTCATTTTTTGTTTACGATTTGACAGTGCATATTAGCTATACTCTTCGATAGAAGTTCAGTAATATTTTATTTCATTTTCAGATATACTCTAACAATGTGTATACATTATACTTTTTCTAATAGAGGTTATATCATGTGAATACATTTCCTTTGTTTGTTTGTTCATTTTTTGTCTATGATCTGATAGTGCATATAAGCTATACTCTTTTAATAAAACTTTAGTTATGTGAATATATTTCCTTCTTTGTTGTTTATTTTTTGTCTATGATGCTACAATGCATACACACTATACTCTTGAATAGAAGTTTCAGTAATTTTTCATTTTTGTTTATGATTCAACAATGCATGTTTACTATATTCCTTAATTTTGCATTGTAACTAAGTTTCTGCCGATGGAGGCAAGTTTTTTAAAATTCTTTCTGTAGTATATTTGTTTTGCACTCTATTTTATTTTTATATTTACTGACAATATACAATTTATGTACTGGTTTATCGACATAGTATATATAATCTGCACTGTCAACATATGTACGATATGATTCTTTCTAGTTTTTCACAGTATATGCAATATGCACTAATAAAAATAACATCCTAAATCTGTAGAAATGCATACAATGTAGACAATCTGCACTACCAAATTAGTATACAAACTAAACTAGGTTCCTTTTCTATATGTTTGAAATCAACATAGTATATGGAATCTTCACTTTGAATATAAGCACAATATGATAGCTTTTATATTTTCAAAGTATATGCAATCTGCATTTCCAAATTATAACAAAGTTTTTTTTTCAGAGTATGGCATTTATGTGTTGTTTATTTTTTGCAGGTATTTATCTTTAGCATATGCGTTGGTACCTGGGGAAGATGTTGATAACTGACATTGGTTTATGGTCAATCTTAGAAATATTGTTGATAGTCGTCCCATCACTTTTATGACTGATCGTGGGGAAGGGTTGCTGCAATCTATTCCTTCGGTTACATGTTCAAATTGTGGTGCCAAAAGTCACCGTAATAAAGAAACTTGCATTGTGTTTCCTTCGTACCCATAAAGTTGTGTTCTTCATTTTGGAGTTTCATAGTGCCTTTTCAGTGTACTATTTGTTTTTTGGAGTTTGGAGATAGTTTACTTAGATTTTTTTCCTTCAATTTTTACAGTTTGATAGTGCCTCTTCAGTATAGGCAATATATACTCGTATTTTCAATATAAAATTTTTACACTATTTTTTGCTTGGAGTTTTGGAGATTTTACTGATATTTTTTTAAAATTTTGCATAGTTCTTTACAGTGTAAGAAATATATAATTATTTTGACAGGTAGCTTATATATGTGTTTTGCAGTTCTTTTCAATTTGTATAGTTTCTTTTTTAGTATATGGATTCTGCACTTTTCAATTTGCATATCAATTGATTCTTACCCAAAAGGGTTCACTATTCTAGATCTAGGGTTTAGATGCATGCCACATAGGCAGAAAAAGTTAGTATGAGTATATCCTATAATACTATCAAATGGTTCTTACCCAAAAGGGTTCGCCATTCCAGATCTAAGGCTTAAATGCATGTCATATAGGCAGACAGAGTCAGTACCGGTATAGCCTACATATACTATCAAATGGTTCTTACCCTAAAGGGTTCACCATTCCAGATCTAGGGCTTAGATGAATGCCAAATAATAACATATATTTTTCAGAGAAAATGCAGTCTGCACTCTAAAAATTTCACCAAAAATTAAACTATATGTCCTAGTATCGTCTATATATACTATCAAAAGGTTCACCATTCAAAAATAGACAAAGTTAGTACCAATATAGCCTATCTATAATCTTAAATGTACCTTATCAAAAAACATTAATAGGTGATAAAGCACTGAAGATTCAAGAGAAAACAAGACAAGAGTACGAATAAATTATATCAAGTCACTGAACATTTAAATATACAAAGTACATGACCAAAAATAATAAATACCTAAAGTTGAATGATACTGGACACTAATCTTATTGAAGTAATCAGTTTCATAGACGGGTTCCAACTCTCTTCGGGGTCTTTTGCTATCAGTAACTTGCATGCCAAAGAAACCCCCTTGTTCTGCATCTTCATTCTGAGTTGTTCATCATCTCCCAAGCTTGATTCAACATCTTCTTCGGGGTTAAACTTAGGGAATTTCTTCAAGAAATATCTGACATACAATAGGCAGTCCGGTGCGCTCCCTTACTAAGGTGTTGGGTAATCCAACAATACAACTTTCTTCGCTTTTTTTCCTTCCGTTTAGATCCAAGAAGTTGTTGATGACTTTGAAGCAGTAGTTGGCCATCTTTGTTACATTATTCTTGTATACATCCTTGTTGTGGCTTCCAAAGAGTTATAGTTAATGAAATGCATTTCATGTTAACTAAATCATTATCTTTGGTTGCCAAGTCCTTCTCCATGACACATAGGGAAAAAAATCTTGTTGACGTTTTTTTCCATACCTATTATTGGAGAATCAATAACATTCTGGTTTTCACCAGGCATAATTTGAGGCTTGTTGACATGAAGACGGAATGTAAAATGTTTTTCTATGTGTTAGTATGAGTATAACCTATATATACTATCAAATTTACCTTATAAACTAACTATTTTTTTTCAGTATATCCTATCTACATTCCCAAATCCCACTGACATAATATATATTTTTTTTGAAGTATAGCCTATAAACACTTTCAAAAATAACTAGTTTTTTTTTTCATTTTCAAGTTTGAAAAGAAAAAACATAATCAAGAACAACACTCACCCAAGCAGATGCTTCAATGTACAACACTGAATGGTATTTCTTCTTTGCTTCAGTATTAGTTTGATTTTTGCAAGAAGCTTTTTTTAGCTAGTACACATTGTATCGAAGCAAATCTGCTTCCAAGCTATCATTGTGTATTAACGACTCAATCGTCTTGGCAAACATACACAAATAAGTACCATCTTCAAGTTTCACTCTCCACTGCTTTAATATCTACATAAATATGACACAAAAATACATAAATATTACATAGTGTATGAAATATGCACTTTCAACATATGTAAAATATAATACAATATAATCAATCTGCACTACCAAAAATAATATCCTAATGTGTACAAATGAATAGAGTATACAAAATATGCACTCCTAAATTAGAACATTTTTTTTCTTCAGAGTATTAGCAATCTACCCTATCAAAAATACAAAATAAAACTAGATTATGTCTTATAGTGTTAAATGGTTAATACTCTCATATAGCGAATACTTTTCTGGTAAACATTCATGTTTTATGTGTTATCATTTACCATTTTTTTACCTTATCACTACAATATAACCAATATGCACTTCCAAAAAGATCACATAAGTATAAAACTCAAAATCATTTTGCATCTATATTATATAAAATTACTATAGTATAGGCAATCTTCACTTCTAAAAAATCCTATAGGTATATATATGGGGTGAAGTCTATACAATATAGGCAATATGCACTTCCATAAATATGCCTGTAATAAAGTTTATAATACAATAAACCACAAAATTTAATGAACACAACATTATAATGATTATGCATTAAAAACTTTCATCTCATATAGTTGATTTTCCAAGAAACATCGTATAGATATGTAGAAATGAACAGTATAGCCAATATGCACTGCCACAAATATGTTCATAATAGAGTTCAAAATGTTATGAACCACAAATAATCAATAAACCCATAAGTATAGTGGATCTCCAATGCAGGTTCATAATATAAACTTACATTTCACTTTATATATAAAAAAATACAGTGGTTGAATCTATAAAAAAACAGAACACATCATTAGTATATTGTATCTACACTTTTGGATCATAAACGACACACAAAGTAACAAATAAACAATTTAAACCATTAGTATAGTGGATTTGCACTTTAGGATTATAACAGAAAATGACATTCATCTTATAAATAAAGCAAAATACGGTGGTGAATCAATTTAAAAACAAAATACACCACATGTGTATTGTATTAACACTACTGCAGGTGATAAAAAGGTAAAATACATTGGTGAATCTACCTCTTGTTTTTTGATTTTTTATTATTATTTCGACCATTGTTGTTGATTTTTGTGATAATTCAGTAGATAAAGGGTGAGATTTCTTGTTTATTGTATGAAATTGAAAATCTAGGTCAAAGATTCAGTTGGTTTTTGTACTTTTTCACTGGAACGTATGATTTTTGATGATTTGGTATGAAAAACGATTAATTTATGATGATTTTCGGTCTTGTATCTTGTCCGCAATCACCACCATGTATGCAATGTTAAAAGAAAATAATGAAGAAGAAGAAGCAGCGAAGAAGAAATTATGGAGAGAGAAAACAATTTTTTTAGTTCTACAATTGCCGCACGTATGAATAATAAGGGTAGTTAGATAATTAAACATATATGGATCCTAGAATAATACTATTTTCCGGATGGACCCTATTATAATTATTTATTTGGATTTTGGATCAAATGATAAATCTTTCTATTTTTATTTAGAAAAAAAACGAGACCTTTTGCTGGACTGCAATATTTCAGACCCATTATAATTATGAAAGTATATTGCAGACCCATTATAATTATGAAAGTTGATGGTTCTTTTTCTTCTTCATACTTTTACGAGAAAAGTTTAATGATTTTTCATTTATATTTATTTAACTATATAATTTGAGTTTGATTTTGAAAGTTGTGATTAAAAATTAGGAATACCTTTAATTCTTAGAGTTTTTGGTTCCACCGTAGGATGTTTACACCAATAAAAGTCGTGGGTTTCAACTTTTTTTTCGATATTTTTGTTCCACACAGATTATGGGTGGGTGATGGTACCCATGACTAATGTATAAATTTTTTATTGAAAACCCTAACGTTTTTTCCTCCGGCCGCCTCCTCTCTTCTCCTCTCTCTATTCATCATCTCTCTGCTCTTTTCTTCCTCCCTCATCGTATACTCTTTTTGAATGGGTTTTAGATAAATGTTCCAGTGATCTGATGTTTGCATCTAAACGAATTGACAAGAAGTTACAAATCGCCTTCAATTAGTATCGTCAAGCTCATTTGAAAAGATCACTTACACACATGCTATAAAGTTATTGCAAGAGGTAATTAAAATATTTCTGTATTTTTGTTGCTCTGATAAGTCGAATTTTTTATCAAAAAGTAACTTGAACAAGAAATGAGACTTGACTATTTTGATCTTGCAATAGGTTCCAGATAAGAAATTTGAATCAAAGATCAAATGGGGAGTAGCTTTAACTGAAGAACAAGAAAGGTAGTCCTAATCCTGCATATCTTTACACCATTTTCTCTGATATTCGATAACTTAATCTAAGCTTTTTGTGTGTGCAGTTACTTAGCTGATGAGATGTACAAACGGCCTGTAATAATTTACAATCACCCGAAAGGACTTGACCCATTCTTCCTCCGTTTAAATGAAGATAGGCGAACTGGTGCAACATTTTAAGTGGTCGTACCAAAGGTATGTAAGTAAGGAAGTGACTTGGTTTGGCAGTTTGAACTATTGTATCTATTCGCCCGTGCATATGATGAATCGATAGGCAAATCCTTAGAAAAAATATTCTGTAAGCTAATCTAATTTGTGTAGTTTATCTATTCCATTGGAATATGTTTATCCCTGTGAAATAAAATATATGCACATGAATAATATAAGATTGGAGCTCCTAATCTAATCTATGTAGTTTATCTATACAAACACTTTTATTTTTGATCTTTTTTAAAAGGGTCATGGATAGAAATTGTTTTTCTTTGAGTTTGTTTATATATTTACAAATTTGAGGGTTAGTTGGTTTTTGGCAAAACCATATCACAACCCTAGCTCCAATTTGAAAGGGTGCGTAAAGTCCGCTTTTTGTGGATGACATACCCTTTTTGTTCGTTTTCTTAATCTGTCATTTGCATTGTGGACAATGTCTATAGTGAGCTAATATCCATGTTATGTTTTTACCCTAATCAGTGTTCTTAAAATTGCTTATAGAGTGAGCTAATATCCATCTTAAGTTTGCACCCTCATTAGTGTTCTTGAAATTCCACTTTTCCACAATGCTGCAGTCAACTGAATGATGCGCTTCCATCAATACCAGCAAAAGCTATAAGTACATAACCAAGTAACGTCGCAGTTGTACCTATCAAGCAAAATTTGAATGGCTGAACCACAACCCGGAGCACGACACCACTTGATACTTCTATTGTCAGCAGAGGCTTTGGTGTAGTGTTTGAGGAACAGAGACAAACCATCTCATCTAGCCTACTTTCTTATAAAAAGAATCAGTGAAAATTTTACACGACACTCTGTTCTTTAATGCTATCTTATTAGGTATTTATTTTGTTTTGTTTCATCTAAAATTTCCTTTAATGTTGCATCTAAAATTTTACTCTTGACGTTATATTTTCTTGATATAATGAAGGTTTTGTTTTCTTTTTCATTTATGATCTGATTTAGTTTGCAAGTCGAAAGAAAAAGGTTTCAGGTACATGTTTTCCATGTGTGTGTTTGATATTTAATTCCATAATGTTAGCATCTCTTTGATGTTATATTTTTTTATCTTCTAATCATGATTTAATCATCATTTCTTCTTTTCTACTACCCTCTCTCTTTTAGAGTGAAAAATGCACAATTTCTGAGCTAATTAGTTGTTTTTTTTTTTTGTTATAGCCGTCTGACGGGGTGAGTAAAGTGTTATACGGAGTTCAACTCACTGAAGAAAAAAAAGAAGCCCACAGCTTACTGAAAGGTGGGATCTGCTGAACTTCTATCTTTTTATATCTTTGTCTGGAAATTTCATTTCATGGGTTTTTCTTGATTATGACTCAGAAATTTGACATATTGATAAATGGGTTTTTCTTATTTGATGATTTCAATATCTTTTGTCTTACATTCTCTTAAAATTGAAGGATAAAAAATATAACATTGCTTGGATCATATGTCATACAGTTGATGCTTATTTACGTCCTGGGGCATCAGTTGCAGTAACTATATTAGATTCTTCGCCTGCCTTGGGGATTCGTTTTATACTCCTGGATATCATAGTTGTTCTAAGAATGTAGACACTTTTTATTCTTTACAATCTCTTAGAGTTTTAGCCGCGAGCCGAGTTTCAAAATTTCCAAGTCATGAGTAGGTCATCAAACTCATGGTACATTGTTTGCATTTTAATTGCTGATACCAAAATTGCATATTTCGTCTGTAGGGAACTTTAAACAATGGACTAGCAAGCTTTTTCTTGGCATGGGGTGCAGGATTAAATGGCCATGTAGTTGTAGCATTTTTTGCTCCACTAGGTCTTCTTAGCACCACCATCTTAGAAGCCATATTTCTATGACATACAATGGAAAACAAACTAACATAGGTCTTTTATACTGCAGTAGTGCTTAGTTTCCTTTTGTTACTCTGAGACTATGTACTTTCTCTTTGACTGTCTGCATGTGCCTGTTAATTCCTTCAATCATGGGTGTGTGGATATATCCATTGCAACTGGAATTGCAGATGGAACTATTAGGAACTCACATAAGTTTTTGCCCTTAGGCTACCAGCTTAACACCAACCAGAATGTTCAAGTACTAACTTTAAAGACTGATATTTCACTTATCAAACAATATACAAAATATTTGAATTCTACACCTAGATAGTTAAAAAGATGTTCAAGTACTAACTTTAAAGACTGATAAGTGTCCAAATGTTAACCGGGAAGGTCCAATGAAGACACGGCACAGAACAATTGAATTTGTTTTAAATTTAATCATCTTTACTTACATATAAATGACTTAATTTAGCTTTGCCAAAAATTATCTCTGTAGCATGTGAATGAACACTAAGGGTCTTAAAGTGAGTCATAGTTGGCATTTTCTCAAAATAATAGCTATGGTGAGATTAGAAGTATTTTCAAAATTACTATAATATGTGTATATGTTATTCAGGTAAACTGCGTGTGGAATGGAGAGTGGGGTTGTTGTACAACAGTAGCTCATTGGTCTTTTTGTAGCCAAGCGGAATCAGAAATAACGCACAGAGATTAACTATGGTAAACCAGAAATGCATTTGATCTTTATCATTTTTTATTCAGACAAAAATTCAAACAATATTTTTAAGAGCTCCATTTAAACATTAATATTTCTATTTTGTTTCAATCTTACAGAATGTTGCTTCACAAATATCCATTACTGGGGTTTTACCAACTTATAATTTTATTACATGACTGGTGCAGATTTCATTCAAGAGAACTTGAAAATATTAGAATGAGATGACGAGTCTGGTATCCTATGAAAATTTTGAGAATTACCATGTATCTCAGTTGTCGACACCGACAGCTACCAATACAAGTACTTGGAAACTCCTGAAAACAACAAATTTCAGGAATATCGAGCAATATCCTGGTCCCTCCTAAGTTGCATTATGATAGTGAGATGTCACGTAAGTAATCTACAAACTTGAATCAGCTGGGTGTCTAAATTATATATTATAAATCTGTGGTTTCTATTGATTAATTGTCTTTGGATTTAGATTGCTAATTTAATATCCAAACCAAATTTTATGTTTCTGTTGCATCTGCATAACCAATAAATTTTCATCAAATATATGTGCACACGTATCTAAATATCACTTTGTCCTCCTGTGAAATATGTTGATGGTTAAAGTAGCGTTGATTACATAGACAAAACATTCTATAATAACGTTGTTGGATTATGCTATGTACATGTCGTGGAGGCCTAATGGTTTAAGTAGTGTCAAAAGGTTAGATGAAAAAATACAGTATCAGAGGTTGATAAAGATTTTTAATAATACACACATATTGCTATAAGCACACCACATCATGTTAGGTGTTACACATTTATACAACCCAGGATCTTCCCATACCAATACCATATTCCAATCTCATGCACACTTACTAGAGTTAATGCAAAATTTAGTATGATGTGTACTACATTTATGATTACGGTTATAAATTGAAAACAACAATGGGACCAAGTAGTGCCTTAATACTGTTCTAAAGAATTTTGTAGCAATATAGTATATGCTAAATACGACCCTTTCCTGATGAGTCTAGCAACTTAGTTTGTGTATATGTGCTCATTTTCACCCCGTTCAAAGCGCCCTTTGTCTGACTATCTCTATTAATGTAACACACACGCATACATGAAGCAAATATATTCGTGTGCAATGCCATCACTACAGAAATACTCATTAGAAATGGTTGGTACTATCATCCTTGCCGTTGGTGCAGGTGTAGGGTGGTGAGCTTCGGTGCACAAATATGAAACTAATGTGGACATCCTATCGCCAGGTTAATTCTTTGCAATATATATTTGATTTAGTTTTTTCATAAGTATCGACCTGTTTTTTAATTGAGCATGCCGTGTTTGCGATGCAGGTTCCTTCTCCGGTTGAAAGGGGAAGATATCACCCGGTTCCTGTGTTTTTATAGCTTTGGACAGTGAGGTTTAAAAGATGGTTCGCTACACCCCGTATGAACTCCTGAGCGTGTTAGAGGCAAATAAGATTGATTTATCTTCTTCGCTCTCCATTGAACAAAAGATTCTACCACTTAAAGGAACCGTCAGAAGTTGCCTAATTACTTAACATCACAAATTGTCCCAGAATCTGGCTTCTCACAAATTCTGCACCAACCAGTATTTTCAAATTACTCGGTACTCATTCAACATGAAGCAGAATTTCGCAACCGGTTACACAGTCACCCGCCTTGACTATCATGGTCTCCTTGCGCCAAAAGAATCGAAGCAGCAAACCTCTTTAGCCATTGTGAAGGTTTGAAGCAAGGCCATTGTGTGTGCAGTTGCTTAGCTGATGAGATGTACAATTGTTTTCTTTCTTGGAAGACCACCAGCAATATCCAAACACAATTTTTTTTATATTGCATGTTCTCTGCGTCTTAATTCAAAGTTAACATATCATTTATTCATATTATAAACTTGATTTATTTGGCAGTGGACATGCAGGCCAAGCTGCAGGTAACATCTTTCATATATTAATTCAAAATGATTTCAACAATTATAAGTCTTTTATAAAAGATTAATTTTTCAAATTCTTTTAAAATATGAAGAAGAGAACTGTAACCAACAATAGATTTCTAGGGTACATATTTAACTATATCAAGAAAAGAAGGATCAGAGCAACAATCAATTTAAAAAGTCTCATCTAGAACATAAATATTTTAGTAAAAATACGGTAGCACAAACTTCAACACGAGGTTGTGATCTTGGCATGGTAGATAAGTAGACATCGGAATAATATTAGATATCTAAAGGAATACACTTTTGGTAAAAGTATTATCTCATTGTATAATTATACTACTCTTTATTAAAAATTCAGTTACAATTTATAATTTAATGTATTTTAACTAAACGATCTGTAAGCTTTTTATAATCATTTTTACTTTAAAGAATCGATCAGTATATAATTCGTCAAACCCGTGCAGTATAGGGCAAAAAAAACTAGTTAATCTATAAAAACGATGAATTTTGTACGTGTGCAATCAAAACATCATGAAGAATAATGTGGAGAATATTTGGACCCAGTCATGTGCCGACTAATTGTAATTTTAAATTTGTGCAAATATTTGATATAAAATGATTTACCGTGAAATTAGTTTAATATGAATCTTTGTATATTTAAATCAATTTTCTATTTTGTTTGGTTTTGCTTAAACTATTTAATATACAAAATTATATTTTCTTCCTCACATAAAAAATTAGTCTTTTTTTTTTTCGTCCAAAAATAAGTGAGCGTTTCATTTTATATGTTATTTATCCAAACAAATCCTTATTAATAACTAATGTTATTAAATTTTTTTCTAATTTAGTAGTCATGTTTATACTCGTTATGTATATGTCTTTTAATTTTTTTTTTAACATTATAATATTTATAATTATCTCCTTTTAATTTGTGAGATATATCTATTCGAAGTTGTAAAACAAAAGAATAGATAAAAAATAATAATTAAAATAATGTTTCTTTCTCATGTTTATTTTAAAATTGTGCAAATAGCAAAATGCTCATTTTTTATGGGACAGAGGAAGTTTTTTTTTTTATGTAATATATTTAAATTGTAAATAATTATATCGACAGAATGGGACGTCGTCCTAAGTGTGAGCTTGTTTGGTACATTAGTGCACGACACTCAGGTGAGGTATTTTTAAATACAAAACAATTACAACATAGTGAAAATATATCAAATTCTAGTTTTTCTATTATTTTTTCTTCTCTATTCGCTAATGCTTGGCATCATCTAAAACCTATTAGTGTGTTCTTGGTCGAATCAAAGTCGTATAAACTTTGAGTTCGACAACATTGTTATATGACTTTATTGTATCCTGAAGTCAATAATTCTATAACCCATTTGTACTTGAGCATTTGTATTCAGAATGATCGAATTGTTGTCTAAGAAAATATTACATAAGAGCCTTGAAGCTATAAATACAATTTTTCTTTTGTTTCACCCACCTACATATACAGATTTTCCAACATATAATGTAACTACAAAATATGCCATCTTTTTGAAATTCTAATAAACCGTTAATATTTTATTTTTATGTGAAAATAACCTTCAATTACATCATGCTTGGAAAAAATTTCGACTCTGATAAACGTTGATCTTTTATTTTTACGCAATAATAACCTACAATTTTAGTATGCTTGAAAAGTTATTCTACGATATTAGCACGCGCATCGTGTGTGCCCAACAATCTAGCTCAGAAAAGAAATCCGTTTTGAACATCAACCCCCATAAAACATTTTCGAACACCTTCTCTCCTAAAAAAGAAGACTGAAAACCCTAGCCGCCTGATCTCGTTGCTGCTCAGAGCGACTCTCTAAAGCCTTTATCTCTTGGTTTATTTACTTTGTAGCTAATTATTTTCGCTGATCTTGGTGTTCTCGGTTTTGTTAAGTGGATTTTGGATTTGTTCTTGTGTGGATCTATGATTGTTGGTGAAGCTTTGGTTTGTGTTTTGATAAACAAAACATATCATGGAAAATTAGCACTCCTCTGATCTCTATTCAAATTGCAGCATCATCAACTACTCGGGCAAATAGTTCTATTTTTAATCTAGTTTTACTGAGATCAAGTTTTTGTTCGGTTATTAGATGTATTTTTCCTTCAATTTATCTTTTATCTTATGTTCTAGATGTAAATTTTTGTAACTCTAGTTTCTGTTTTCTAGGGCTTTTGAGTATGATTTTCAATTTTCCTTGGTTTTTCTTAAGCTTGTATCTCGATAATGTTCAAGTAATATTGCATTGTGGTTCTTTTTTGTCGATGTTTGTAAGCAGGGATTTGGGTATTGTTCCCCTAAAGAGAAGGGTTCTGGAGGTTAGAAGGGATCTCTTTTTTATCAACTAGGGGAGTTCTACTCCACTTCTTTGATTTGGATCTTCTCCGGAAGGTGCAAGGGTTCCGTCAATGAGTTCCGACTTCACTAACCAGGGATGGAAGGTATTTTGGCTTGTTGTCCTTTTTGGAGAAGAAAAACATATTTTAGATTTTAAAACTGTTTTACCGAGTTGGATCATGTTCCACCGATTTTAAAAAGATGAAAAGAAGCTAAAGGTAATGTAACAGGAAATCTGTATCATTTTTTGGGCGTTACAGATTAACAGTTGTAATGGAGCTTGACGACAAATGTTACAAAGCGAAGATAAACGTTGCAAATCGGTGAAGAAATCGTGGCGAAATTGTTGAAGGAATCGTCGCCTTATCTCTGTTCTTCGTCTTCTTTAGCAGCAACATCAGAATTGTTCCTGAAGTGATTTTTCTTCGCTCCGTTTAGCTTCCTGAGCTCGACCAAACCTTGCTCAGAATAATTTTAACTCAAACAACCCTTTTTGTACACCACAGGATCAAGAAATCTCGAAGAGAAATCTTCCCTGGAATTTCCGTCCGAGCCCCCCCCTCCCTTCTGTCAATCCCTGGCTTTCTATTTATAGTTCTTAGACCCTCCAAACTCGAAAAGGATATTTTCCCATCAATTCTAAACCAATCCAATCTCTAAAAACACGTTTTAATTCCCCAAATCCGAGTAAAAATCTTTTCTCTTTATTCACGACAATAACCTATTTTCGGCTATTTTCATGGCTTGAAACTCTTGTTTTTGACGCATATAATCATGTAAGCAACGTGTTATGAGTTTGGTATATCTAAACCTCCTTAAATCCCATAAAATTCGGTTCCCAAACATATCAGGAGAAGCTTCACGAGGAGAAAATATTTTCCCGCTATTTTTATTTTAAAAAGAAAAGGTGCCCATATCCAGAAGTAGGGTGCCTTTATCACATTTTGTGGGTGCCTTTAGTAATTTCCTATGGGTGCCTTTATCAACTTTTTGATCCAATTTTTCCACAAATGTTTATTTCCAAAAAATACCTACAAACACATAAAATAATATAATAAGTACCAAATTGAATATTAACAAAATAAATAAGTAAGGGCAAATTAGACACAAAAATGTGTCTATCAATCGGTACTTATGTTTTAGTCATATAATTTTACCTTATCTATTATGTAACCTCCAGGCCAACTCCTTGGTTTACCTATTAATAAAAAAAAGAACATCAACCCTTGGTGGAGATGTCACCGTCCGCGTCAAACCTTGCCCAACATTCCACTCGTAACCTGAAGTCGACTATGTTATCAAAGACATCCTACCTTCTCGAAAGGAAAATGTTTTTTGTTTGCTAATAAATAATCCTCCCTAAATTGGGGTTACATGAATTATTTTGGCCCTACCATTAAAATTTAAAATATGGTCATTATGCAAAAAAAAGCTAAAACCCCCTATCCAACTATTAACTAATATGTTTGAATAGTATCCTTAATTAATTCAAATGTTAGTTAAACTTAGTTAGTGATTAAAGTTAGATTATAGTTAGTGTTAGATTGTAAAAATTTGAGTAGAGTTGTTTTTCAAAGTTTGTAGAAGAAGGAGGAAAAGTTGGGGAAAACTAGGGTTTTGTGATTTGGTAGTAAAGATGAAATTTATAGTGACAATGTGGATTCTAGTGGTGATGATGAAGTGGGTACATCTACGTATCACTAATCAGACTACGAAAGAGAGTTCGATCCTACCAATTTGGATTTTTTGTTGGATGAACAAGAACGTATGAACCAAGGCATATTTGATGAATTTACTCAAGAAAATGAAGAATCTAACCCGTTAAATGAAGGTGTTAATGCTTCCAATCATCAGGTATACGTTATTAGGATCTCTAGACATGTTTTTCAACCTTATAACCGCCCACAAATGGATTTTTTGCAAAATTTTGAGCCGCTTTCTGGGTTATTTTCTACCCAGAATCGTTGGATAAGATAACACCATATCCAACGATTCTATATATCCTGGAGAATATGAACCGGAATCGGTGGATGTGGTCATGAACAACGACCGATTCTGGTATATATTTTGGTGGGATTGTTTGGTGAAAAATCGACATTTATGGACTCATTTATCGAACGATTCTATATCTTGGAGATTTTTTCCAAAATTCTCCAAAAAACAGAATTGTTCGGTAGGTGTTGCTCTATGCGCCGAATCAAATCGAAAAAGTGTCCAGAGAGCTCCACTTTGCTCAATGCTAGAATCAGTATACAAGTCAGTTCACGTGTGCCGATTCCTGCGTTTGGGGATTTTTTTTAAAATATACACAAGGCAGAATCGGTCGATATGTGAAGACGTATATGACGATTCTTTAGAATCGTTCGCACGATTGTCCCATGTCCACCGATTCTGTTAGGCTAATTTTTTCGATATGTATTGTAGATTGTTGAAACATTCGGCAGCAATCAACCTGAACCCGTGTTTCAGATGGGGCCTGATACTTCTGACCACTACTACACTGATATGGTGTGAGAAAGGAAAGACGATACAAAGCAATGGTTTGTGGACAAATGGATAGAGATCAAACAATCATTAGTCCTAGGCAAACGTTCGAGGCATGATCATTTGGAAATTATTTATGAGAGAAGTGGCAAGATTGAAGGTCACTGCGCAAAGGAAAAACCGTATGTGTAGAAGACGCAAAGGGTCTACATTACTAAATCAAAGAAGCATGAGTGCTCTTTTAAGATTATAGTGCGTATACACGATGGTGTATACAAGCTACGTAGAGTGTTAAATGGTTGTCACAATCATGATGATCCGAAATCTCTTATTGGACACGCTGCCATTTGTGGGTTAAAACCACATCAAAAAGCAACGGTAAAGTCGATGAATGCAACTACACCAAGTAATATCCTTAGGAAGATCAAAGAGGATGATCATAAAAACTTGTCCACTTTGAAAAAAATATACGTGGCAAAGGCAAGCATCAGGAGGACGGAATGGGATGGTAGATCGGTTATGAACAATCTCAGTGGTTAGCCGAGCAACATAACTACACAATGAAGAAGCAGGTAATGGATGGCAAAGTGACTCGTATTTTCTTGGCGTATCCGAAGATGATCCAATTGGCTCAATGCTTCTATCAAGTTTTGTTGATAGATTGCACTTACAAGAAAAACAAGTACAACATGCCGTTGCTAAACATATGTGGCCACACTTCAGACAAACAAACTTTCTCGGTGGCATGGAGTTTTATAGATCGGGAGAATGAGGTGAGTTTTATTTGGATGTTGGAAACCTTGAAAGAGATTTACCATAGTGATCAAATGCCTAGGATCATAGTGACGGATAAGGATCATGCACTAATGAATGCAATAAAGGTGGTTTTCCCGGATGCCAAATAATTTCTTTGTACATAGCACATATAATGCAAAATCATAGCGTATTGCAAGGGCCATATCCAGAGGAAAAAACCACAGAAGGGTAGTGCTCGTGAGAAGGATCAGGATGATCGTCTTAGTAAACTAACTCGGGAGGAACGAGAGGAAGACAAGAAGAGAATGGCACAAGAGTACAAAAATAATGAAGTGAAATGGAAAGCTTTTCAACATCATTGGGATTTGATGGTACATTCGACGTCCGAGGCAGAATACATATCTAATTTGGAAAGTTTCAAATATATTTGGGTAAAGGTTGCCGAGAAAGGTGGTTTATTACGTGAAACAATTGTTGGAGCCGCACAAAGAAAAGTTTTTGTACGCGTATACCTACCAACATATGCATTACAAGAATAAGGCGACAAGTATAGCGGAAGGGTCTCATGGACGATTGAAAAAACTACTTCGAGGGAGTCAAAATAATGTGGTTACGGTACAACAAGCTATCCATCAATAAACCATGGAGGAAATCAACAAGATTCAGATCCAAATGGAAGATAGTAGGATGAAAGTTGTGACCACGTACTCCGATGATTACGGTACGTTGCTAAGGAGTATTTTTTATAGGGTGTCGCATTGGACTATCCATTATATCATAAATGATTATAAGTATTTTGAGGATAAAGAACACGAAAGAAAGAAGATTGTTTGTTCTTGTAATACGATGACGGCCATGGGGCCCCCGTGTCGTCACATTATTGCTAATAACCCCCAAGGGATTCCGTTTGAGCTCATCCGTTTTGGAAGCAACTTACTTTCACACCAAGTCTGATAGAAGATGCAAGTCAATCATTTGTAGACACGGATGTTGGGAGAAAAGTAATCGATGGCTACTCCAACAAGAACAATTTGCAACGACAAATTTTGATAGCCGACTTGGTCCTCGCCGTTCACTCACATATGCAACCGTTGAAGAACCAACTAAGCTACCGCCGACGGGTAGACCACCTACCAAATTAGATAGGAAGCAAAAAAGTAAAGAGTACAAAGCGGCGATGAGTAACCAAAGAGACCCTTCATTATATGAGCATACCAAGACTATGTATGAACAAGCTCCCGCTCCAAAGAAGTGGTCGCCCGAAGAAGCAAGAAAGTGGACCAAGTGGGCAAGATTATACCGAGGCTATGTGTGAAGAAGCTCCCGCTCCAAAGAAAAGGGGTCGAAGAAGCAAGATAGTTGACCAAGTGGGCAACAAGCCAAGTCAAAGGATCAAAGGGATCCCATCGTTCCCGTCGTTCCAACGCAAGAAAGTCAAGCGAGTGCAACACAAGGCAAGGAAAAGATTCCCATCGTCCCTTTGCAAGAAAGTCAAGCGAGTACAAGACGAGTACGACTAAAAGGGGAAGCAAGGCAAAAAGTGTCCATGGATCCCCCCGCAAGAGGCGTTGACTATAAAAGAGGTAATTGATTATCAAGTTATACCTAGGGATGTCTAGGGTAGACCACATCGAATGTGTTATACGATATTCCATGAGTATCTTACGAAACTCCCTTCAATCATTCATCCCTACGTATTACCTACCGACGACGTGGATGGGGATGAAAATATCACGTTGCGTCCGAAAAAATAGGCCATTTAAGTTTGGCGGATAAAGAGAACCTAACCCAATGCTAATATTTTAGAAAGATGATAGCCTTACGACTACAAGAAGACAATGAATTTTTCATCTCTATGATAAGGGAAGGTATAATGGAAGATAAAGAAGTTGAGTTCGACGAATTGGTTGATCGTGTTCAAGGGCCGAAGGGGGATGGACCAATTAACAATAATCATTGGATGACCATGCCTCGATGTAGCCATCTTTTGGAGGATACATGGAGTTGCGTTGTTCATTATTTTGGTCAGGGATCATCTCTTACCTTCACACCAAAGATAACAAAGTGTTATGAATCGCTTAAGGATCAAAGAATTGATATAATCAACATTAACAACATACATTTTATCGGTCTTAGGCTACACGAAGATTGTCTGTTACCTCCACTATGTAGGTTCACTTATTTTCCAGGTTTCACCAACAACACCTCTAAGGAATGAATGAAAAAATACGAGCCCAACATGAAACTTTGGGATGAATTGATAGAGCCGGAACAAATCAAGGGTACAATGATATTGAATTAAGTATTTGTCTTTTGTTAACAAATGAACTATCGGATGTCCATGGTTTGTAGTTTTCATATTGAACAACCACCCATAGTGAATGAAATGGATTTGCTTTTTGGTTACTTTGAATTCTTGTTGGAAATTATTTTAAACAAAAGTTGTTGCAGGAAAAACCCAAAAAAATTTACCCAGAATCGGTGGTACGACACATACGTATCCAACGATTCTGAATTACATATAGCAGAGAGTCATTCAGAATCATTGGATACATAAGTGTTCTGTCCACTGATTCTGGATCATAATTGTAAGAAATTGATTTTCTTTACCACCAATCATTTGACGTAAAAAGGAATAACGAACTTCAAACCATTCATATAACATATTAAACCATATGTTTATCCATCCATCCACAAACAAAATAAAAATATCTGAATAAAACAACATAAACTATTAACGCAACAAGTCTTAATTTAGTTTAGCCAACAAGTCTTAAAAACATTGATTAGGTATCAGCCTCAAGAGGAGCGGCACCATCAGCAGCAGCAGCCTCTTCAAGTATTGCATCTTGGGCTTTTCAATTAGCAATATCCTCTCTTAAGACGGATGCAATTTAAATCACCTCCTCAAGCTCTTCCATTGCCAGCTGACGCAGGAGTTCTAGGACTTTTTCCAGTTTGGACTGGCTAGGGCAACTGAGGTCGTGGACAACCTTTTTTCTGTGGCCTCCTATCAATGTCACATTGTCTTGTTGGACCAACACCTCTTTTGCGACCATCCATAATGACTATACAAATAAACAAATTGAACAAGGTACCATTCAATCAATAATCTCTAGTTCAAGCAATGAATAATCAAAAAAAAATTAATGAATAGAACATAATCGTTGGGATAAAGATGGTCTTATCCAACGATTCTAACTGCAAAATCTATCAAAAAACACTAAGACATAATCGTTGGATAAGACCATCTTTATCCAACGATTATAACTGCAAAAACTAACAGAAAACACCAAGCTAGAATCACTGGTTAGGTAGCATTCCGATTCTTCTTACTTCTATAACCCAAAAATTTCATATCCAAAATCGTTAGATATAACCAACGATTCTCATCAGGTAGTAGTAAAACATGAAAGCAAGTGAATCAGTGGATAATCAAGTGTCTTATGCAACGATTCCAGTATAGGAAAGTTAAAAAAAAAATGAACATGTAGAATCGTTGGATATGATATGTTGTATCCAACAATTCTGGCAACGAAAACTTTGTACGAGGAATTTGAAACGAGAATTGTTTGATATAGATCCATCGTATCCAACGATTCTGGAAAAAAACAGGACTTTGATTCACGGAAAGTTTGATTTCTACACATGGATATATCACAAATGCTATTAAAATAAGGGTTTATAGAGATTTACCTTGTAGTTTGCTCCGGATGATGGGATTTTGTTTTTGGAAAAGTTAGGGTTTTTAGATTTTTGAGTGAGAGGAAATGAAAAGTTTTTTGTTTTGTTTTGTTTTTGATTAAGATTTTGTAATTTTGGATTAAAAAAGTTTTTTGTATTTATATTTTGATAGCTTTTGTGTTAGGGGTAATTAATGAGTAAAGGGTTGTTTAGTAATTTTTATAATAGTTAAATAGATACCCCTTATCCTACACTCTAGTTGGGAACAAAATTTAATAGGGCTAAATTATTTTCGTAGGCTCCAATTTAACCAGGTAAATAATTCATCCCATTCTTTTATCCAAGGGGTGTTAACTTTTGGGGTTAGTTAGGTGGGGGTGGGGGTGGGGGGTGTCACTTTAGATTATATAAAGAAACCATGGTTAAGTAAAAAATAACCATGGTCTGAACAAAAAGAGTCGATGCGGCTCTGGTAGGGATGACTCACGGCTTATAATCGTCATCACTCACTCATGATCACTCGATTTAAGAAGCTTTGTCTACCCTATAAATATGTAGTACACATGATTGGAGAAACTAACTGAATATAGACCCGACCCAACCCTAGAATAATAACGCTCCTATAGGCTAAACCAATTCACATCTCAATCAAAATCCTGTCTCAAATCTCTCCGTCTCAACAACAAAAATCAAAAATTCAATCAATCAAAATACTAAAAGAAGATGGGGCTATCAAATCTACCAGCTCCAGCAGATGGAGTTCTAAGCATTATACTAGTGACCACAGCTCAATCAATCTCAATATTTAAGGGTATGCTGTTTTTTATTCTTCAAATTATAGGAATTTATTTACAATCATCGACAGAATCGGTCCAGAATTCATCGGGACAGTGCGATTTACATATTACATCGGATACTTTAGTAGAGCAGTTGAGAAAAAAGATTCCTTCAATTCCGTTTAGTTCTTTAATTAACGGTGATACTCGGTCTGAATTACACGACTGCACGGTTTGTTTGAACCGTTTCCAACCAGATTCCGAAGTGAATCATTTGAGTTGCGGTCATTTTTTTCATAAAGATTGTTTGGAGAAATGGTTGGATTATTGGAATATAACTTGTCCTCTTTGTAGAACACCTCTACTTTCAGATGAAGATCAATCAGTTGATGATGATCAAGAAACTAATTCTTGTCTTTGGAATGGAAATTGATTTAGAAAATTGGACCAGAGGAGAAGAATTAAGACGGAAATACCCATTGGTTTAGTCTTTTATATACGTCTACACAAGAACATGGGTAAGTTTTGTATAAAAGAAAAACAGTGAAGTGTTGTGATTATCAGTCAGGTTGGTTGGAAGGTTGATTGCTGGCCCTAGATTGGACATACTTTTTATAAGTCCATGAAAGTGAGCTGTACAAAATATATTACAGAGAAATTTTACTTAGTTATATATGAACTAGATGACCGTGTAAGGTATTAAAGATCAGACTTTTTATAATTATTTTTTAATTTGAAAAAATTTATTGGTCATTTAAAACTATTATAATTAATTATGAGTAAATTACAGTTAGTTTATAGTGCAATTGAAAGTTCAATTTGAATAAATTTGGATTAAATTTGAAGAAATTAAAAAAAATCAAAAAATCAAAATGGTTACTAAAAGCTTTTTGCAATAATTTCAGGACTTTTTACAACTATGTCAAACTCTTTTTTTTCATAATATCTTTTAAATTACACCAGGTTTAAGCAAAATTTTGAAACTAAATCATAAGTTATGTATTTAATTTTATTATTTTCACTTTAATTTAAAGAAATGTGGTTTGACTTTGGAAATATTTTAAACAAAACGAGATTAAAATAGTTGCTATAAGAAAACTACATTTTAGCTCCCATTATAAATATATAAAAGGGCTCTCTTTGGTCGTCCAATTAATTTCTCTTGATCATGCTTTTCCTACTTCTTTAGTGTTTTCACCAGAACTGAGATTGTTGTTCATTGCAATTAGTAAAAAAAATCATACTCATATTCCATGGCGAAATCTATCTTAGCTGACAGTTTTTGGTTGGCTGGAGATCAATCACGTTCCTCTCCGGCTAATTCTTGAAATGGAAACTCCAGCTCACAATTTCATACTTTGGTGGTCCCCGAAGTCCTTCTCCCGCTATAATAAAAGAACGAACCGTGGTCTGTAGATTTCTCAATATAGAGAGTCTCATTGGATTAGCTAATTAATGTCTGATTATATCCAGTACTGTTGTTGAGAGACAAAGTGACCAATAGCTTTGGACCTTTGGTCATTATGTCTCAATTATAAAGTTGAAATCGTGTTGAATCCACTTTAAATGGAGGAGAAGTGAGCAGAAATGAGGATTGCATTGGACTTAGATGGGAAAGTTAGTTAGCAAGTAACATCTTTTGCTCGACTCTTTTTTAGAAGCCTTACACAGGGGCTGTAAGATTGATAGAGGGGTTATTCATGTGAAGATGAAATAGAGACATTTGAAGTGAATTTCAAAAACCCTTTATCCATAATATTTTCATAATGATTAAACTATCTTTAATTAGTTAATATTAGTAAAACTAATTAGTTATTAGATTAGGTTAATTATAATTAATCTAAATTAATCTTATGCTTAATGAAATCAAATGAATTTTTTTTCTTTTTAGTTTGGTGGGAAGAAAAATTAGAAGAAATGTAAGAGAATTTTTTAGGCTTTTTTTTAAAAACCCTAGATTTTAATTCAATCAACCAGAGTAGTGAGGTATACCTCTAACTTAAACTCTTGGTCTTTTAATGGCTCAAATTTGATGAAATTACGTAAAAAAAATGATTTTTTTTATTCAGAGAATTTACGGTTGAGTTTTCATGTCGAACCCAACCGTAAATGCCATTTACGATTAGGTGTTCTTCCCTCCCAACCGTAACCGTAAGTTCATGGATGAACACCAAATCGTAAAAGTTTTACGGTTGAGTTTTAACATCGGACCCAACCGTAACTAATAATTACGGTTAGGTGTTCATCCTAGAACCCAACCGTAACTAACAAACACTCGTAACAGTTTTACGGTTGGGTTTTAGCATAGGACCCAACCGTAACTAATCTTCAAACCCAACCGGAAAATTAGATGAATATATTTGAAGATTTTTTTCATTTCTATCTTGTAGAGAATTGAAAGACGAAGCCAACCAAAAAAAAATGAGGTCAATCAGACATCGTATTAGGGAGTTATGATCAAAACGGTGAAATACAAAAAAAATTCCAGAAAGAATTACAGTTGGGTTCGACCCAATAAACCCAATCGTAAATCTGACACAAAAATGTCACCCAAAATCCCCAGATTTATGGTCGGGTCCGATTCCAAGAAACCCAACCGTAATTCTTCTTGGATTTTTTTTTTGTAATTCACCGTTTTGATCATAACTCCCTCATACGATGTCCGATTGACCTCATTTTTTTTTGGTTGGATTCGTATTTCAATTCTATACAAGATAGAAATGAAAAAATCTTCAAATATATTCATACAATTTTACGGTTGGGTTTGAGTTTAAAATAGTTTACGGTTGAGTTCAGAATCGAACCCAACCGTAAAATATCATCTTTATCTCCTTACTTCTGATTTATGATTAGATTTTTTTAATAATCCAACCGTAAAATTCAAAAGAAACCAGTTACGGTTGGGTTCGAATGGAAACCAACCGTAAGTTCTTGAGAACATACATTTACGGTTGGGTTTTCCAATCGAACCCAACCGTAAATGTTTCTGTAAACCAATTTTTGTAACAAAACCATCAAAAAAACAAGAAAATCAATCACTTTAGGGTTCTAAAAATAACATGGGTTAGATTGGATAGCTTGTATACACCATTTGTTGTGGTTGGGGAGTTTGATTTCCTTCACCACCGATTTGTTCTTCAATATCTTGATTAGGTTGTTTAGTTTGATTTTGATTGTCATCACTACTACCTTCTACACCTTTAGTAGGATTCTTCATCACGAACTTTAGAGTTTAATCGACGACGAAATTTTCGAATCGCCAATTAATTGATTCGATGGAGAAATTCGGTTCAAATGGAGAAGGAGGAGATATGAAGGGAGAGGAACATGTTTTGAATTGAAATAAATTTTTTGTAAGGTTTTATTTTGTTTAGGTTTTAATAGATTGAAGGATAATATAAACATTTAACATAGCCCCTAAAATACCCCTTAACGGATTATTTGGTCACCCTAAATTCTAATACAGCCCTCTATGGACTTTGCAGCCCCTGTATAAACCTTCCTTTTTAGTGAATAAAATTATATTTCTCCAGTGGTGGGAACTCCACCTATAAATGCAATCCGTGTTATCCATTTATTCTAGTATCTGTATTATATAACATATTAATGGTGTTTCCTGTGCAAATGTGCAATCCGTGTTATCCATTTATTCTAGTATCTGTATTATATAACATATTAATGGTGTTTCCTGTTTGTGGTAGTGGTGGTGAATTACTTATAGCTGACAACAATAACCAACTTCACAACTTACTAACACAACAAACTCCACACCAAGATTATCTTCCCTTCTGCCTAACCATTTGTCTGATTGAGATTTGTAAAATTCCTTTTCCATTGCCTTCTTTGACCATCCAAACGTGTTGGAATCGACTTATACAGTAGATGTAATATTCTGAGGGTGTTGGATGTACATGACAGTACATAGCCAAATCGTTGTCAGCCTATCATCTGGGCAGGCCTTGACACTGAATCACTGATGATGTCCAAAGCGGACGTCGGGTCCGTATGTTGCTCTTTAACGCCTTGACCAAGTCAACATACTTTGATCACTTATGGAGAATTATACTCATTGATTTTCTTTTCCACTCTTTATATCCTGTAATCCTATTTTTGCCGATCGCCATGATCACCTTCTAAATCAACATGTTAAAACTAAATAAAATAATCATCACTATCAAATTGGTTAACCTAATGAATTATTAGGATTTATTTTTAACAGAATCTTGCGGTCATAGGTTTTGTCATTTTCATTATTTTTAGATTAATTACTAGGCTTGAACTCTGTCATAGAGCTCTTGGTTCACTGTTAGTACCTCCGAAATAAAGATCATAACAACAAGCACCATCTCAACACATTTCACTGTTAAAATCAGGAAAACAAAACCATATTTTTTTTTAACTGTATACCCTCTAATTGAACTGATCACATCTTATATTATTAATGGAATCAATCCATTTGATACCATCCTATTTGAAATGACTTTCCATAAGTCGTTAGAGCAATTGTAAACTGTAAAAGTTTTTTTTTTAATAGATAAACAGGTGTTTAAACGTGAAAGTTACGTGATATGATAAACACAATACATAGGACCGACTGCAAATCACTCTCATATCGGACCAAGTGAAGAATCTCTAGCAACAGAATCTCAGTTAACAGAATCTCAGGTAACCAGTAGCCGTGACAGTAACGCCTGCTTATATACGGGAGAGCTTGGATTGTTGAAACATGATTCATATCCCAAGAACATTTTTTGAATCTATTCTGAAAACCAAAATTAGAAGGTGGTTGAACTGAAAGTATCTCGGCCAGAAAGCAATAAACTCGTCGGATAAATCGTCGAAGCTCTTATATCTGCCGTGGAAAACCATCACCAAACTTGGAGCTGATGTTGATCAAATCGTGACCCAAACTTAAGAAACCCATTACTAAGAATATCGCAAGATCCCAGTGAGAAAGTAACAAAGGATACCAGGTAAACATAAAACTAAACCTAATAGCCGAATAAAAACATGATCTAATTAAAACCAGATCAAAGGTAAACCCTATGAAAGGATTTAGAAGACATCTAAAACTACTAATCATAGATGATCTACTCCTTGTTCCGAAGAAGTTGTTGTTGCTGCGATTTGCTCGCAAAACAATGCTAAAAATGGTGTTACACCTTGATATTTTTTCTTCATCAGATCACCAACCATACTTCCACTAACAAACAAAGCTCCTAACAAACAAACCGAAAAAAACACAGAACAAACCCTAGAAAAAGCATAAACGAAATTTAATACATCAAGAACAAAAATTAAAACATAAATTAAATAGAAACTACAACTATTAACCGAAAAGAGGGGGTGTTGTAAATCATCAGCGAAACATGGCTGCTCCGATCTACTCCAAAGGAGCAGATCTGAACAGGAGGCGGCAAAGGGAAAATGGGTTTTTATTTAGAGAAGAGAGAGAGAGAAAGAGTGAGATGAAATATGATTACCATTGTCAGTAATAATTTTGTAGTTGACCACAATGAGAATTATTATTCTATTTACGAGCGATGTTTATAACACAACCTAAAACTTAAAGAGAAGTTTAAAACTGCTAACACAAAGTTTAAAACCCAACCTGAAACTTAATTTTGTAAAGACACTATCTATTTTGTTTTGAAAAAGGATTATGATACACATGGTTTAATTACACATCCAAGTACTATGTGGTGTTTTAAACACACACTTAAGCTTTACGCGGTGTTTTAAAACTTCTCACATGTGAAAGGTGTTTTGTTAGAGCACTACTCGATTGAACTCACCAAGCGGGTGAATTTATACCTTACAAAATATGTTTGATTTTTTTTCCAGAAATATATATATTATATTAAGGAAGTAGACTTACGAAACTTGTTTCTTAGTTGAAAAGAGATTCATGGCTTATCCCTGAAGTCAGGCCCGATCCCAGGACCAATCCCTGGAATAGAACTGATCCTTGGATCGATCCCTAGTGTAAAGGATCGATCTCATGACCGATATTGACTATATCTAACTTACTTTTATATTTTCAATTGGTCTGTTAGCTTCACGGGTTTTTACAGATATTGAGATGTACACGAGTTAGATTGGAATGTTCATAAATATCGACATAATGTTTTGAACATGTGCTAAATTCTAATTTTTTAATGTTCAAGTATATTCCTTTGTACTCAAGGCAAGATCATACATTACCGATTTTTCAATATCATAATTGGATCTAATTATATGCTTACCATTCTCATAGGTTTGCATTTCTCGAGTTGCTATATTAGTAAAGTACATGGTTGTGTGTCAGCTAATCTTAGTTATCATATTATGAGAGAAATCGATTATGAGTCGGAATTCAATTGGTATTTGCTAATTTTAGAAATATATTATTATTGCATATCTTAAGAATTTTCGAAATTGGTAAAAGGTATTTTCCAAACAATACCTTGGATATAATATTATAAATAGAGAGTCTGGTATTCTTACAAACTCATCAAGAACACACTTTTTTGTAATGTGGAAAAGAGAACTTGTAAAGATATATGAGTAATCTAATTAGGTGAAACATCTTGCATTGCCTTTTGTTTGATGTCTTCTTTGATATCAAGAAGCCTCTAGTTTGACCGTTGGTGGAAGACTAGATTGGTATTTAGTTTTCGTCGATTACTTCTGTTGAACTAACGTTATAGTAATCTTTTATAAATCAAACTTGTTTATTCTAAGGTCCTTCTCTTCTTAAGGCCACTCAAGTTTGTTTGAAGTTTTGAATATTACAGATCTTAGTGATTCTGGATCTGTAGGATAAAACTGTAGATTAACCAATGTTAACAGACTCCATTCTGTGTGGTTAATCAATAATGGAATCAAGGTCTTTTCGCAGCGGTTACTTTGAAGATCGAAGAATTGAAGACTTGAAGACTTGAAGACTTTTATTTTTTGGTTATGATCTTTTTATGTGTAACTTAATGCGAACTTGAATCTCTGTGATTACACAAGAAGTTTATTTCTATAAAAATCAAACTTGTAGAAGATCGGACAAACTTTCTAGTTACATTTAGTTTCTTGGATAAATCTTGTTCATCAAGATTGATTATTTCGATAATTATTATTTTGGTTTGATATTTTGACCAAAAGAGTTTATTTTTTAAACAAGAGATCCTTTTGCTCTACTTTATTACTAATCTAAAGATTGATTATGGGTGATTAATAAGTGAGTTGGTTACTGGAACAAGTTATTCCTTTACTATTTCAGGTTACGATCCAAAGGAGTTGACTGCATGGGCCTTTACATGGTGAAGCAACTCAAGATAGTGGACTCTTTCTAAGGATTTACGTACATATTGGCCAAATTGGTTGTAGGCGCATGGATACTGAAGGAACTGGGTAACTTAGGGAAGTTTACTTTGTCTCAATTGTATGAAGTTGCGCTAGTCAATTTGTATAATGGTTTAATTCTGAAAGTATTAAAAAATGAACTAGGTCCCGAGGTTTTTCAGCCGAGCAAACAATTTTCTTCGTTAACAAAATCTTGTGTGTTATGTGATTGCTTTTCTTTCTGCATTTGTATAGTTATAATTAAGTAATCATACTTATATGTTAATCATATTTTGGTAAAGACCCATAGTTAGTTCGAATCACACCTTTGACTATTACCAAGAATCGCCTTGTTGAAATAATCTTTTGGTCGTTATTGTTTTGATAAGATTATACAAGGTGAGTCTGCATAGGTTGATATCAAAAAGATTGTGGTGTACTTGGTACCATTGTTATTTCATGTTTTAAACATCGCCTAGGAATATGATGGTGTTTTTAACTTCGTCAGAGGGAATAAGAGGTGTTGTATACTTCGCAAGGGAATAGAAGATGTTTCATGCACCCCCTTAGAACAAGAAGTATTTAAGTTGTGTTTGGGAATAAAAAATAACTCAACCACCGCTCGGTGTTTGAAATTTCGCAAGAATTGATGGTGTTGTTTAAAACAACATATTGGGTTTCCTATTGCCTGATCAAATTTTGGAAATGTTAAACAGGAATATCATATATATATAGGTATCACCCGGGCCTACCGCCCGAGCTCAACCTTTCTCGATTTTTTTTTTGTGTTGATAATTTTATGGCCCATTACTAGTTTATATGTCTGTTTGGTGTTTATTTTATAGCCCATAACCATGTTACGGAACTAAGCATGTCTGTTTGGTGTTATGAGATCCAAGTTCAACTTTTATCGACCGCGTTTGTGTTTTTATTGATAACCATGTTATGGCCCATAACCATGTTATTTTTTTCCATCACTTGCAATGAAATTAGTTATGAACCCTACTACTGCAAAGAAAACGTCGGTCAAAATACTACCCTCCGATATTAATGCATGCACCCTTTATAAGAAATCTATTTAGAAGTCCGTCCGAGTACAATTGTTCTTGCAATCAATACATTCTCTGTACCAAATTGTAGTTTGAACTAAGCATGTACATGTATACATTAAATGTAGGTAGATGGATTTCTTAGGGATTTTGAAATGGTTGATTTAATTTATGTTTGGGAGAGCCTATATAAATCGATTTTGGATTATTGAAGAGTAAGTAAAGACAAAGTAAAGCGTTCAAATTTTAATCTTTCCTTTTCTCGATTTTTGTCACACAAAAATGGGTTGCTTTGGTTATAAAATTCTTATTATTTCTGATGAGTGTTTTGATACTATAAGGAGACAACGTTTTATTGATGTTCTTCTAAAAGACTATCACTTTGATAGCAAAAATTCTGTTTGATTCATCCAAGATACTCTTGCAATGTCTTTGTGCTAGTATTGTAGTTCTGCTCGAGTTAGGAAACACTTACCATTTATTTGTTCCAAGTATAATATTTGGAAATCGTATAGTTTTAGAAATGTTTTGTGTGTTTATTTTTGGAAAAATAAACAAAGTAAACAGTTTCGTAGGTGTACACCTTGTGTGCAAATATTCATAAGTATATGATTTTTTTACCTTTTCAAAATTTAGCTTGTCAATAACTCAATCTATAAGGTTATTATTTTGTTTTATTTTTTGATGAAGTGCAAACCTTAAGAATTTTCCTTTCTGGTAAGTATTGTGAATATTATCATTTTATGCACCATATTTTGCGTTTTTTATATGTACAAAACTTGTGTATTGTTATATGCACCGTACTAAGTACCTACAATGGACGGAGCATACATGAGAAATATTGCTATTAACTTTCAGAATCTAAGTAAAGATAAAGCATCAGTATAACATGCACCAAACATAAAGTTTTTTTCTAACGTAATTCATTTGGTAATTAACCCATACTGACCCCAAGCTTTTAAAGTTTCAATGGGCTAAATCAACCTATGTAAAAAAATCAAGAAGTGAATCTTTTTCCTAATCATCCTTGAATAAATCTTTGGATTGGTAAAAGATAATTCCTCTCGCTGCATCGCTAATGGACCTTATTAAGTGGTTACGTGCCTTGTTTCTCTGCCAAAACATGTAATTAGTTTAGACACAATAAATATTAAAAGAGACTCTAGAAAGGCCATTTTCTTTGCCTGAAGTCATCAAATAAATGTATAATATTTTGTGCATTGGATGATACCCTCTTGTTTTTTTTGTTTTTGGTTTTCAATAGCATATTTTAGTTGATATCATATTTACTTATCTTTAAGTTATCAACAACCCACCAGCTATCTTTAAGTTTCATTCTCATTTCCTTTGCAGTTTTAATTTTTAACAAAATTACAATTACTTCCCTCTTTTTCAATAGATTTTACTAACTATTACCAATTACATATCCAATCGCATGAATATTGAAAGTGATGTATTGTTAAATGGCAGAGTCAGCTTGAATCTATCAAGCAAGCATATCCCCCATGTATAGAGGAATTGACATACATGTTTTTCATAAATCTTTTTTCCAAAAAAACTATTTCACATTGGGAAGCATCAAGCTATGTATGAAACGATGAAGATATGAAGAAAAAAGAATTCGCCCTAAAACCCAAGCATAATTGAAAAAATGACGAAGATGTTTATGCAACGACTCACAATAGATGCGTGCTTGTAAGGCTATCTATGTGCCTCTCAAGTATTGAAAACTATTGCACATCAGTTGCTAGCTACATCACAATGTAGTACGGAATAAAAAGGTAACCCAATCGTTTTTTTTGTAGAAAATTATTACCCATTCGACCCATCCTTTTTGGGTAAATAACCGTGATTATGGATGTATGATCTTTATATTGCATGAGCCATATAATTTTATTCATGGTTACCATGTTTTAAAAAAATCAGTCTTCCTAATATGCTATTCACTACTTTAGGAGACAATATATACTTATTTCGACTATTTTTATATACACCCTAATGTTACGCCATGATAAAAGCTTAGATCCTTATAAAATATGATTTTTTTTTAAAAAATAACAGTATCAATAGAGCAACAATAGACTATATTTTTTAAGTTTCAAATATACATTGGTAAACAAAAACACTTCTATCAGAGATTGTATTGATGAAATTGATACTTTGAAGCATAATGTAATGATGTAGTTTTGAAAAAGAGAGATTTGGTAACATATGAATATTAACTTACTTAAATAACAACTACTAACCGCCCCATTATCATGTACAACGTGTAAGGTTTCTACAAATTTTTGAACACGTTTTAAATTATTATGAAAATAGAGATTTCGTTAAAGATTTTACACGGACGTCTCTCATTATCCTAATCCTATTTAAGTTAAGTTCTAGGAGTCTGGTGATAAGAAACGAAGTACAAAACACTACAAAACTTCTAAAGTTCTTGCTGTTTTATTTTACAAAGTAAATCATTCAAATCCTAATCTTTTCTTTTGTTTTCTTGATATTTGTCTCACAAAAATGGGTTGCTTTGGTTATAAAATTGTTGCTATCTCTGATGAGTGCTTTGATATTGTGAGAAGACAACGTTTTATTGATGTTCTTCTAAAAGACTATCACTTCGTTAGCAAAAATTTATGTTTGGTTCATCCGAGATACTCTTGCAGTGGCTTTGTGCTTTGTTTCAAAAACATCGCTGATTCTAAGTTATTGATGAAGAACGATAGCATAAATGTTAATGGGAAATACGTCACTTTGGTTCATCTGGAGCATGGGTGCAACTGTGTTCGATAATGGACTAAATACTATTTAGGTGATAATGACAGCAACTCTACTGCACCTTGAAGATGAAGATTCCGGTAATGAAGGCGATGATGAAGAAGATTGAATGGGAAGGTGCTTTATAATGTATGCTATTCAATTTTAAAAGTTTTAGTTGATGTAATGTTGGTTATGTCATGTATGCAGAATTTCTAATATCAAATATTTTGTGTATTTTTTTTAGCAAGCTTTAATGTGTATTATAAGACATATATGGAAGAATATAAGCTTATATAATGGAAAAGTGAAATTATATCTCCAACATTGCGGAAAATTGTCAGTTCTAAGCTTGAGATAATGAATTCTTCATGATTACTACACACGACATAAAAGTTTAGGTTAGGTGTTTGTTTTTTATTTTTTTAAGAAGATTAGGTGTATTAGATATAATACCTATCAAATTTCAATGGGATGCAGGAGATAGATAGTTGAGTCAGTTACAAAATATAGTGATGTGGTCATTATGGATAATAATGAAAGAATTATATTAATAGGTCACTTTTCAAATCATTAATGAATTTAAGTTTTAAAAAGAAAGTACATTATTAAATAAATGTCTCTATAAAATATTACGATAATATTTTAACTGTCTATGAACCCAAGTTCGGTATAATAATTCAATCACGTATTCTTGTGGTTTTGAGAAAGAAAGCAGGCAGTATCTTACGCAGTTTTCCCGAATTCTTTGGCTTCTATTGTAGTTTGTATCACTGCTTTGTCTGTGTATATTTGTGTTGCTTCGGTTGAAATTAAACAACGCATTCCTAGTAAATAACATGTAATTGTAAAAATTTTATTAAACAAATGATCGAAGATATTTATCTACTATTGATATTGTTTTAGTCATGTATTTATTTCCATTGAATTACCTTCAATTTCAGTAACTGTTACTGAGGTAAAGATTAGAATGTCATCTACTTGTACATTGATGTTGAATTGCTCATCTATTGGATAAAATGAATAATTCGGTAGGATTATTATAGCTTGATTACCATTTTTATCCTGAATCACCAGTTTTTTATCCCATCTCCCACAACACTTTATTTTCTTCTTTAGCAGTGAAACAATTCTTCCCCTCACATCTGCAACAACTCAATTCAGATTATATGTTGTTAGTATAATAAATAGCAATGCACACCAAGCATATATTTTACCGTAGCATTATTCTGTGAATTACCTGTTGTGTTCAAAATAGTTAATATCGTGTATCGGTCTCGTATCGGCGAGGTGCGATACACCTAGAAAAATGATTTTATCGGTGATACACAATTGACTTTTTAATTTTATAATTTATAGGTATATGTGCATTATGTTAGTTTTAATAGAAGGCATTTATTATGTAAAAACTCAATTAAACTAGTTTTACTTGATAACCTAACATCCACAAACATAGTATTTGCATGAGAAAAAAAAATTTCAAACAAAAAGACAAAAATAAATAAATTACATTTGAATCCTTATCTATATTATCGGCCGATACGGTCGATACGGACGATATAATCGGAATATTCATGTATCGTCGATATTTTGCGTATCTTCTAGATTAAAGACCGATACACGATAAATTCCGATATTATCGTCCGGTACGACCAATATTAACTACATTGGTTGTGTTCTTGTCATATTTAAGCCCTGTGCTAATGAGATCTCGTATTTCTGTACACATGAACTTGTATTGCGGGTATTTGAACTCAATGTCGATGAAGTTATTTGTAGTAGTGGATTGTGTGAAATACAGATGCATCTCTCCTTGTGTTGATCTAAGTTTTCCTTTATGTTTTCCTACTTTAAAATTACGCACGCAAATTGTGTTTTGTTCTCGTAGTCGATCTTTGTGATGCTGCAGATATCGTGGTATGACACTTGCATGGATTTGATTTCCCTGTAGTAGAATTTATTATTGAATGTTATAATTCTTATTTTTTTATAATTTGTGCAATTAAAACCAGCAGAACATACATTTTTTTTGTGATTATCTAATAGGATTTACTTACACTAGCATCAATGAGGATCATGTTCTGTGCGCATAATATTGATCATGTTTTGTTGAAAGTATACCATGTCCTTATAATTCTAACTATGATCACATGTTTACAGATTCCTTCCTTAAAGGATGCTATAGAGTATGGCTTGGCAGAACTCATACCGGTATAGTTTTTTTTTTTTTTTTTGGTTCGTCTCATCAACAATCCCTGAGGTAGTGTGACCAGTGGCATGCATTTGTTTTCCCTTTACATCCATTGAATTATAGTAATTGCGAATCTGCAACTTTATGATCTCTGTATTTATAATCTTTAATATTACCAAATTTAAAAATTGATTTCCATTTCGAATTATGTTTCATGATTAAATATACGGATAAAGTGTACATTGTGAATATTTGAGTTACTAATGCACGTCGTTAAAGTTAACTTTGGAAACTGATTCATATTAGGAAACAGTTGCTAATCATAATTCTAGATCTTTATGATTAGGCCTAAGTGAGAAGGTCTCAATCATTATTCGTTATTTGAAGGGCCCAACAAGGACTATTGATTATTAAAATAAAATAGGTTATCAATGTCTCAATTACTTTTTTTCGACAATAAGTTTATGCCTTTGAAAGAATAGAGTATCTCAAATTCATTTAATGTGAAATTACACAGAGTCGAATGAAAGGAAACCTAAAATTAGCTATGGTTTAGATTACAGAATTATTAAATCATGTTTGTTAATTTTTCTGTTATGGTATGTGCATCAATTTATGTTGGATGGCTTAGACTCGTTGTAGATCTGTATTTTAGAAGGCAGAAATCAAAATTTCATGGATGAAATCTAAGGTAATTCATTCAAACAATATTCACATAATTAAATTTTAATCCCTATTTGCATTACATTGCATTGACAATAATTTTTTTTTTTTATAATTGAATTTATTTATAAATCAAGTGTATCAATTGAAAAGAAAACATCAGAGTCAGAATCAAAAGTTGATAGTCCTTTTTTATCATCAGCATCAACAAATTCATTAAATGTTGAGGTTTAGTTTGAGAAGATGGTTATTTTCAGGTAAATGATTCAAAACCCTAAAATTGTCATTCATAAATTAACTAGTAAATTGGATTCTCAGTGACTTCATTTGAAATCTGATATGGGTTTTGAATACCCATATCACTTAAAACAATTAAGAATATCCTGCTTTTCCAACCATGAATTGGTCTATTTCTGTAGGTGAATAATTTTTGAGCATTATTGTTTGTCATTTCATAAAAAGGTAAGGATCCTACTTTTTATGGTCAGTTGTAGATTATATTCTCCTATATTATGTACTTATTCACTATCAAATCCAAGCAGTGTTAATATTTGCATATGCACATATTACTCATATCAATAATATATGTGCAATCAAAAGTAGTATTTATACAGATTATCCAAAAATATACTAAAAATTAAAATTAAACACTACTGCGATAATAATTTAATAGAAATAACAGTTAATAATATTATATGTTATCAATGTCTAAAAGAGAATTCATAATAATATGTTCTTCTAACAAAATAAAAGCAAACTACTGCTCTGAAAATTATAAATAAAAAAATAAAACTCCAGGTCTATTACTTTGACATGTAATTAATTGTGAATATATGTCTCATTTTCTTCTTTATCTAATTTTGATGATTGAGAAATTATTCATGTCGCTCATGGCTTCCTTTCTTTTCTTCTATTTTAGATAATGTCGATATCTCTTCAAATTCTTCATTATTTCCATCTTTATTATTTTTGTTTTGTTCTCCAGATTTTTCTATGAAAATCATATTATTGTTTTCGGTGGATTCAGCAACAAAATTTATTGTTATGCTCTGCATGTCAGTTTTAGTTGGAGTTTGAATTTGTGCTTCACTTTCATGGAACGTCATCTCCATTCTTGCTTTTTTGGATGTGAGTTCATTCTTCATATTAGCATCATAATCATAAATTTCTAGTACAAATAAACTTTTGAATTTGAAAGAATTCATGTTGAATTTGAATTTGAATATGAATGTTCCTCTAATTGCATCCACTAACTCTGGTACAGTTTCATCCAAGTTTTCCTGCAATCAAATAAGACATCATTTGTTTTGCAATGTATCTAAGTTCCATTAGTTCATTTACATTTAGATTTCCCATTATCTTTTCTGCATTTTCTCCTATGAACACAAAAATCCCATTTTCCTTCGGTTCCATTATTGAGAGCTCAATCTTGTACTTTGGTTCTATTTCCTGGAGGAATTTTCGACAATTATTGCACCATTTTTTACCATCTACATAAACGTGGTTTATTGAACATTGGGGGCATGCCATATAATACCATTGTGAATTTTGTTTAACACCTACGATTGTTGCTTTGCAAGTAAAAACCATTCCCTATTATGAAATTTCGAACATGTAGATTTTAGAAGGTATCTTTTAGTAACATTTAATAGTTGTGATAAAATGATTGTATCCTTACTATGTCTGTATCATCGTCCAATATCTCCATTGCCTCATTGATTGTTTTTCTGTTTTTGGATATCATATTTTCTTTGAATTCAAGTTCACCGTTTTTCATGTGTAATTGCCTGACTGCATTGTATACTTAACATCTGCAATTTATTTTTCAATATTAAAAAATAATAAAAAAAACATTATTTGGTAATGTCCGTCCCAATAAATTGAATAAAGAAACAAAATTGGTTAAAGTAACAAACTCAAGGTTAAAAATGCATATAGAAAACCTAATAGTGCATCTGAAGTATGTACTTTGAAGAATAGTTGCAACGAAGAACCAAATAAGAGTATTTATGAGCATAGTGGTTTAAGTGAATATCAAATGCCAAATGTACCATAATTACCGAAAGATTTTCTCAACACATTGACAATTCAAGAATCCGAGCTAAGAAAAATCTATCCTTATTTTTTATATGATTCCTCATGCTGATTTTTTATTTTCAACAATCGTTTAAGATTTCCTTGTATATATGGAATTTAACAAAAAATAGTCATTAGATGCTTTTTAACAAATAAGAAAAATCTATCATTATGTAATCATTGGTCTACTTGAAATCAATATTGTTATTCAATACCGCGATTAACGTTTTTCATTAGATGTTTATGATGAGAATACTTACTTTAGCTTAAAGCACTACGCCAAAACATTGAAAACTTGATTGGGGCCTTTGAGAAATTCGACATGAAAGGCATATGAATTCATTTTTGATGGGCCAAAGCTTTCGAATTCATATAATATAATCGGGCCACTTCTGGTCTTCTATTATCGACAAGCATACCAAATATAAACCAACCAGTAAAGAAGAAAATCGAATCATTTCCCTTTTTTTTTTCTCTTCTTCGAATTCCTCTCCAGAAATCCTAAGGGAAAAAAATAAATAAAACCCTAAATTTCTTGATTGTTTTCTCTGCTAAAGTTTCGATATATATAATAGAGAATACGAATTTACATTTGAGATTCACCGATGGAGATTTGTTACTAAACACGCTTTCGTCTGGAACATGTTTTGTTCGATTTGAACCATCTATATTCTTAGATTTAAGTTAACATATCTAATTTCTTAACTAAATGCTGCTGCTAATTGCTTCAGTTTTACAATTGAAATCTAATTTCTTAGCATGTTAGATCTAGTTCAAGGGTTTTACTAGTGCCAAGGTATTTTGTGCGATTTGTGAATTTTTCTCACCTTCATTTGTGATAAAGTTTGAACACCGATTTGTGATAATTTTTCTCACCTTTAGAAATTGTTAGGGTTTCGATTCTTTAATTACTTGTTGTTAATTATTTTTTGGTAATCTTGTGATGGCTTTTACTATGAAATAAATCAAAAGGATTAAATTTAGTGGTAATAGGATGGCCAATCTCTCTTTGATATCCAATATATGTTGCTAAACATAGGATTGAGGAAAAACACCCTCACCCTTAGACCAACAGAGAAGTTATTTCATTTCATTGTGTTACCTTTTGCATTCCACTTCATATATACTCACTTATTTCTATTCTTTATGCATTTCTATCCAGAATCTTCGTTCTGAATTAAAGGAGCACCTAAGCTTGAAGATGGTTGCATCTCCTCTTGTTCCCCGTCTAAGGTGTGTGGCATATGTCATTTTAACCAAATGAAAAATCGTTGTTTTGGGTAGGTACAGTACTGTTGTTGCACCTATGGAACACGTACACAGTGAAATTGTCGAAGAAATTTATGATTTTAATATAATAATCTCTTAGGAAATATATGTCAATTTGTTTCTTTTTTGTTTCTTTGTTTTGTCGTCTTTTGTTTGGACGAAGAATTCCTATGAGATTGAACTTCTCTAATATATGTCAATTTATTTTGAAGTTAAAAATGTTTTTAGTTCTTCATGTTGCTTTCACTTATAATTTTCACAATAAGAAAACACTATTTCTATAATTATTAAAAATAATATATTGGCTAGAAAATCAATTATTGAATTAATTGGCAAATGAAGCCTGTCGATAATTATTGACAAGTGTGTAGCTCGTCGTTTATTATTGATAATTATTGACAGTAAATCGCCATCATTTAAGGTTTTCGACACCTTAAAACACGACATGTCATCTGATGACTAATTCTGTCGATAATATGTATCAACGACGGTTTTGGTCCGTCAAAAAAGGTGATTTCTGGCGTAGTGAAGTCTTTAACCTCTGAGACATCTAGATTTACAAAGATTTTGGTTGTTGATATTTTTGCAACTTGTTTTTTACCTGTGACACAGTTCACAATTTATTTTAGAAGAAATCACGTCATTATAAATTTGTTGTTTACCTCTAAAGTCTTTGTAGACGATTGATGTTATTATCAAAAAATTTGTACTTCCATCATTTTTTAGCATATCATATGATAGCATCATTGAAGCATCTCCCCATAATGTTATCTCTGTTTGTCTACCATTGTTATTTTTTATAATTATGTGGCACTTGTTATAATTACAGTCGTTGTTTTTTCGCTTCAGACCTTTTGATGTCATTCGCACCAGCTTCCCTATAATATCTACATTTAATTTTTTTTTGGTGTTATAGCTTTACGATATGAAAGTTACTATTAAACTAATATTAATTTAATGTACTTCCAAGTCTGTTAGGAATATCTTTAAGTTCCAGTATTATGAATTGATACCTTGATATTTCGTTTTCTTTGCCAGCTACTATTCTTGATTCTGTGAGATGGATGAAGTGCAATCTTCTTTCTCCTGGAACAACTCGGTATTTTCCCTCATAAATTTTTATTTCATAATGTATAATTGATATTATATTTTGATTCTGCACTGTTGCGATAAATCATGAAACTAATTGTTGTTGTATTGAACCATGCATTTGATTACCCTAAATTAACATTGTTTAGTTTTTAAAAAATAACTATAATAAGAAAACTCACATTTGCATCCATCAATGTCACATCCCTTCTGTATATTTGTCCAGTACTTGGGTTTTGCACATTCCAGGTTCTGACAACTCGTAGTAACAAAGGCTTTCCAGATATACCTCCACGCACATCTTTACGAAGGTTGATTTTACTCTGCTCCATGATTTCTAATTGTTCAGAGCTTGTATCAATTCCAATTGACTCAGGTTAGTATGTATTATTAATTATTTTTTGACAGCAACTTAAGGTTTCTGCTCTAAACAAAGTTATGCTTCTATTGTGTTATTAAAGGTTATTATATAGATGTGCCTAGACCTATATTAAGAAATCTAGTTTTTATTTAATTTGGAAGCGATATGCTTTAGGAAATAGATTTTTATTGAGACTGTTTTTCGTTTCCTAAAAAGTAGCTATACGTTTTTTGTTATATTAAAGGAAATATAATTCTAATTTAGTTAATTCTATTTGCTGTTTGGTTTCTTCCATGTGAATCTAACTTAGACTATGTTGTGGAAAAATAGTATTATAACGTGTCAATTGTAGAATCTTATTTTATTTTTTATATTTTTGGGTGTGTGGTGTTAACGTCTGTATTTGGTGTAGTGATTTAGTATCTCATAATTTTCTTGGATAAGCTGGTGGCTCCTTGGGCACATTGATTGAAGTGAATTTCATCATATATGAAAGTTCTGATGTAACTGAATTCTCATTTACCGATTTATAAGTTGTATTTTGAGTAGACTTGGCCTACATCAATTATGTCGTAAATTACCAAGCTAAGTGTAGTGTATCTCAAATCTGATAAAGATATAATGAAAAATAATAATTACTTAGAAAATACTACAACAATAAATTACAATAGAACTTCTGGAAATACAATGTTAATTGTTTCGAGTTTCCAAGTATCCTTTTCAAGGAATACTATTATTCAATTAGCGGCGGTGCATCTTGATAAAGCAATGCAAAGTTGGCCATGGATGAAAACAAATGTTATTTAAATCAACCCAACATACTTCACAGACTTCCCCTGTGATTTATTGATTATCATTGCATAAGCTACTCGAACAGGAAACTAACGCTTATGTTTATATTCAATTGTGAAACCAAGGGTTGAAATGATATTCTTGGTAGCAATACCGTATCCCCTGTTTTGTGTCCGTTCAGAATCTTCGCTTGAATTACATTTCCACCACATTTAGTAACCAATAATCTCGTACTATTGTAAATACCTTTTGATGGAGAAAGATTTCTTATTAGAATAATTGGACATCCAATTTTTAGATTTAATTTGAACAGAGGCATTCCTATTGGATTCAAATTCTATAAAAATTCGCTGTTATAATGTGGGATTCCACTCTCGTCTGGGTGTAATTTATCTGCTGCTAAATAGGTGAATGTTTCTCCATCCAAAATATTCAACGGTTCCATGTTAATATCGTTAACATCATCATTACGTGTTGATAATATAATCCTTTCAGTTAACTCCTCGGGTGAAACCTGGTTAGATTTAACTAAAGAAGGATACAATTTCGATATCAACTCTTCCATCTCTTTGCATTTATTTACCAATGAAGGAAATTCTATTTTTTTCTTCTGGTTTTGACCCTACCTACAACATATTTGTTAAAAAAATAAGTAAAATTTAAATTTTAATCATAATTTTATCATCTGCAAGTATAATATTAAAGATGCAATATTAGATAAAATTACCGCTATTAAGAATTATGTGAATGCTATATTTTCTGAATCACCTTGATCAAGCCGCATATTCTTTGTAAGTGTTAAAACTTTAATATTACTCCAGATAATAGAGCTTCTAATACATGCTCCTACTACGTCTTCACGACCTCCATTTGGAATAACTAGTAAAGTTTGACGGAAGTCTCCCCCATAGCAACGGTAATACCTCCGAAACGTAATTCATTTTCATATATATTTTGGAGTAACTTATTCACTGATTCTATAAAAAATCTATGATGCATTGGAACTTCATCCCATATAATTAGCTTCATTTCTTTAATAAGTGCATCTTCATTAGTTTGTTTAACAATTGGACATACATTGCTTTCGTTGATTTCTATTGGAATTTTAAAAGTGGAATGTGCAGTTCTGCCTCCGATTAAAAGTAGTGAAGCAATACCTAATCATACAACAAGTACAATTATTTTAATTACAAATAATGAACAAACATTCACAAATTGAAGAGCTAATTTTCTAAATTGAAGAGGCTAAGGTAGTATCTACATAATAAAATCTAAATTTCTTGTCCAGAATTAAGTGTAATATTGTATCTGGCTCTAAAGTTTTTATTTGAACATCTTTTTTAGAGATTTAAATTTTTTAAACGGTATTGTTCTTTAAGTTAAAAAGTTAAATGAATTAAAGCAATACATAATTATGCAACAGTTAGGACTATGTCACCATTGAGTCTGAAATTTGAAGCTACTGTATTATAAACGAATGTTTTTCCCGTCCCTGTGTTACTATTTAAAAAAAAATGTGTGACCATCCCTTTGTTGTACAGACTTTAATATTTCATTGTACGTTGATAACTGTTTTAAGTTCAAGCTAACAATATTTATTCGAAGTTATGGTCTTTGAATTGGAAGCTCAAGTTACTTATGCTCATGTATCAACCTGTTGCCAACTATCTTACCCCAGTTTTCTTTGGGTAATGGCATGCTAGAATATTTTTTCAATTCCTTACCCCCTTCATACAGTAATTTATCCAGTAAGTACAATCCATAATACGAAACTTGTTCATTAGTTGGATTTTGAATTCCAAATATTGTTCGCAATCTATGAGGAAGATCAGCACACATTTTTAAACCAAACTTCGCCCACAATATTTCTGGCTTTGTTGGGTTACAATCAGATAAGACAATCTTGAATAGATTTCTTAACTGACTGCATGTTTGCATGTCCACTGAATTTTTAAGAAGTGCAAGCCATTCTACCTTATGTTCCAGTAATCCAAGTGCTATGCAAGCTTTCTTGAAGATATGACACAATTCATCATTAACTGTTCTAAGACTCTCAAATGAATCTGCACCTGCAACAACGGTCAACAATAGTCTTAGGTAATACAATTCACCTGCATTAGGAGCCATGAAATAATTCTAGCAATCGCAAAATCACGTTGTCTGATTTTCAACTTTTTTCAGACCAAATAAAATATTGCGGGAACTCCTGGTACGTGTATGCTCGTGTTGTTGGATTTTCAGCATAGTATTCAAAATAAGCCATCAACGTTGACTTATAGTTCTCAGCTTTATCTATAACACCTTTCATGGTTTCTTCTGATTCATAGATGATTCTTTGTTTACTTGGAAAATGTATTGCCAATCTTACGCCATTTGGTTCTTCTATATGCATTGAATGACCAAATAAACGCCATGCACCTTCAGGTGGTCCAATATATCTTACATCAATATTTGCACCTCATCCTTCGTTCAAACAATAACAGTTGTTTTATCATACCCTTTGTAGATGTACTTGTTTATGTACTTGACTGCTCTTACTCCAGCACATACTTCCACATTTATATGGCAATTAAATATTCTTGATAAGTGTGGATTGTAAGGTACAAAGTCAGTGTTATAAGCCTTACGCCCATTACGAACGATAATTTCATGACCATCATCTTTCCGACGATATACTGGGTATCCACCACTAGTAGTATCATTGTGTTTCTTAGGGTAAGTTTTAGTACATTTTCCCTTTTTCATGCAAGGAGACTCTAGATTCCTATCACCACATGGTCCGTGTACCATGCACTTTCTGACAGTATCAAAGAGAATCAGATCTTCTTTCTCGTCTGGAAATTCAGCTGATACATATTTATCCACCTGTTCAACAATACAGATTTTTTCAGATTTCTCTAAAACTATTAGTAGATGCATATGTGGCAGTCCTCGTTTCTGGAATTCTATAATGTAAACATAGCCTATAACTTTTCCAAACACATTATTCTTGGTTATCTCATCCATAAGCGCTTTTCTTTTTAGTTTAAAAACTCGAGCTACTAAATCAGGATGATCAGAAGCATGTTGGTGCTCCAGAAGGGCGTTTTGTATTTCTGGCCATTTCGGATTTGCAGTCATTGTCAGAAAAATATCATGATGATGGTTAAAACGTGTAATTGCCATCAAATCTTGGTAAATTTCGTACATGTGCCTGGGACATCCAATATGTGATGATGGTAAAACGCATGGTGTACCTCCTTTGTTAGGCATTAACCCATCTTGTTTAATTTTATTACGGAATCATAGTGATCTGCGTGTAACTTTCCTTGATGAAACCGCACATAATCCAAACAATTATGTTCGGTCGAGGCCCATGCATCAACTAAGAATTCCTGAAAAAGTTTTTCTCTTTTTAGGATTGTTGAATATTCTGATCTACGCTGGAATAGTCGGTAACTGAAGAACTGTTGTTGATGGTGGATTTTTGACAAAGGAGAAAATTGTAATATTGCTTTTCGCCTAGCTGCAGAAGCATGAAATAAATATGTATAAATTCCTGACCCGGCATCAGAATTATAAATACATACTGCTATCTCATTCTACAAGAGAATTGAGAATGCATACCCAGCTCATGGCTAAATTAGCTCTGTATCTCATTTGCAGATATATGCACCATAGAAATTTCAGAGATTGACTCAACTGAATCCTCATTATTTCATATGCATCCATGCAAACTATTTTGTATAAAACATAATATACTGATTATACAAAAATTACGAAAATTCAGAATAGAGGCTACGCCATATCTGAATAAAAACACTAATTAGATACATATCATCTAATTACAAAATCGCATCAAGCATAATCTCAAGTTGCAAACTTCCACTGCTGAATCTCTTGAATATGTTTTGTATACACTGCCTAAAATTTAAGCATAATACTAACATTAAAATCTCATGCGACTAAAAAACTCTAAATAGGCCATAAATATGGTCACGATATTAATAAATGTCAAAGCTAGTGGTATATAAGAAATAACCATGGCACTAGCGATTGCTAGTCTTAGTGAACCCTAGCCACAGTCCTAACACAAATAAGTAGCATACACATGTGCCAAAAAGTGCAGAAAAAGCCAACATGCCAAACATGCGCACCAATGCTATTAACGCCAATACTTGGCCATAATCATACTGTGTTGATACAGACATATCAATAGCATTCTCTTAAAACAAATTCACATGTTTTGAGTCCATGACTCCACTAACTCTACGAGAAATCAAATCATAATTGGGGGATTAAACATGGGGTTTTGGTCTGGCGGTTACAACAACGTGAGCATGGAAACGTCCCATGAAAAGGAAGTTACAAAGTAGATGGAAGACTGAAGCAGTTAATGGAGTAATGGTTTCTCGAAGATTCCAAGGCGGTTAAGCCATTAACCCCACAACTTCCACTTCTTCATCTCTTCACTACTTCCACTACTTTACAAGGAAGCGTGTGTTCCCAAATTATTATAAATAAGCTCCTTATCCCATTTCAGAAATACAATAAGCTTATAATTCTCATAAGCTCTGTGATTTCTCTCAATATTTCTACAACTCTACATAAATTTAAACACACAGTATTCCTTCAACTTTTTTTGCTCCCTCCCCTAAGATCAACCCATTTCCTTTTATCGTGATCAAAGCAGGGAGGAACGGCTACTGTCGTGGTTTAGGTTTGCTCTGTACGATTTTGATATCTGAATCTAAATAAAGTACTTCTACAATACATTATTTTTCCTAATCAATTTTAGGTACTAACAATTGGTGACCACAGTGGGATATCAGTCTCTCGGTCACGAACCCAAATCTTCAACTTTCTGAAAATCAATTCTTCAAATATTCAAAAATGGTGGATCTTAGGTCAGGTTCAGCAACTAATCCCAATTTAGGTTCAACAACCACTCCTAACCCCGGCAATGCCAGTGGCGGAATTCCATTGATCATTCCTAAAAATATCACCACTGAAAATACCAAGACTCCTCCCCGTACTACTGAAAGCTACAATGGCTGATTTAATGAAGCGGCAGGATAACTTGGATGGAACTCAAGTAGCCATAGCCACTACCCAGAAGGAAGTTCTTTCTTTTCTTAATACCCTAATAGAGAAATTATCATTGGAGAAACATCATCTTCAAATGGAGAAAGCTAAGAACACAACTTCCGGCGGCGCCAACACGTCAAAAGCTAATAACTAAGTAGATGATGAGTACAGGTTATCACTGACCGTGTACCAGAAAGGAGTCAACAATAAAAAACTTTGTCACTCTTGAAGATATGGAAAGACTCCTGCGAAATCGTGGAAAGGAAGATCCATCTTCATTCCACCAACATCAACCCCCTTATCCAACTGAAATCCAGAGGATTGCACTGCTAAACGGGTATTCGTCTCCTCCATTCTTATTGTATGATGGCACGGGGAATGCTCGAGAAAATATTTCTCGATTCTTGGAACCATTAGGAGTGCATGAATATACCCAAGTGTTGCGGATCAAGGAATTCTCCAAATCTCTTATGGGAAGAGCTTACACCTGGTATAACAATCTCGCCCCCAACAACATCTCTAGTTGGTCTCAAATGGTCAATGCCTTTTACAAAAAGTAATTTTTTGTTCTGAGAAAATCACTCTCTCGGACTGGGGAAGAATGTTCCATAGAAACAATGAGCACCCTAATGAATATGTAAAGAGGTCCAGAACACAATCTCTCGAATGCCATGACCAGAATATAATTGAGTAACAATTGGTGGAGCTTTACATTAATGGTATGATCCCTGTTTATCGTGTTTTATTAGAAAATTTAGAATTTTAAACCTTCTCTGAGCTACATGAGGACGCCAAAAGATCAGCAACAACCACTCCAGCCTTGCTGGAAAGAGCGAGGCCCGACAGAGAAGAAATCCATGGAGACACTCGGGGAAGTAGACGTCTGATGAACAAAACAACATTCTACCCAACAATAGGTGTTGTTACTGAGGAATGAGGCAAGATGAAGGCAGTTTCTCAATCAACTTCACAGTCTAATCGTGCCGCGTCAACTCCATCAACAACCCCAGTATCAACTCAAGGACAAGGCTCGTCTGAGACTTCACGTCATCCAGGACACTGGGGCAATATTACCCTCATCACTCGAGCCAGAACGTAGAGTAATACCATAGCTCTCAGCAAAAGAATCCGGTGGAATCACGTGTGGAAGCCTCGAACCCTAAGGTATGAAATTCACCTTTTTCTCACTGTCCATTAAGCTAATAAAACTAACAGAATAAGGTTTCTTCTTACTCCAACGAAGTATTCTAGCATACTCCATCTCTGTACTCGGATAAGAAGGTTTGGTCTTTGGCGCATATTCAGGAAAATGTTCCCACAACCAGGCTTGCATAAACATCAAAGGGATAAAAGATTCTATCTTGGCATGACCATTAGAAACGCTCATGTCATGAATGAAACTATCCAAATTCAAGTATAGAGAGACAAAAAACAGATTACCAAGGGGAAGAGCCTTTCCGCGAGTGAGCACAAAAGCAAGCGGAACAAGTGAAGACTTCACTTGACCACCAGGAGAATCTTCAAATACGTCCCTGGAAATCCAAAGTAAAAGGAATGCGGCAATGCATAAAGGGTTGCCAATAGCAAGGTCGTCGACACTTGTACTTCCGTTCCACCAGTAGTCAACCCAATCTGAATAATTCTTGTTATTGCAACGACTAGACTTCTGCAAGTCTCATATTTTCAAAACAAGGATGATGCCATGCTTCTTCTCCTCCTCGGACCATTCAAGTGGAATGCTACCAACAACAGGAAGTTGCAACAAGACCTCCACGTCCTCCAAGGTGATTGTTAATTCACCCCAAGCACATGTTGTTAAATGAACTGGACCACACCAACGAGAGGCAAATGCAAGCAGATTCGTGTCCTTGATAATGTTCAAAGTATCATATACTTAAACAACATGGAATATCTTAGTATTTTCTAAAACCTGTTTCACATGAGGATTCTTCAATATAACTTTAGCCCATCCTTTCCATTCAGACTGAGGAGTCTGGAACGTCTTAAAATAAACAAATGAAGGCATATATTCCCCTCTTTGTAAACAACACCTGACAAGATCCAGTGGATAAATACTCTGAAGCTGAGGAGCGTTATTAATGTTTGGAATAAAAGTACCAACATAATCAGAGCCAGCATGTTCTTCAATAACACCATCAAAGAGCTTATCATGGATGCTGGTCACATCATCTAAGAAAGTAATTTCATAATTTTTGCTTCTTCCACGACTAAAAGCAGTGGTGGCATTATCTCCATGATCGTTTGACATCTACAACGAGTTCGTATAACATTCATGTCAACAATTGGGCAATCATGCAAAAGCTTCGGTTCTATTTTTATGTATATACATGCTTATATATATATAAATTAAAACCAGTATCAAGGAAAATTTCCATGAATCCGAGGGTACCTGGTTAAAAGCTTAACAATGCCGCAGTGAAGCTAATGAAGAATCATCACAATCAGAGATAACAATTGTGAAATTGAAATTCATTGGCAAGAATCTATCAAGAGAAGATCAATATAAAGTCAATAGCATGCTTATTTTCACGAGCTTAGATTTTGGATAAGACCGTGCGGCACTTGAACTCTCAAGTAAGCCTAAAAGAACACAAAGGAAGTAGGGGACTTAGAGATTTTAGAGAGAGAAAGAGTATTTGATTGCTAGAGAGAGAATATTACAGTGTTTAGAGAACTCTTGATGGATGTATGAGAAAGTGAAGTTCCCCTCCTTATATACAGTTCTATAGATGATTCTAGAAGATGTTCTAGAATCATCTCTTTCTAGAGACTTATACTATTTACAAGAATATACAAGGAATATTCTATAGTATCCTAGAATGTTCCGGAAGCTTGTGGTCTTCTCCATCTTCTTCTATAATGCTTTAGAGTCTTCTAGGTTCTTCTAATGAACTTCACGAGCCAGCCCATAATGTAGGAAAATAGGCGGGCCGTGACATTCTCCCCCACCTATTATCGCGGCGTCCTCGTCGCGGCTTGTGCGTGAAACTGGTCGATAGCATCTTTAAATTTCTAGAGGGATTCTTCGGACTCCCATGTTCCTTCTTGTACCGATGCATCTTTCCATTTCACTAAGTATTCCTTGCAAGGCGGCACTCCCTTCCTTCGAACAATACGGTCGGCTAGTATCTCGTCTACGTCTTTATTGAAAGAAGTGGCAATCATGGGTGGTGCACGCTTTGATACTCCCTGACTCTCGTCTTCCTTGTCCTTGTTGAACGCCTTTAAATTGCTCACGTGGAAGACGGGATGGATTCTCATATTTGATGGGAGTTCCACTCGGTAAGAATCCTTGCCCACTTTGGCTAGTACTTCGAATGGTCCTTCGTACTTGCGTAACAAGCCTTGATGTACTGGTCGAGTGTACTTGAATTGTTGGGGTAGAAGCTTGACAAACACCATGTCGCTAGCTTGGAACTCCACATGTCGTCTCTTTTTATCGTCCCACTTCTTTATTTTCTTAGCCGCCTTTGTCAATTGGGCGTGTGCTAAGTCTCTTTGTTGCTGTCAATCCTTCGCGGTCTTGTATGATCCGGGGCTAGCACCTGCATAAGAAGTGGCCAAAGTACTTGGCGTCAAGGGTGTTGTCCGGTTGCGAGCTCGAATGGTCTCTTCCCGGTAGACTCTGAACGCTGCAAGTTGTAGGAGAATTGGGTTACATCGAGCAACTGGGACCAATCTCGCTGATTGGCGCTAACATAGTGTCGAATGTATAACTCCAACAATGCATTCACCCGCTCGGTTTGCCCACCAGATTGAGGGTGGAAGCTTGTTGAAAAGTTCAGCTCGGTACCCATTAGCTTGAAGAGCTCTGTCCAGAATTTTCCCGTGAAACGCATATCTCGATCGCTCACAATGTTCTTCGGAACTCCCCAATACTTCACCACATTTTTGAAGAACAACTTGGCTGCCTCGTCGAGTGTACATCCTGGTGTGGCTGCTGCAAATGTAACATACTTGGTGAATCTGTCTACTACCACCATAATCGTGTCAAACCTGTCTGACTTGGGAAAACATGTGATGAAGTCCGTTGAGACGCTTTCCCATGGTATCTCCGGAATGGGCAGCGGTTCTAACAGTCTGTTGGGCTGCTTTTTCACAATCTTGTCTTGTTGGCATACAAGACATGTCCGCACATATGTCTCTATGTCATCACGGAGTTGTGGCCAGAAGAACTTCTCATGCACCAAGGCTAATGTGTGATGAGTGCCGGGGTGACCTTCCCACCGCGAGTCATGACACTCCTTGATGATATCTATCCGTAAATTGTCCCACCGAGGTACGTAGACCCTTCTTCCCGAAGTGAACAACAGGTCGTCTTCGAACCAAAACTTCCTTTTCTTGCCGGCTTTGGTGAACTCCACCATACTCTTCGCCGTTGGATCCTTGCTCAACCCTTCCTTCACACGGTCCATTAACGTGCTGCTGGCTTGCGTGAGATTGGCAAACTCCGCCTTTCGACTAAGTGCATCCGCAACCATGTTACCTTTACCCGGTTTGTACTCGAGATCATAGTCTAATTCCGCAAGGAAGTCTTGCCACCCAGCTTGCTTCGGGCTTAGCTTCTTCTGCGTTTGGAAGTAACTCGTCGCTACGTTGTCCGTCTTGACTATGAACTTTGATCTGAGAAGGTAATGTCTCCATACTCGCAAGAATTGAACTACCGCCGTCATCTACTTCTCTTGTACGTATACCTCTTCTCGGTGTCGTTCAAATTGCGACTTTCGAACGCGATAGGGTGTCCATCTTGCATCAACACTCCCCCTATCGCAAAGTCTGAAGCATCCGTGTTCACTTCAAACGATAGGCTTGGGTTAGGCAGCTTCAAGACCGGCTCTTCGACCACCTCCTGTTTTAGCTCTTCGAATGCTTCTTGACATTGGGCCGTCCACTCCCAAGATCGCCCTTTCTTCAGTAAGTCCGTCAACAGGGATGCCTTTCTTGAGTATCCTAGGATGAATCTTCGGTAGTAGTTGATAAGACCTAGGAACGATCGCAACTCCGACACTTTGGTTGGGGTTGTCCAATCTTGTATCGCACGAATCTTGGCATCTTCCATCATAAGCTTCCTGCTACTGATTTTGTGACCTAGGAATGAGACTTCCTCTTGGGCAAAGGACCACTTCTCTTTCTTCACATATAAATCGTTTTCATTTAGTGCTTGGAAAATATTCCGCAAGTGATTCACATGCTCCTCCAACGTCTTGCTATAGATCAATATGTCATCAAGATAGACCACCACAAACTTGTCCAAGTATGGGTGGAATATCTTGTTCATTAACGTACAAAAAGTAGCGAGTGCATTAGTTAAGCCGAAAGGTATAACAAGGAATTCGTAAGCCCCATACCTTGTGACGCACGCCGTTTTCGGTTCGTCGCCTTCCACGATCCTTACTTGGTAGTATCCTGACCGTAAATTCAACTTTGAGAAGTATCTTGCCCCTCCTAGTTGATCGAACAAATCTGCAATAAGAGATATTGGGTACTTGTTCTTCACGGTCACCTTGTTTAGAGCCCGATAGTCGATGCACAACCTCATCGATCCATCCTTCTTCTTTTGGAACAGCACCGGTGCTCCGTATGGTGCCTTCGATGGATGGCTATATCCCGCATCCAGCAAGTCTTTAAGTTGTTTCTTCAATTCAGCCAACTCCAGTGGGGACATTCAGTAAGGTGCTTTTGCGGGAGGCTTATCACCAAGCTCTAGCTCGACCGCATGATCAGTCTCCCTTCTTGGCGGTAACTTCTTGGGCACCTCTTTCGGCATCACGTCCTCGAACTCTTCGAGAACCTTCTTTATACCCTTCGGAATTTCTTCGTCTTGGGTTGTCGGTTTCTCTTCCTTCATTGTTTCTATGAAGGTTACCTCACCCTTCTCAAACCCTTTTGAAAAGTTGTATCGCCGACAGCATCGAGGTCTCCTTCTTCTCTTTAGTCACCGGGATAAGGTGTGCTGATTTTTCTTCGTGTATGCACAAGGAGTCAAAAGGTGGCATGTGAATGGCACGCTGTTCGCACATGAACTCCATCCCTAATACCATGTCAAAGTCGTCAATAGGGATCATTGAGAAATCGACCGGTCCCTCCCACTTGTCGAGATGCATTTCCACACCACGTGCCATGCCTTCTAGTGGCTTCGCATCTGAGTTTACCGCCTTCACGGTACCTCCTCCTTTGGCGAACTTCATGCCTATCCGTAAGGCTTCTTTCTTTGACACAAAGTTGTGTGTGGCACCCGTATCCACTAAAGCGCGGGATGTCTTCCCATTCACCTTGACGTATACGAGTATGAGAATCTTGTCCTTGCTTTTGGACTTATCTGCTTTAGCTTGGACGCTGCTTAGTACTTGGAACGAGCTCACCACGGAGTCACGTTCCTCTTCGGATCCAATTTCCTCCACCAACGTACTGAGTTTACTCTTCTACGAGCAATCACGGATTCTACGATTTCCTTCATATAAGAAGCAAGAGTAGGAGGACTTAGTTTTATCTTTATGCTACGGAGTTTTATCTTTCCACGGAAGATACTTTCTCGGGGTATGCTTGTCTCTATCTTCTTTCGCTTCCCCACCTTTGGCATGGTGATTTCTTGAAGTTCTTCCTCTTTCTTTGAAGCTTGTATTCCTTAAAGTCTTCCATCTTTCTTCGAAGCTTGGCCTTGTATTCTCGATCAGGGTTTCGGCTACGGCTATTGCATTAGCGTTTGAACAAGACGGCGGTCCAGCTCTTGTTTTACCCATGGTTTTGCTCCGCACAAGAAGTTAAAGAGCTTCTCTTCCTCGGACAGATTGGGTATTTCCAGCAACAAGTTTGTATACATCTCGTTATACTCTTTGAACGTACCCGTTTGACGAAGATACTTTAACTTCTTTCTCGCTTCGTAAGCCGCATTCTCCGGGTAAAAGTACTTTTTAAGATCAACTTTAAATTCTGACCAAGTAGAGATAGTAGCCATACCTTGCTGAATTTCTTGGCTCCGAAGTCTCCACCATGCTAAGGCGTTTTCCATGAGAAACACCGTTGCTCTCTTTATCTTCCTTGAATCATCCACCATCTCAAGGTGTTCGAAATACCTCTCACAACTCCGTAGGAAGGTATCGATCTCCTTCGCATCTCTCTTTCCATCATAGGGTTTTGGCTTGGGAGCATCCTCTCTTGTGATTCTGCTCGGCTCGCCATGCAAGGCTTGGTTTATTGCAGCCCCCTTGCACAACACCAACTCGCCTTTAACCGTTTCCAAGTCATTCTCCAACTTGCCTTTGACCATTTCTAGTTCTTGCTCGACCGACAACAACTTGGCCTTCACTTCCTCCACGGCATCATCTACCGCATCTTGGATTCGGGCTTCCGCTTCCATCTTGATAACATCTACCGCCTTGCTTATGGCATCTTCCATGGTATTTTTCCACCCCTCAAGAGTTTCATTTGTTCGGAACTCTTCCTCGGCGCGCACAAGGAAATCACTCACTCGTTTTTCCATGTGTATCATTCTAGCCTCAAGACTTGATTGCGTATCCTTGGACTTTGCCCTCTTCTTGTTCTGGCCATCGACACCTTTTTCCATGGTGAGGTTGTTATTACCTTCAGCCATTTCTTGAGTCTCGAATTGCTCTGATACCAACTGTCACGGGCTTAGATTTTGGATAAGACCGTGCGGCACTTGAACTCTCAAGTAAGCCTAAAAGAACACAAAGGAAGTGGAGACTTAGAGATTTTAGAGAGAGAAAGAGTATTTGATTGCTAGAGAGAGAATATTACAATGTCCAGAGAACTCTTGATGGATGTATGAACAAGTGAAGTTCTCCTCCTTATATAGAGTTCTATGGATGATTCTAGAAGATGTTCTAGAATCATCTCTTTCTAGAGACTTCTGCTATTTACAAGAATATACAAGGAATATTCTATAGTACAAGGAATATTCTATAGTATCCTAGAATGTTCCGGAAGTTTGTGGTCTTCTTCATCTTCTTCCATAATGCTCTAGAGTCTTTTAGGTTCTTCTAATGAACTTTACGGGCCAGCCCATAATGTAGGAAAATAGGCGGGCCGTGACATTATGCAATAAAGCAAGCAACAACAATTGAAAGGGTGAGCAAGCACTCACGTCAAAAAAATAAATTATGTGAGTATTAACTCACGTAAAAGTATAAAAAAAAAAACAAATTGAAGCCAGTCGGAAATTGACCGAAATGCTGCCGGCGGCGATCGGCCGGTGATGGAGCTCCAGCGAGAAGAGTTGTTGTTGCTGGCGTCGCTGAATAGAAAGGGAGAGGAGGTGAAGGTGTTGGCGGTGAAAGAGATAAAATAAAATAAAATAAGGGTTTACTCCCTTTTATAGTAAATGGTTTCCAAATCTATGTCAAACAAGGGTTTCATCTTTGAAATCATGGTCCCATGCAGCATACGGGTCAATTTTAGTTTCTTCATCACACATATAAGACATGCTTCACTTATTCGTGCTCTACAGACAATGTTCTATCATTCTAGAGATACAATTACATCAACTATTACTCCTTCAACGATTATTCGACAACATCGGAATATCATTGAATCAGAATTTCTGGTAACTTCCGACAACTAAGCTTGTTGATTTATTTTGCTTATATCAGTAAAAGAAAAATCACCATATAGTGCTTACCACGAAAAATTATAATATTGCTTTTCGCTTAGATGAAGAAGCATGAAATAAATATGTATAAGTTCCTGACCCGGCATCCGAATTATAAATACATACTGTTATCTCACATTCCACAAGAGAATTGAGAATGCATACTCAGCTCATGGCGAAATTAGCTCTATAACTCTTTTGCATATATATGCACCATAGAAATTTCAGAGCTTGACTCAACTGAATCCTCGTTATTTCATATGCATCCATGCAAACTATTCTGTATAAAACAGAATCCACTGATTATACGAAATTACGAACATTCATAATAGAAGCTACGACATATCTGTATAAAAACGTTAATTAGATGCATACCATCTAATTACAAAGTCGCATCAAGCATAATCTCAAGTTGCAAACTTCCACGGCTGAATCTCTTGAATATGTTCTGTATGCACTGCCTAAAAGTTAAGCATAATGCTAACATTAAAATCTCATGCGACTAAGAAACTCTAAATAGGCCATAAATATTGCCACGATATTAATAAATGTCAAAGCTAGTGGTATATAAGCAATAACCATGGCACTAGCGATTGCTAGTCTTAGTGAACCCTGTCCACAGTCCTAACACAAATAAGTAGCATACACATGTGCCAAAAAGGGAGAAAAAGCCAACATGCCAAACATGCGCACCAGGGAGGAAATAGGCTAGCACCAGTAGCGCCTACGCTAACTAGTTAGCGCTTCCAGCAGCGTTGCTAGTGCATGTGCTAGCACAGGCGCCAAGTAGTTAGCTTTTCCATCAGCGCTATGCTAGCGCCAATGCTAGCTTTTCCCCTTTTTCCCCTTTATATGTCTTTTAGGCCTTCACTCTTGCACTCATGCTCGTGTCAGCCTTGCCCCTTTGCTATTAACGCCAATACTTGGCCATAATCATACTGTGTTGAGACAGACACATCAATAACGTTATCTTACAACAAATTCACGTGTTTTAAGTCCATGACTCCACTAACTCTACGAGAAATCAAATCATAATTGGGGGATTAAACATGGGGTTTTGGTCTGGCAGTTACAACAACGTGGGCATGAAAACATCCCATGACAAGGAAGTTACAAAGTAGTGGGAAGGCTGAAGCAGTTAATGAAGTAATGGAGTAATTGTTTCTCGAAGATTTCAAGGCGGTTAAACCATTAACCCCACAACTTCCACTTCTTCATCTCTTCACTACTTCCACTATTTTACAAGGAAGTACGTGTTCCCAAATTATTATAAATAGGTTTTTTTTCCCATTTCGGAAACACAACGAGCTTACAATTCTCATAAGCTCTGTGATTTCTCTCAATAGTTCTGCAATTTTATAAATAATTTAAAACACAAAATTCCTTCAACTTTTTTTGCTTCCCTCCCCTAAGATCAACCTGTTTTCTCTCATCGTGACCGAAGCAGGGTGATGTGTGTCGTGGGTGAAATCAAGTTAGTGATCTTATTTCCACTCAATTAAAGAATAATATAATGGAAGTCAAGTTTGTTCCCACGAAGAGCGAGGTGTTTAAGTTGTTTAAAGTGTCACAAAGGGGGTTTGTTTTAGGTTTTAAACAAAGTAAATAAGAAAACATTTAAAAGATTAGGTTGTAAGCAATGGAGAGAAATATGATCAAGGAATCCTTCTTCGTTACTAAGCAATCATTGAATTAATATACTCATTTATTCTTCATTCATCACATATTATTACCAACAGTAGGATAGCAGCTAGAGCAGTGTTGTCCTCGAAAGTCCTTAGGTCACTCGGTATCGAAGCGCTCGAATACCAGATTCTATTTGTCTAAACCACCTAGAAGTAGCGGACTTTAAGTGTAATTTGGCTAAATGCTTAATATTTTGTGAATTTATAGATTGATCCTAATAGTTAGACTCTTAGCACAAGCTCCACTTTCTAGTGTTGTTTGTACACGTGATAGCTCCACAGAATCCCTCTACAAGGTCTCACGTGTTCTACTTGTGTAGGATCTATTCAACAATTATGGATATCTTAACCCTTACTAGCAATAAATCAATCAAAAAACTAATTTAGTTGACCACCTAGAACAATTAATTAATCAATCATAAACATTCCTCATTGTAGAAACAAATAATAATCATGTGAAGAACTTAGAATAGACTCGTGTATCAAATCAAATCATGTTTGGAACTTAGAATTCATCCTCAATCAATTAGGTTTTTATCTACTCATGGATGTAGAAGCATCCATGATATACATATAAGAAAATAGATAAGAAATCGTTACGATAATGGAACCGCTCTGAAACCCTAGTTTTCTCCTATTGTGTCGTTCTCTCCTCCAAGACTTGCAAAATTGTGTAAAATGTGTATTTTTAATGTCTTGAGAGTCTCCTTATATAGTACTCATGATATCTAGGGCTTAGAATCCTTCCGGGATCGGGTTCTCTCTTATTTAGAAGTCCAATTTCGCAACAAACACTTTTAGTTACGGTTGAGAACTCTCCCACGACCTAGCCATAACCAAATATCAATTTTCGGGTGATTTTCCAGGGTCACTTACGGCTGGGTCGTGCTATGCATTCCTGGCGGTAAGTGAGCCTGAGTTTTCACTTTTTTCCTTCACTGTTTTGGCCATAACTCCTTCATCCGATGTCCGATTGACCTCATTCTTTTTGTGTTGGCTTCGTCTCTTCGTCCTATACAAGCTAGTGTCTTAAAAATATTAAAATATCTTTATTATATTTTACGGATAGCTTGGTTGGCTAAACTCAACTGTAAGTGAATCTGGAATTTATGTTTCATCTCTTGAACTTGTCGACGGCTAGGTTGAGATGATTTACTAGCCGTAAATCTGATCCTGACACTTCTATCGAACATTAATTCTTCTACGGATGGGTCAAAATGATTTCCCATACGTAAATCTGACGAATCTCTCAATATTTCCCAGTTCAATGGTTAGCTTTGGATAATTTCCTAGCCGTAAATGCTTCTGGATTTCCACTCTAAAAGTGTACTCTTCAGCTCTAACTTCTCAGCTTCACTCCGGAATGAACCCTTTTTCTCTTCTTATCTCTTTTCAATACCATTTCCATTGATTTCAGATGATTCACCTAAAGAAACAAATAAAATAAAAAACAAAGTAATAACAAGATAAAATGCAATAATTATAGCTAAAACAAGTTTGGAATTGACACTATAAACCTGTAAATTATGCACTTATCACAGAGCGGAACGGCTACTGCCGTGGTTTAGGCTTGCTTTGTACGATTTTGATCTCTGAATCTAAATAAAGTACTTCCACATTATATTGTTTTTCCTGTAATCAATTTTTAGGTACTAACAACTGCATATGAGTTACTCTTGTATCTGTGTATTTTTTTCCAACGGCATCCCATTGTGCAAGCTCAATGCTCCAACCTAGCTCTCCATAAGAGAATAACAAAACATAATGTAAAGGTAGGTAAGAAAAATTGCATTCATCTATTCTTGTTAAACCATTTCCATCTATTAGGTGCAGAAAAATATCTCGAGTTATTTTTACATCTCCGGGATTTTCAGGTACGATAACAGATACTTCTTCTACTGCTGGCAAATTGTAACGTCGTTGATCTGAGTTTTTATTAAAATGAAGAGACAATTTAACTATTTTGTCAGATGAAGCCTGCCTATCTTTCAAGATATCATGCGCCTGACGATACAAAGGAATGAATCTGTTATGTTTCAATAGAATTTCCTGGATTATACCTAGTATTTCTCTATCTAAACCTGGATTTCTTTTTTCACGGATGTCCAATGCATGATCTGGATCATATAGAAATAACTGTGAGTAAATGGCATCACCTATTTCTTTTGGCATCAGGGATCCATTGTAATATCGAAATTCACCATGTATTGAGAAACATGGTGAACCACCCCCCCTTTGTTGCCCTAGTGTCATATTTGCATCCAAGACTTGTAAATGTGTTAGTAGCATTGTAGTTCCTGATACCTTATCGAAACCACCTTGAACGGTAGCCATTTCCTTCTAATAACTCCAATAACTCCGGAGGAGGTTCACGGAGTAGCGGTAACTGAACTTTTCCTCTGTGAGATCATGTCCCGAATTCAGGATTCTTAAATGATGTATCAGATAATTTCTCATCAATCCAATGCAATGCACCACAAAATGGGCATGGAACATCCATTTTCCAAGATAGTTTCTTCCAACTTCATTAACAGTTGAACGTCCCTTCCTTCCGGTTTGCGTTTCTTACCAACGGTGGTGCGTACATTATTGAATCGTACCGGTTCATTGTTGTTTTCATCATCAAGACTGTCTTCGAAAGAATAGTAGTGATCAGCGTAATCATCGGATGAGACATCTGGAACTGGAACAGGACTGTTGAAAATTAAATAACAAAACACATCATTAGATGAACACCCAAAAAGAATTCGTATAAGATAAATCTTCCATATTACATTTCGTTATCATTTTCTACGGATTGTGCACTGGTTAGTCCTGTTTGAATGTTGCTATCCACCTCAGGTGCACTCATCTGTAAAAAAAAACTTAATAAAAAAATATTTTTGTTTGAATTAATATAAATAATCAAATACAAATATATACTCAGAAAGTTCTTGCCTGATCAACACACGTGGCTTCAATGTTGCTATCCACTTCAGGTGCATTTCATCTGCAATAAATCAAAGCTTAATAAAATAACCTTTCTTTGTAAATTAATATAAATAATCAAATACAAATATATACTCAGAAAGTTTTTGCCTGATCAGCATACGCGGCTTCAATGGAAGAATTTGTTGGTTGTACACGTACTACAGAAGGTTGAACTGTTTTTTTTTTTTTTAGCAATGACGATCTTGCGATTACAACTGATATATTAATTATAAGGCAGCCATAAAATTAAATCATATAACAATAAATATCATGTTGAATATTTTCTTACATGTGATGGTATTTGCGTCTTTCCTTTTCTTTTTGATGATTGTTTTTGTCTTTGTATCACAATTTGTTCTGTGTCATGACCTTGTTCATTGTCACTTGGATTATATTATAGATCTACTTGTTCAGAATCTATCACTTGAGGTTCTCTATTCTATAATCCTTGGCTAGATAACAACTTTTTTTGTCTCTCTTTTTCTCGACGTGCTTGTTGTGCAGCAATAAAAACCTGTTGTATAAGTAACAAAAACATTAGGGAGAATACAGATAGTTATAAATTTAATTTTCAAATTTTTTGACAAAGCTAACTTTCTAACCAAGTTTTGAAAAAATTAAACATTCACATATTGAATTTTGTTTCTTTGATGATTATAGTTTTCAAGAACAATGGAAAATTTAATGAGTTAGAACGATACCGTAGAGGCTTGTCTTTTCTTAGTTACAATTACTCTTTTATCTTTCGCTCTTTGTTGTGAGGAGCATGATACCTGTAAATTATGAAAATAGAAAAAAAAATAAAATTAAATGGTCAAAGTTTGTGACAAATATTCTCTTTTCTTATTTGGAATTACTCGTTCTTCTTACGCTCTTTGTTGGCGTGTTTGTTGTGCCAAGCTATTTTCTTATAAATTAATTGTAACAATTATGTATTATTTAAAATTAAAATTAAAAATTTTATTTACATAATATAAATGTAATAATGAATTTTAATTTTACCATTGATGAATCATTTTCAAGATTTTGATCCAATTCTTTGCTGCGATGTTTACGTTGAGACAATTGCTTCCTTTCCTGACAATTTAAGTGAATAAAGAAATATTAATTTAGTTTAGTATTGGATAGAGTTGTTTGGAATACAATCGATTGAAACATTACTTTAGTTCTCTCCATAACAAATTCATTAATGCTTGATACTATTTGTTGAGGCTGACTATCTTGTTCTGGTCTAGATACACCTTCTGCAATATAAGAATCTGTTACTATCCCTTGAGGCTGTCTATTCTGTAATCCTTGTTTAGCCAACAACTTTTTTTGTCTCTCTTTTTCTCAACGCGCTTGTTGTGCAACAATAAAAAACTGTTGCATAAATTACAAAACATTACCGAAAATACAGATAGTTATAAATTTAATGTTCAAAGTTTTTGACTAAGCTAGATTTCTAACAAAGTTGTCAATAAGTTTAACATTCACATATTGGATTTTGTTCGCCAACATAGATAGTTATAAATTTAACTTTCAAAGTTTTACAAAGCTAGCTTTCTAACAAAGTTCTCGAAAATTTAAACATTCACATATTTGATTTTATTCCTTTGATGATTATAATTTTGTAAGAACAATGGAAGTTTCAATGAATTAGAAAGATACTGTAGATGCTTGTCTTTTCTTTGTTACAAGTATTATTTCATTTTCCGGCCTTTGCTGTGTGGAGCATGGTGCCTGTAAATTATGAAAGTAGAAAAAATTGTTAAAACTACATGGTCAAAGTTTGCGACAAAGTTTTTAACAAATTAAACATTGCATAATTTTACCGGTGATCCATCTTTTACTTGTATCTCTCTTTCTCTACGTGCTCGTTGTGAATCAACAAAAGCTTGTTGTATAAATTAACAAAACATGAAAGAAAACAATAATCAGTATAACAACTATCAGAAACTACAACATAAGATCTGAGTTCATAAATTTTACCTATGATGGAACCTTTTTTGAACATTTTCTTTTATCTTCCATAGTCTGAAGTTATATGGATAAAGATACGAAAGAACAGGATAATCCAGAATGTGAAACTATATTTGAGTCGATATCTATGAAACCATGGATGAATCATGAAACCATATTTTTGGCCATGTTAGTGAAACTATATAATGTATATTGTACTTGGTAGGTTGCAATGAATTAGGAAACCAATAAATAAGGAAAACAATTATAATGAACTTAGTCACGACAGTCTAAGGTTATCCATGTCTAGGATTAGTGGCTACGCTAGGGCTAGTTTTGTCGCGGACCGTAGCACAATCTCCACCATAGAAAAAATAATAAAATCTCGGTTGTAGATCTACATAATCAACTGACAAATATAAAGAATAATATAGATTTCCTAAGCTCTTGTTTCAGAGCCCATCATGAAAGAACCCATGATGATTCAGAATGGAGTATGGGATATTGTAATAAGACTATAATATTACTGCTAAAATTTAATTTTAATGAATAAAACCAAGATTTAAAGAATAATTTAGAACATGATTATAGAATACCTTTGGATAAACAATATTAATTGTTTCAAGTTTGTTAGTATATATAATCTCCTATCACTATTGTTATTCTATTTGCAGCGATACATCTTGATAAAGCAACATATAGTTGGCAATTTTTATTAATTTTCATTGCATAGGCTAGCCGAAATGAAAATTGACGTTTCAACCATAGATTTCAAAATATAAAATCACATAGCTTGGATAATATTTAAGCTATACATTATGCAATTATAGGCAATTTAACCCACTTTTTCAAAGGTGGGAAAAGATAATGTTATTGGTAGTAATACAATCCTTAGAGCATAATCAAGTAATCTGCTTACAATTCGGCTAACTATTATTAATTGATACTGCTGAAATTTAATTGTAATGAACAAAACAAAAAATTTAAGAATAATTTAAAAAAAAAGATTATAGAATACTTCCGGATAAAAATTATTAGTTGTTTCAAGTTTGTCAGTATATATCATCTCCTAGCACTATTGTTATTCTATTTGCAGCAGTGCATCTTGACAAAGCAAGATATAATTGGCCATTTTTATTAATTGGCATTGCATAGGTTAGTCGAATTGGAAATTGAAGTTTCAACCATTGGTTTCAAAATATAAAATCATCTTGGGTAATATTTAAGTTATACATTATGCAATTGTAGGCTCTTTAACACACTTTTTCAAAGCTGAGAAGAGATAATGCAGTTGGTAGAAGTATAATCATTAGATTTCCTTTATATGCAGTAATTTTATACTAACAATAGTTTCTTTCTTGTAACTGTCTTGGCGTTATTGGTTTTCTTTTGATACATGTATCTGGATTTTAATTGGACGTTTTTCTTTTCAATCAACTTTGTCATTGACAGAAGCATTATCTTGTCGATGTACTTGTTCAGGATCTATTTGCACACCTTGGTTCATTATGGCTCTTGCCTAACATGTTTTTGTCGTTTCTCTCTTTGCATGCGTGCTTGTTGTGCCAAACATGCTGCCTGTAACGTTTAGACATGAAATTGTTTCATCTAAAAAGTAAATGTTTATCATTGTAGAAAATTGGATATTTTAAAGATTGAGCGTGGTACCGTTGAGCGGTCCTTTTTTGGTTTTTCGGGCTTATGCTTTAATTCTCTGCTGCGACGTTGTCGTTGGGCCAATTACTTATTTTCCTGCCAATTCAATCAAGTGAGTTATCAAATATCTGAAAGTAAACTTTGATATAAAAAAATTCAAATACACTTAGTGAAATAATACTTTAGTTCTCAGTATGACGAAATCATAATTCATGTCGAATATTATTTGTTGAGCATGTATATCTTTTATTTCTTTTTTAAATATTTCTCGACTATCGTTTTCTTTTTTATCTCTTTCTCGACGTGCTTGTTGTGCCAAGGATGCTGTCTATTCAAACAATTACCGAAACAAACTTTATTTAATGATTTTTTGAAGAAGATTACTATAGATATGAAAAAATTGATAAGCAGAATTTTTCCCTTGATGTATAGGCAGGAAAAATATGTAAAAAAGAGCTTTCAAACATAAATAGTTACAATATAAAGCACTATTACTATTTTTTGGATATCATATAAGTAATTAAGAATAAATTTGTATAAAACAATTTATACAAGGATCATGCAGAATTTTCCCCTCGAAGTGCGGATTGATTAGGTTCCATATTACTGCATGATCCTTGTGTAAATTGTAATATACAAATTTATTCTTAATTACTTATATGATATCCAAAAAATAGTAATAGTGCTTTATATTGTAACTATTTATGTTTGAAAGCTCATTGAACCTGCAAATCTGACTTCCGACGTAACTTTTCTTGCAGATCTTTCTCCCGGTGTAACTTTTCTTGTTTTTCTCTTTGTCGTTGTGCTTGTTGTGTTAATAATGTAGCCGGTTTTTTAAATTATCAGTAGAAAATGAATATAGGTACGGCGTGAAGGGAATTTTTTCCTCTGACGATTAGAGTTTTACCTGTGATGTTTCCTTTTTTATTCGTTCTCTTTATTGTTGTGGAAGTTTTAACGTTGTAAGTTGAACCACCGATGATGATAAATTTGAAGGTGGTCTAAAACATATGAGATGATACTATATGGTAATTGAAGGAGCATTATCAATTTTTAAAAAACAATGTTAATTATAGTAATTCGAAAGATACGATTCAATGCTTATCTCATATTGAGAACTCGATAAAGTCGACAATCCATGACAATCCAATCTTTCTTCCCGTTGTAAAATCTATGATGAGTGCCGGTTTATTTTTGGTGCAAAATATTTAATACGGCTTCTTGGTGTTAGCATTAGGAAACCCTATACTAACGAAAAGGCAATTATATCATGAAAGGTTTGGCTAACCATGGGTAATCGAGGCTAGCCCTACTCATGAAACTTAAACATTGGTTACGGTAAGGTTTGACTAATTTTGGTTGGGTCGGGACCTAATCTCTGTCGTCCAAAATAATAAAATCTCAACTGTATAAACAACGGACGGATATATATCTCGCAACTAATGATCTGAGCCGTAAGATGTCCGAAATCAAAGGCCGAAAATATCCCAAGACAAAGTCCACATTCCCTTATAATATATATATATATAACACTCGAGTTCAATAGAAATTATATACCAGGAAATATTGACTTTAGGTCCCATTAAATGACATAGCTTTGTGTTTGGGTCCTAACTTTGTCCAGCTTTGAATCTGGGTCCCGGTGGATCCCCGTCTAATAGTTGACGGTCCATAATTTAATTACTATTTTAAATTAATAATCATTTAATTAACGGTGTTAGCTACCGTCGACACGTGCTGTGCATGTGATATTTTAAAATCCTAGAAACCTATTTAAGCAGATCCGACGACCATTGATCAAAGAAATTTTCAATGAGGAATTCCAACAAACACTTAGATGATAAGAAGAAAAAATTGAACTCGGGTGCCACATTTTTTGATTCTCTATAAAGCTTAGAAGAACATATAAGCTGCTATAATAATATTGTTGTCCTAGAATAAGTTCCCATCCCAAGGGATAGAGTTTCCTAGCCGTGGAATCGTTGCCCTAGAAAAAATTCCTAGTGGTTTGATCAATTTTATTGTGCATATGGGTAGGTAAAAGTTGGGTTTACAGGAAGTGATTAGTAGTAGGAGTGAGAGCTTGGTTTATGAGTACTAACCTTCCCGCCAGAGTTAATCACTTCGCTTTCCACACTTTGGCCTTCCTCGTGAGTCATTCAAGTATAGGAGTGAACATATGTGTTGATGATCCATGTTTGAAATGGACTCCTAGATAGAATGGTAGTGTTGCAGAGGTAGACATGTTGAATATCCGTTGTGACTCGTTTATCGAGTTTTGCGAAAACCTCGGATGGTGGATAATTGTTGATTTGTTTTTGTTGATGAGTTGGCCCGTCGGTGTGGAGTAGGAATGTAGGAGCCGTTGGAGATGGTTACAACTTTCGGTTGAGGCTTTGCACGTGATGAAGAGATCATCAACATAATATAATGTAGGATGGGTGAGGCCTTTTTTGAAATGTTGAGTCCCCAGATTTAGTTTGCCTGTTCCTGGTATGCTAGATTAGTGGAGAGAATATCAACATAGATTATGAACACGTAAGGTGAAAGAGGATCTCCTTGTCTGATTCTCCTAATCGATGAGATATAATCATGTGGTGTGTCATTGATATTAATAGAGTAGGTAACAGTTGTTATGCACAACATGATATACTCTTTGAATGTTTCGGGGAAACCAATTCTTTAAAAGCTCGTCGGATAAATCCCTAATCTAAACTATCATTAGCTTTTTGGATATATAATTTTAAAGCAATTTTTGGTTCTTTGGTTATGGGCGAGGTTTTGATATGGTTGAATAATTCTCCATCCATAGTAACGTTTTCATGGATGATCTTTGAGGTAAAAAAACGCTCTGATAGCAGAGGCGGAGCCATGGGTTGACTAACCCTGGCTCTAGCCCCCCCCCCCTAAAATCCTTATAACCATGTTATCACCTCTAGTTTTGTCATATATTTCATATCTAATCCACCTATAATTTAGCATTTAATCCACTAAAGTTCTACATGTTTATAGAATTTTTTTCCGCCATTGTCTAATAGGGGCTTATTAAGAAATGAAGTGTATGATATAAACGGTTTACCAAGATTTTAACAATAATTTTGTAGAATACATTACACAAACTAATAAGTCGGAATTGTGCTGGTTTTGTTGTGAAAAAATTCATGAACCATAACAATTAATTGAAGTTGGGTAGTATTCTAAAAAAACTTCAAAAAACTTACTAGTAAATACTGGAGCACGTTCTGATCCAACAAATAAATAAACATTTTTAATTTCTTTATTGGTAATTTCCAGAGTTAGCATCGTACAATGATTTTCAGATAATCTTCTGAGATAATCTTGCATATTCTATTTCTAAGAAGCCTGATATAGGGACTCCAACATCAATAGAGGGGCTCCAATAATAAGACGAAATAGGGACACTATGAAGTAAAACTCAAAAACCCCTTATCCATAATTCTTATCAAATACACAAACTATCCTTGATTATTAATCTTAATTACATTAATTAGTTAAGATTAGATTAAGCTAATCATGATTAATTAAACATAATATATTTCTTAATCAAATTTTTTGGATCAAATTTTTTTTTTGAATTTGTGTTTGGTGGGAAGAAAAACTTGATGAAATTTAAGAAAATTTTATGGGTTTTTTTTTTAAACCCTAGATTTTGATTCAATAAACCATAGTAGCATTTAGATACCTCTAGATTAAACTCTTGATCTTTTTATGGCACAAATTAGATGAAATCACGATTTGAAAGTTTGATTTTTTGTGATTCAGAGAAAGTTACGGTTGGGTTTCATGTCGGACCCAACCGTAACACCAAGAACACCGAAGAACACCATATTTTCCCAAAATTACGGTTGGGTTTTCAACAAAACCCAACCGTAACTCAAAGAACAATGATGAACACCATCTTTTTCCCAAGTTACGGTTGGGTTTTAAACCAGACCCAACCGTAAGTAGAAGAAAAATAATGAACCCAATTTTTCCCCTAGTTACGGTTGGGTTTTCAACCAGACCCAACCGTAAGTTGAAGAAAATGATGAACAACATTTTTCCCATAGTTACGGTTGGGTTTTAAAGGAAAAACCAACCGTAACTTATCCTTAGGAGAATTGATTTTTTTGGTTAATTTTGAGTTTTAAAAATCAAAATTTTGAAATAATTCAATCATTTTTTCTAGATTGAAGGTAAATAGGGTGTTTGAAACAAAGAAAAAACGAAAAAAACACAAATTAGATAATCTAAATTTGTGTTATCCAGTAGAATTTACGGTTGGGTTTTGGCTTATAACCCAACCGTAACATAATCTGATAATTTTTGTTCTAATTTCAACACAGAGTTACGGTTGGGTTTTGCCTTAAAACCCAACCGTAAATTCTACTAGCTACGGTTGGGTTTTGGCTTATAACCCAACCGTAATAATTCTGATAATTTATGTTCCAATTTCAACACATAATTACGGTTGGGTTTTTTCTTAAAACCCAACAGTATCCAGTACAATTTACGGTTGGGTTGGGCTTATAACCCAACCGTAACAGATTCTGTAAATTTTTGTTTGAATTTCAAAACATAGTTACGGTTGGGTTTTGCCTTAAAACCCTACCGTAGACAATTTGTGGTGTTTGTACAAAATGTATTACGGTTGGGTTTAGTAATAGGACCCAACCGTAAATGGTCATGTTAACTGTTTTTTGATTTTCAATATACTCCAATTTGGGTTTAAAACCCAACTTTGTAACTTATTCCTTCTATTGTAATAGATTTAAAGTAGTACATTAAAGGAAATAAACGATTGGAAACGAAATACAATAGAACATTGGATGATTACACTTAAGCACTTAAAGATAATGGCGAAAATCAAACACCCGACTTGTTTCCATAATACGATAGCAATCTGTATGCTTGAACTCCTCCCCATATTTGATTCTATATTGCTCCATAGCCAACACATGCTGAAAAAAAACAAATCAATTATAAGTTTGAATTTTAGAAATCTCTTTTTAATTAACGATTTATTAATCGACAAACTTACTCTTTCCACACCGTTCTCGTAGGGATTTGCTTCGAATCTAGCTTGCATTTCCAGTTTTAAGTTGTTCATGCATCGATACAACGTCTCAAACCGTCTCTTGATGGCTCTCCACGTAACCCAAGGGTTTACATTCCCATGTAATGCCGCAAACATTCGAAATACACGATTCCACCATTCATCAAGATCTTGACCCTCATGCCAATCTTCTTGTGAAACAACGTTGTTATTGTTGTTATAGAAGGCTCTATCATAAGCATGCTCTACCATCGTATGCCATGCTCGAACAATTGCAACATCTTCATCATTCGTGTATGTATTTACCATTTTTAGTGGTTGAAAGGGTATGGTGAGAATAATGAGAAAGTGTAGAATTATAATGAGAATGAAAGGGATAGAGAATAATGAGAAAGTGACAAGTAAAGGTTTCTTTTTATAGGGAAAAAGTCACCAACGGGTAGATTTTTGAAAGAAAAAAAACCGTTGGAATTGTCTATTTTGAGAGGACGTAAATTCAGACATTTTGAGATTCCCGTAGAATTTACGGTTGGGTTTTGAGGTGAAATCCAACCGTAATTTAGTTGTGGTGTTTCTACAATTTATTTACGGTTGGGTTTAGTAATCGAACCCAACCGTAAAATGATATTTTGAGTGAAATGTAGTTACGGTTTGGTTGAGTAACCGAACCCAACCGTAACTTCTAGTGTTAGTTTTAGTGTATATTTTACGATATTGTTACGGTTAGCTTTTTCCTTGAGACCCAACCGTAAGAAATTTTGGTGTTTGTTCAATTTTTTTTACGGTTGGGTTTAGTAATCGAACCCAACCGTAAATATGAATTTTTTTAGTATGGATTCTAGTTACGGTTGGGTTGAGTCATGGAAGCCAACCGTAAGAGAAGTTTTTAAGACAAAATTAGTTATGCTTGGGTTTAGTTCATTTTCTTATCAAATACCATAGTTGTTAAAAACCTTATTTTTAACATTAAAGGAAGAACTAAAGGAAACGAAATACAGTAGATCATTAGATGATTAAACTTAAACACTTAATCATAACGGCGAAACTCAAGATATAAACTTTGTTCCAAGATACGATAGCAATCTGTATGCTTGAACTCTTTCCCATATTTGATTTTATACTGCGCCCTAGCCATGACATGCTGAAAAAAATAAATCAATTATAAGTTTCATTATTTTAAAAAAAAATTGGGAAGAAAGAACGATTTATTAATTGACACACTTACTCTTTCCACATTGGTTTCGTGGGGAAATGCTTCAACTCTCATTTTCATTTCCAGTTTTAGGTTTTCCATTTCTTCATACAACGCCTCAAACCGTCCCTTGATGTTACTGATCGTCCTCCGATATCTATTCCCGTGTAATGCCACAAACATTTCAAACACACCCTCCCACCAAGAATCGTCCTCCTGACAGTCCATCCAATTTTTATCTATATCAACGTTTCTATTGTTGTTATAGAAGGCTCTCTCGTAAGCGTGGTCTATCATCGTAACCCACCCTCTAACAATTGCAACATCTTCATCATTCGTGTATCGAACCATTTTAAATGGTTGAAAGGGTATGGCGAGAATGAGTTGGAAAGTCTAGAATTATTGAGAATGAAAGGGATAGAGAACAATGAGAATTATAAAAGGAAATATTTCCTTTTATAGGGAAAAAATTCCCAACGGCTAGATTTTGAAAAAAAATAACCGTTGGAATTGTAATTTTTTTGTGACTATTGAGTGATAATTTACGGTTGGGTTTTGCATTAAAACCCAACCGTAATATCCTAGTGATTTTTGTGCAAATTATATTACGGTTGGGTTTTGGCTTAGAACCCAACCGTAATTTTTAGTGTTAGTTTAAGTGCGATGATCATTTATGGTTGGGTTATGTAATGTAACCTAACCGTAACAAATATGTTATTTTATTGTAAATTATATTACGGTTGGGTTTAATCATCTTACCCAACCGTAAACATAAGTTTTTAATTGGTAATTTATTTACGGTTGGGTTGTTTCTTGAAACCCAACCGTAAATGATCATCTTCGTTTCATATATTCTTCATTTTTTATGGTTAAGTCAATCTTGTATTTGTTTTGTGTTGGTGGGAAAAGTGGAAGAGAGATAAGAGAGTTTTAACCCAAAATTTTGAAAACACCAAAATGAGTGATTCTAGTGGCAAATTTGTGGAGGGTGAATCCTTGTATGATTGCCAAACTAAATTCTACATACCCATTGAGGGAGACCCAACTATGTATGATTATTTGGATGGTAGAGAGGTTTTAAGTGTAAGTTGTGATGGTGAAACTAAAGCAAATGGAGATATTAGTCGTCAAAGTGAAGATACAACTGCTGAGAATAGTCAGGTATGATTCTAACTTAAACTCTTTTTCATTTTTTGCAGATATTTAAGGAACTGAAGTGCATAAATTTTTTTTTTTTTGTTACAACAGTATAGTTACGGTTGGTTTTTCTCAAGAAACCCAACCGTAAGTATCCATTTGTGTTTCTGAAAAGTACAGTTTTACAGTTTTTCGGTTGGGTGTTTACCACAAACCCAACCGTAACTTATTACGTGCATGGGTATTTACTGCACTTGTTACGGTTGGGTTTTGGCTGCAAACCCAACCGTAACATTGGGTTGACTATTTTTCCCTGTATTGCGGTTGGGTATGACGATATTACGGTTGGGTATGACGATATTACGGTTGGGTATGATGCTTCTAACCCAACCGTAAACTTATTGGTTTTAGTGTTTTTTCTGACGCTTGGCCTTGATCTCTTTTGTTGAGGTCTCGGTTGTACCTCAACCAATGTATGATCAGCCTCCTCCAAATGATATTGAAACTATAGATACTACGGATCACTATTTGAACGACCTGGTAGGTTATAGATAAGTTGTTAATCCCTATCGACAATTGTCATAATGCCATTTTTTTTCACCTAACTTTATGTTTTTGGACCATGTAGACATGGGATAAAAAAGAAGATGCAAAGAAGTGGGCTACAGAACATGGGAAACTCATCATGTGTGATTGTTTGTAACAACCAACAAAAACACAACCACTTTCAAATGGTTTGTGAGTGTAGTGGACAATACACAAGACATGCAAAGAAGGGTACTGAGTATGTACCAAAGACGAAGATCAAACGAAAAACTTACACTAAGAAGACGTGATGTCCTTTCAAACTTCAATTTCATAAGAACAACGAGAATAAGTGGTTCTTGTCTACAGTTGTATGCGGTCGTCACAACCACCTACCACCAGAGACTTTGTTAACGCATCCTTCTATGGCCCGGCTTACCAAGGAAGAAAAGCTCATCGTAAACGATATGACGGATAAGCGTTTGAAACCCAGTGATATACTCGGGCACTTGAAGAAAATAAACTCAAATAATGTGTCTACGTTGGAGACAATCTACAACGCCAAAGCCAAGTTGAAGCGTGAGAAATGGGAAGAAAGGGACCCGATCCAAAAACTTTTGTACTTGGGGGAGACAAAAAACTACACCATGTTTCACGAAGAAGATGAAAATAAAGAAATTAAGCATATTATATTGGCTCATCCCGAGTTTATAAAGTTAGCACGGTGCTCCCATCAAGTGCTTATGATGGATTGCACGTACAAAACTAACAAGTATGAGCTCCCGGTATTGAATGTTGTAGGGCAAACTTCTACCAAGTCCCCGTTTAGTGTTGCCTTTTGCTTCTTGAGAAACGAGCTCCAGGATAGCTATGTGTTGGCATTGGAACAAATTAAATTATTCTACGTTGAAGTTTATACCCCTAAGGTAATTATCACCGACAAAGAATAAGGCTTGATGAATGCCATTGCAAGGGTATTCCCAGATGCTCATCATCTTCTTTGCACGTTCCACTTGTGGAATAATATTCAAACCAAGTGCAAAACGATTATTCGGCCAACAAAGAGAAGCGAGATGGAGAGAATTAATAAATTGCCGGTATCAGAACAAGAAGCGGCCAAAGAAATTCAAGGAGGATGACAAGTTGGCGGAACTAAAATGGGCTAGTTTCCAAACTGAATGGGATGCTTTGACATGGTCTATCACCAAGGAAGACTATGAAGAAAATGTTCGTATGTTATGCTTGCATTGGAGTATTTATCCAAAAGTTGTGAACTATTTGATGGACAATTGGTTGAATCCCCACAAAGAGAAGTTTGTAGCGGCGTTCACAAACCAATATAGGCACTTTGACAACCAAGCTACAAGTACCGTGGAGTCATCTCACAACAGAATGAAGAAGAAGCTTCATAATTGTGATGGTGGGTTTGTTACGGTCTTCGAAGCGATGCACGATTATTTTGTCCGTGACCTTGACAGAATTAAGCAATCTTTTGAAAAAAGCCTTTCTAGAAAACACGTCAGCTATAAAGACGAACCATTGCTCCAAAGTATTTTTTATAAGGTGTCGCATTGTGCTATTGAGAAGATAATGTACAAAATAAAGCACTATAGATTGGGCAACTTACACGGGGAAGAAGAGTGTGTTTGTCCTAACATGTCAAGTTTGGGACTTCCCTGCCGGCATATGATGCCCAAGTACGAAGAAGACGGTGTGATCCCAATTCAAGATATTGATCCGTTTTGGCAACAATTGTTTTTCGATGAACCCATCGTCGAGCAAGATTTTGGTGCATCGTTTGCCGACACCCACGTTGGAAAGGCTATAGCCAAGAAATACGATACATTAAATAAGGCGCAAAGGTAAATTTGGTTGACAAACTTGAGTTACTTCGTGTTTCCGCACACAAGGTACTCTGTCAAGGAACCAATTAGAGGGAAGAGAAAAGGTAGGCCTTCTACCAAAGAATCGAGGGCCGTGGGACGGAAAAAAGCTAGGGAATTGCATGAAGAATCAAAGAAAAGAAACCCTTGTGCATTTGAGCATTTGCAAAATGAATATGAAGCAGAGGATGAGAAGGAGGACGATGCTCAACGAAAAATAAGTCGAACGGAACAAGGGGGACCAAGTGTAGTAGATATTAAAGGAAAAGGTCCCGCGGTTCCCACTCAAGATAGTTCAACAATTGAACTTGGTGCCAAGGGAAAAGTTCCTCCACACCCAAACTCAATAAGAGTAAGTATGAAGGAATTAGCAAGAAGAAAAAAAAGAGTTAGTATGAAAGAATTAGCAAGAAGAAAAGAAAAACTTAAAAGCAATACATTAGTGGTTGAAGAGCCATATACAATCCGGATTGCAAGAGGATTGATGCAATTTCCATCTAACTATTCAAGAAATGAGAATGGCAAAATCGTCCGAACCGAGCAAATTATTTATGAAAATTATATGTCATCGTTCCCAGCTTTTTTTCGTCCATACATAAAGGCCACCGACGATGTTGCCGGTGATGGTAATTGTGGATACCATGTATTCATCGAACAAGTTGGACCATTTAGCGGAGCAGCAGGGTTGGGTATGGACGAAGTAACTTTTGTAAGGCATAAGTCAGCGGTTGAACTACGCTCTTACGCGGATATATACAAGCCAATGATGTGTGCATATAGAGATGAAGAGTCGTTGTTAAACGAGGAGTTCATTGCTCTCGAAAGGCGTTTAATAGGAAATAAGAATTGCACTAGTGAGTATTGGATGAGCATGCCAATATGTGACCAAATCCTTGCCAACGCTTTTAATTGCGTCATCCATTATATCTCAAATGGATATTGTTTAACATTTGCACCAACAAGATCAACATTTGTCGAACAATTGGCAAATAGAAGATGTGTGATTGGGCTGGTGCAGAACTGCCATTTTGTTGGTCTAAAGTTGAAAGAAGGAAGTCCATTACCCCCTTTACAGGATGGGTACGACGGTGATATCGCCAAGTCTTGGTGTCAGAGATTCAAGCACAATTTCGAACTCTGGAAGGCATTAAAACCCTCACCGACATTTCAATTCATATCATTTGTTTCTGAGTCGGAGTCAGAATGTTAATATGTATGTTGGAGGAATCATAATATGAATATAGTTTTTTGGAATATAAAAATTTGTACTATCATATGTGTTACTACAAAATGTTTCCAGGTTTACGGTTGGGTTTTTAGTAAAAACCCAACCGTAAACTAGTCACTGAACAATTATAACAATATTACGGTTGGGTTTTGAGTGAAAACCCAACCGTAAACCTTCCAGTTTAAATTCACTCAGGTTTACGGTTGGATTTTCTCAAAACCCAACCGTAGAATGGTTTTCAAAAAATGGCGCAAATTACTTACGGTTGGGTTATCTATTGAAACCCAACCGTAAAATCCTAAACTATTCATCTTCCTCCTTTTCATTTACGGTTGGGTATTGAAAATAACCCAACCGTAATACTCAAGAACACGAAATGTTACGGTTGGGTTTTGACACGGACCCAACCGTAATATCAACTGTGTCCAATATTTTTTCCCCAAAAACATGATCAAACATGCGAATAAATCAATTACAAGTTCTAAGAATAACATGGGTTTTCTACAATACCTTAGATACACCATTGTTGGATTTTTCTCTGCTTGATTTTGCGAACGGTTATCGATTTCTTGTTGAATCTCTTGATTAGGTTGAAAGGAGAAGGGTTCATTGCCATCACTACTACCTTGAATGCTTTTATTATGGCTCTTCATCTCGAATTGTTTTGTTGATTTTAATCGACGATGAATTTTACGAATCGGCGATGAATTTAGATGGGTTACGGTTGGCCTTTTCTTTGGTTTAGTTTTTGAAAGTTATGAAAAATGTTAAGAATGTTTATGTTTAAATAGGTATAAGGGTAAAATAGACATTCCAACCGTAAATATTTTTGTAAATCTTTTTTTGGAATTTCAATTCACTCTAAATTGGGTTTAAAACACAAAATTTATCCCAGATTCACCAATGTTCCACTATGTTAGAATACTAGTTTTGTTGGACATGATTGTCATATTGGCGAGTTTTTCATATTGCAGTAATAACTTGCTTTTTACTTTGCTTGGTTTCCAACATCAAATATTTGTAAATAAAACATGATCTTGACAAATTTAAATAGAAAATCTTTTTCATACATTCACATTAAAGTTGGAATTCCCCCACAAAAGAAAATAAATCTTAGTTTGACGCAACTGTTATAATAAACATAGAGTTATTGCAGGTTCTTCAGTTCTTCGTCACTGGTGGTTCAACTTCATCATTCTCCAAATCAATAATAATAGGTGGTTCAACTTGATCATTCTCCAAATCAATAATAGTAGGTGGCTGAACTAACTTTGGCACCAAATCAATTACCCTTGGTGGATCAACAACTCCACCAGCTTTAGGTTGAATCCTAACGAGTCGACTCAAACCATGAGGATGTCCTCGCACTCTGACACTTTGATACTGATCATCAAAAGATGGATTATGTGTTTTACCCCTCTTATTCTTCCTACAACACACAACCAATACAAGTTAGATAATTTCCAAGCAAATCAACTTCAACAAAATAAATATTCACTACACAGGAAGATTTACGGTTGGGTTTTTCTCAAAACCTAACCGTAACTTTTATCCCATATTTTACGGTTAGGTTTTGATACAAACCCAACCGTAACACACATGTAGCTGATTTGCACATCATTTTTACGGTTGGGTTTTGCTTAAAACCCAACCGTAATACAGAAACAATAAATTTAATGTGCTGATATGTTACGGTTGGGTTATTGAGAATAACCCAACCGTAACATATCAGTACAAAATGTAGTCCATATGTTACGGTTAGGTTTTAAGAAAAAACCCAACCGTAATACTCTAACACATTTTTATGAACGCTAGTGTTACGGTTGGGATTTTCTCAAAACCCAAGCGTAGAATGTTTTTTAAAAAATGGCGCAATACATTAGTTACGGTTGGGTTATCTATTGAAACCCAACCGTAACATCCTGAACTATTCATCTTCTTCCCTTGGATTTACGGTTGGGTATTGAAAATAACCCAATCGTAATACTCAAGAACACGAAATGTTACGGTTGGGTTTTGACACGGACCCAACCGTAATATCAACTGTGTCCAACATGTTTTCCCCAAAAACATGATCAAACATGCGAATAAATCAATTACAAGTTCTAAGAATAACATGGGTTTTATTCAATACCTTAGATACACCATTGTTGGATTTTTCTGTGCTTGATTTTGCTTTTCACTATCGATTTCTTGTTGAATCTCTTGATTAGGTTGAAAGGAAAAGTGTTCATTGCCATCACTACTACCTTGAATGCCTTTAGTATGCTTTTTCATCTAGAATTGTTGTGTTGATTTTAATCGACGACGAATCGGCGATGAATTGTGATGGATTACGGTTGGGTTTTTCTTTAATTTAGTTTTAAAAAGTTTTGAAAAATTATGGGAGAAATTAAAAAAGTTTAGGTTTTAATTAGTATAAGGGTAAAATGGACATTTAACTTTACCCCCTAGGACATCCCTTATCGTAAAATTGGATCACCTTGGCTCAACTAGGAGTCCTTCTATTGATGTGGGAGCCCATATATCAGGCTTCATTTCTAATTTATCCATTGCATTCACCTCGTTTTTTCAATTCATCTTTACCAAATAGAACATTATGTTTCCACAAAGTCTAATTTATCGGCTTGTACAAAACTATTTTATTTCTAATTTTCGAAAAAAACCTTGCATAAACCACGAACACCACTTTCAAATAATATTTAGTGCATAAGCTGCTTCATAGAATCATAGGCATTGACAATACAGAAAAACTTCGAGGTGCACCAATTTACAAGAATATTTAATAGAAGCTGATCATTATGTACACATGGCAAGCAAACTAAAATTTTTATTTATGATCGAAGGCTTTTGTTCTGGGAGCAAATAAGGATCCATATTGGTAGATAATTTGAGAGAGAATCTCAATGTCCAGTTTATCTGTTAATGACACAAAAATACCACATCAAATGAATTATTTAATCACGGATTTGATGGAATAATTTGAGAGAGAATCTCAATGTCCAGTTTATCTGTTAATGAGACAAAAATACCACATCAAATGAATTATTTAATCACGGATTTGATGGAATAGGAAAGCGGAGACGTAGAAAATATCCAAGTAACAAGTTTCCGGTTAGCTATTGAGCATGAAGGGTGTCACTAAGAGGAGTAGCCTTATCAGTCACATGAACTAGTTCAGAAAGCTTAGAACCAATTGAGTTTCCACTTCGACTCAGCTCAGAACTCCTATGAAGTCTGCACCTAAATGATCCGGCATGAGTAGTCGGTGAACAAAGACAATTAGCCCTAACACTTGCTTGCTTTTGTAAACGGCTCCTCATGGATGGCGATGACACACCCCTTGGAGATGACGTTCCAGCCCTTGGAGATTGAGACTGCGATATTCCCATCGGAGATTGCTGGTGTAGCTCTGCAATGTCTAATTTTGGCACAAGTATTTCTGCTGGTACTATTACATTATGTTTTCCAGCCATCCTTAGTTATATATATTCAATCCCTGTTTATAATGTACATTGGGGAAGGCTGATCACGGTGAGTAAAATAAAATCAAAAAGAACAAAAGAAAAAGAAAGATTAGGTTCTATGCCACGGTTGGAGGTTAGCATGTATTAGAATCACTACCATGTCCCAATTTCAATTCATCTGACCCATAGGCTTGAAATGAAGGCCGCCACTATGAAGGCTAGTTTTCGATGCATGGGTAGTAGTAATATTGTTAAGACCCTGGCATAGATCAAACTTTGCACAACCATATCCTTAATGTTTATACCCTGTTGACGTTTCTATCACGATACTGTGTTCTACAATCGCCAATTATTCTGAGGATATCACATTCTATCATCTAAATCAATATCAATCAACATGTTTTTACAGAATGCAATAAACAAAACAAGTGTAAATCTCCGTACTTTCTATCTCATCACTGATTCTCTGTTCATCGAAGCAGCAAACGAATGTGGATTTCAAAATCATTAATGTTTTTGCAGCCAAACAAACAATATATACATATGTATGATATTTACTTAATTAGGGATTTTAATTCGGAAAAAAAGAATGTTCATCAAAATAAATCCTACATTGTAAAATATGAGAACAGTGTGCACCTGATTGATGATAAATTTGAGGACCTTGGCAACACTCAATACAAACAATTAGAAAAAGTTGAACCGCTAGGACTGATTTTCTTTTTTATGAAATTTGTGAGGATGATAAAGGCCTTGTTGAATGATGGAGAAGATAGAGAGGTTAATGGCGGAAACGTTTTTCAGTTTAATGAAGAGGGAAAGACTGTGTCAATAAATCTTTGGAACTCTTCCTCCTTTTTCGGTGAAATTTGTAAATTAATCCCATTTTTTCGTAACCGTTTTTATTATGGCAAAGGATAAAAGGATTAAATTATTACTTTCTGGAGAACAATGTTTGATATGGGGTGATCGAGGATTAAGGGGTGGTGCTTCAGATGAAAATTAAAAGAAGGACAACGTACAGACGCTAAATCAGCCGACCGCTCGAACAGAGTCCCAACTGTCGAAGAAGAGCGGATAACCGGCGGGCCAACTGCATATGAACCCAATAGCCCACCAACCCAGCACATGCTAGATGACGTACCATGCCAACTATAATGTCTCCCAATAGCGGCGAAACTAAAATTACCAACACTACCCCTGGATCCCAGCCCCACGACGAACGACGACGGATACAACATGAACAACCAACCTCTAATCGTTGTGACAGAATAACCACGCTAACGATTCTCAAAGACTTGAAGCGTTCATACCTGAAATAACGACTTGATCCACTGAATTCATCCCCGCGGAAGAATACATTCATACTAGCAATAACAGTCTGATCATAGAATTCATTCTAATAGTATATACATACCAGTAATAGCGACTTGATCTGCAGATTTTCGTCTTTACCAAAGAATGTGTGTATATGTTATACAAAAGGAATACTCATGTCACTAGAATATGCCGTCTAATTACCTCGACGACACCAGGTTAAAGTTGGTACCCTTTCCAGGTGCCTAAGAAACCACTAAAGACTCACATGACGCCAAGCGTCCCAGTGTAATTGCTACCTCCTTAAAGATTATCACCGCCTGAAGGACTAGACGGCGAGGAGATTCACAATCGTGCGTAGGACTGCACAAACCCGTCCACACCTTCCATTTCAACCATACATGTCAATTTTTACCCGTATCTAAACCCTACCTACCATCCTATGTGTAGGATGGCGGGTAGCCATTTTTCATACACGTCATAGTTTGGTAGGGTGTAGGATGGACAGGAAAAATAGCATACCCTACCCACCAACCCACCCTCCTAATATTTGTATTACGTTATAACAGTTGATCCTATCCATATTAATCATCTCTCTTCCATTGAACAAGACTCGTATGAGTGGAAATTTAACCGTTTTTTTATATATATAAGAAAGAGAACTTTTATTGATTATTAGATTTTAAAACATAAATTGTCTAACTTTAGTGAATTTGTTATAAATTTATGAGGAAAGGTAGATCAAGACACTGAACTAATAACATTGTTTCTAGCATGTTTTACAAGTTTATCGGCTACATTATTAGTTTCACTTCTACACATATACAAAACCTTGAACAAAAGTAACAAAGTCTATGAACGCATTTCTTAACAATTGAATTTGACGTCCAAATTAAGGAAGCAGATGACCCATTTACTGTCTGAATTACATTCAAATAACCTCCTTCTATCTGAACATTCTCCATTCCCGTGTATGATGCCCATTTGATAGATTATAAAGAAGAAAATACCTCAGCTTCTTCTTCATTTACTACACTGCATGTGCAACATTGTGCTCCTCCAATCCCACTCACGGAATTAGGAGACAGAAAAGATGCATCAAAATTAATCTTTGTAGTTAAAAAAATTGGAGATTTCCATTTTTTCTGTTGAAATACATCTTGTGTATGATATTGCTTTTCTAATACAGTTTCCCAATCTGGTATAAAAAAATTTATCTGATGTATTAGTATGTCCGAACTTACTTGTATTTTTTTAAAAACTACTGAACATTTTTGTTTCCCAAGCCACCATGCATAGAGTTAGATAAACTTATTCTTGCCTGCCAATTATTCTCTTCACTAAAATTGGATGCTAAATAAAATTGTTTAAATCGGTTTTTAAATTTAAGTCTACCAAAATAATTAGAATTACAAGCATCAAGAGAAAACCGTTTGGTGAGATCACATTAAACAAATATATGAGGCATAGATTCAGTATAGTTACTACAAAAGAACAGGTAATCTCAATATCCTTACGAAAACTACTAAGTTGGTCCCTAGTGGGTAAATAATCCTGGATACATTTCCAAAGGAAATGGCTAATTTTAGGAGGTAACATAACATTTCATAATTTTACCTAGGGGAAAGATACACTACTAGGAGCAACATCCAAATGAGAAGAGTTTAGAATCACTTTGTAAGCATATAATTGACAAAGAAAAGTCCATTTCTGGAACCTGTCCATCTTATCTGGTCATTACCTATCTTGGGAATTTTGATCCTGCAGATTTGATCAACAACATTATCATCAAAAAGATTTTTTAACATAGTGACATTCCAATTCATAGTATCAGGATCTATTAGTTGAGAAACATGTATAATATTTGTAGAAGCAAAATTAGATGACACAACAGTACCTAGAGAATGAAGCTAAAAATCTTTCCAAATATTTATGTTAAACCCATTAGCTATCTCCCAACAGTAGTTCTTTTTAATGACCTCTAAACCTTGACAAATGGTAGACACTTTTTTATGTTTCAATTAAGTCGCATTTTATATAGTATTCGTCCTTATTTTTGTACTAATTTTATGTTTTTATAGGTCTTTTAGCAAAAACTCAATTTTGGGAGGAAAATGGAAATTGATAAAGGTAACCATAAAATTGATAAAGGAACCTATTTTTTGTATTATGAGCACCCCTTCTTCTTTGGATCAAAAACAGAAAATGGCGGGAAACTTACCTTACGCGTGAAAGAGTTTCTGAGTTAGTTTGGGATCAATTTTTATGGGTTTGAAAAGATATTTCGAGATAAATACGTGAAGAAGTAATCAAAACAGGTTGAAACACGTTTACATTGAGAGTTTTACGCCGTGAAAATGGCTGGAAACAATATTGTTGTCGTAAACATGTTTTTCATGAGTTTTGGATTTATACGAGTTTGGATCTGTTTTGAATAGATTCTTGAGTCTTATCGATTAAGGAAGGGTCAACATGAAATAAAGAGGTTTCCCTAAACCTATAAAAAACAAACATATCGAAGAGAAAAAAAGGTCAAAAAAATCAGGGAGAAAAAAAAAACAATTTCAGTCGAGAAGAAGAAAAAGAACAAACATCAACCAATAACTGCCGCAGAGAAACCGTTACCTTTTCTTCTTTCTTTGCTGCGCCGAAGAAATGTCTTTATTTGACAACGTTTTTTTCTTTCATTTTTAGCACAGAGAACACACAGTTTGCAACAAATATAATTGTATCAGTTTTCTGTGTTATTCTTTTTTCTTTTCTTTTCTTATTAAACACCTTGGCCCATGATTAAATGTATTAAGAGAGTGTTTAATATGAGGAGGTAAATCCCAATTACTTAGGCGACGGATGAAACCATTTTTCCATGATTAAGTGGTAATTTTATTTACTTTTGTCAGTTCTATTTATGACTTTTGTATTAATTTTAATTGCAATTATTGATTTTTATTATTGATTGTTATTTTCACATGACCGCCAAACCAATACCCCAATGAGTATCCCCCTGTGACACGTTTGATGTCTTGCATATATGATGGTTGGGTCATATGAATGACTCTTTCGAATAATCTAACCACTTGTGTTAAGTCTACTAAAGTTAGTAAGTCTAAGCTTGGAAGTGTGCAAGCTTGAAAGGTACAAGACTTGGAAATGGCACAAACTTGAAAGGCCAAACCTGGATATCCGCAGGCTTGGGAATGGCACAAGCTTGGAAGGGTCCAAAGTCAAGATCATGCAAACGTTCTCAAGGACCGAGTATGGGATTGGTGACATACTCTCGAGGACTAAGCAAGGTTGGCACCACATTTCCGAGGACCAAGCAAGGGTTGACATGTTCTCAAAGGGGCAAGAATATCATTGTATCCCTGAAGAACGAGTATGGTATCGTAACTCTGAGGACTATGGCATCATGACTGAGCATGTCATGGTCCCTGAGGACCATGGATTCGTGACCGAGCATGGAATGGTCCTTGAGAACCATGGCTTCATGATCGAGCATGGCATGGTCTTGAGGACCATGGCTTCATGTCCCTGAGGACTGAACAAGGTGAGTCCTCGAGTCATCTAGGCTCCATATTTCTGACATGGGACATAAATAAATTTGTACATTTGATATTTCTAATACGGGATAGATAAATTTAAAATTTTCTCCTCTGTCAAAATTCCACCATCTAAAAGAGTTTAGAAAAGACAATTCGAAATATCCAGATGGGTAAGTTGGAAAATGGAAAAAATACTTAGACATGAATTGTAAATGAGAATAAATTCGAGGTTATAAAGATAAAAGTTTTAAAAAACCTGATTTGCAGCGTTCAGTTGATTCCCAGAATGAATTGGTGACTTCTCCTTGCATCATCACTTATTCTATTATCTTCTGCTATCTCCATTTGAATATCCTTAAGATATGCAATAAATGTATACTCATCTGGAAATAAGATCTACCAATTTCGAAAATCCTTAAGATATGCAATAAATGTATATTCCTGAACTAACAAAGATCTAGGATTTTCCAACTCATATAATTGATTTCTTTCATAATATAACAACTAATATTAGATAGCACACAACAATGTACTTGAATAACATAGTTACTAGAGAAATACAAACGCAGCAAACCTATGGGAATGGAAATCATATAATTTTGATACCATAAATGATATTGAAAATCGATATTATAGGATCTCCCCTTGAGTATCAAAGGAGTATACTTGACCAATAAAATATAAGAGTTTAGTGCATGTTCAAACATTATGTCGACATTTACGAACATTCCCAATCCAACGCATGTACATTTTCGATGTCTGCAGAAACCCGCAAAGATAACAAACAAATCGAAAAATATATAAAAAAAAGTTAGATGTAGTCAGGATCAGTCCTGGGATCGGTCTTGACTTGGGATCAGTCCTTGGATTGATCCTTCTCGCGAAATCGGTCATACTTCTAGGATCGGTCCTGGGATTGATCGTGAATCTCTTTTCGACTATGAAACAAGTTTCACAAGTTTATTTCCTTAAACTATGTTTCTGAAATTGTTTTCTAGAATATTTATTAAGGTAAGGATTCACCCGGAAGTTCAACATATTAAATAATAACAAGTTACCGATTAGTGTAATGTATAAAAAATGAAGTTTGTAGATAAACTATACTTCGTAACTCTGTATACTTAAGTCACCAATACTAAAGTCATTGTAACAAACTTAACTTTGCATCTTATGTTTTCAATGAATATTGACTTCTAAGAACAATAGATACAAATGGAACAAGTCAAGTTTGTAGTTACTAACCTCGAACGGAAGGATGCTGTCTTTGTTGTCTTTGATATGTCTTCAGGTAATCATGAGTAACTAGAGAAAGTATCAACTTTTTTATGTTCCTGGTCTAACCTAACAAAGTTGACTTAGTAATCTACTCAATCTACTCGAGTTTTGGAACTAAACTTGAAAATGAAACTTGACATACCAACGTTTAGTGGGTTCAACCGAACAATGTCCTAACAACCACAAGTTCGTGTATTATCTTATTTTTCAAGATCTTTAAATTATTAATGTTTGTTCTTTGTTTGAAATGATATATATCTCTGTCATTCATCTCGAGTTATTGAGGTTATACAACTTGTTCGATTTTATACCAACCCATTTTGAAATTTTGGTAGAATGGAAAAAATTGGGTGTTTCGCTTGAAATAGATTACTTAAAAAAACATGGTTAGACCCACACCCGCCCTACCCGACCTGGTCAAATGACATGTTGGGTGGAAACCAACCCGCTATAGTGGTGGTAGGGTGTGTGAAAAGGAGAGGGTACATAGTACACCACCAACTTTTTCGTTCATGGAGATGTATAGACAATCCTTGTACAATCAGTACGTATAGATCTCTAATAATAAGATCCTTGTTCCTTATTGTAAATCAATGTCAACCTAGTATGTACCCTAACCGTACAAGATCCGAATTCCAATAAGAGAAAGTCTTGTAATCCATTTTTCAAGATATGTATTCAACAAAAACAAGTCTTGTAGGATCTTATAGGTTAATTAACATACCACTTATGATATTTCAAGTATACGGAAAAAATAATATAATACAGAAAACAAATAACACAAGACACCAAAAATTTTATTAACGGGGAAACTTGCAATCTAGCAGTAAAACCATAGGACTCGTCCAGTTTCAACACCATACTATATTAAGCCGCTACAAGCACTAGCCTACTATCATACTTCAGATTGCAATATATGATACCGAATCAACCCTCCGAGAAATTTATCTTCAGTCGCGCTCCTTATGTCTTTTGGATCTCGCAAGACCCTACGCAATTGATTCCCCTAGATGGTGTCCTTTACATGCCTAGGAGTTGCTTCAGCCGAAGTGAATACTTTAACTTACCTGCCTCAAACATGAAACCTATTGATTTACTTCAGATATGTTTCAATCAAGGTAATAGAAATTTGTTTACTTTGAGAGATCTTCACGAGAAAAGAAGATATCAAGCAAAACTCAATAATTAGGATAACTTACTATCTTAAAAAGGTTGTAGAGATTCCTAATCAATTTTATACCATAAGATCAATCTAAAACAAGTTTAGATAAGAGTCTTGTGGAATTAGAAACTCAAAGACGAAGAACGTTTTGTAATGTTCAATCAATCTTATTCCCTAATCAATACTTCTTGAATTTTTTGTATAACAGAAGAGAATGAATTTTAGAATAAACAAGAACTACGATGATCAAGATAAGATTTCGGATATCAGAGATCTATCAGGTAAAAGGTAGTCTGATCGGGCTTCACGAAACCCTTAATGAAGACTTTAAAAATTGTAACCTAATTATGTTTCATGAAGAAACCTAGGTATTTAAATATAGGACGACTCTAGACACAACGTTCTAAGATTGAGATTCTAGTTGCAGAGAGTCCTCTATAATGAAATAGGCTAGATTGCTTAAAGTTCAAGCAATTGTTTCTTGTGAACAAAACAAGTTCGTGAACTAGTTTCCATGTTTATGAATTAATTTGATCCCAAGAAAACTTATCTTTTTAATATATGATGATTCCAAATAATGGAAACCATGTAAGCATGTGAGAAGTCTGCATTGAGTTACAAAAAAAAAATACACCCGTGTATTTGTCGATTAAAGACTCGTGCACAAATGTTAGCTCACAATTGACGAAGTAAGGTCATAAACCATCAAGAAATATTGGGGTTCAGTATCAACCAAGAACATGTCATTTTGCGAACTAAGAAATCAGTTCGTGTATATAAGATGTTTAAAGTGTACAGGAACCACCTTGAAAGTGTATAGTTCGCAAACTGCATAAATCAATTAGTATACAAGATCAAATTCAAAGTTTTTAAGAACATATTCAAAAGTGCACAGTTCGCGAACTGAAAAATCATTTTGTAAATAATGAGAAAATTCAGAGTGTCCATGAACATACCCAAAAGTACACAATTTGCGAACTAAAAAAATCAGTTTGTGGACAATGAGCAAATTCAGAGTGTCCAAGAACATCAAGTTTATGCACAGTTTGCGAACATTAGTGATGGGATTTTAATTAAATGCCGCAAGGGTACGGTTATCGGTGGGATAATATAATATATGGTTCGTTCCATTGAGATTTTAAAATTGTAATTTCTAACTTTAAACAAATAAAATACTAATATAATAATTGAAGGATTGGGATGGTGATTGTTCTAAGATTTTAATAACACAGAAATACTAGAAATGATTTTGTAATCAAATAAATGAGAACCTAGGATTCAAGATTCCATTACTACTATGCATACCATATGTTTGCAACCATTCACTACAATTTTCTCAAAATATTACACAAGACGATTTCGGATAAAGTATTTACGTCTTGGAAAATATGAAACTTTAATCATTTGATTTTTCTCGAAATGCTAACAATTTTCCTCAGTATAAGATGCTAGTCTATAAAAATAATATTTAACTCATTAAATTAAGCAGTATGGCAAATGAAGAAAATTATTATCGTGATGAGACAAGAAACAAGACCAAGAGAAATGTTATAGAGAAATGATTATAACACACTAGCAAACATAGTAGGATTTCCTCTTAAATCCTAGATAAAAATTTAGCCACTCATATTAATAAAAATAAAATAAAATTGATTAACCATTGTATTGATAAAATTTAGAAATGCTTACACTTTTTTTTTTCTGGCTTAAAGGATAGGAAAGAAATTGTTGAATTAACGACATCTCTCTGGTGCGGATGAATTAAGACTGTTCTCTAGTGGCTAAAAAGAAGAACTCTTCTTTGGTGAAGTTAAAGAAGAACTGCTTTTTGATGCAGTTGAAGAATAAAAAAACAACCACGGTTTTACTGCGATCATTTCTGAGCGTTATTTGTTCTTCTTCTTCTTCCTCGATCTGTTTGTTGCAGAAAATTTTCGAATTGAGTTTTTCTAGTTTCTCGATTCTGGCTCTCTCCCAACTCCATGTGATTGACTACTATTTATATTACAATATCCAAATATTGTCAAATATTCTCTCAATCTTCAAAAGATATCTTTTCTCTAATGGAAATAATCTCGGCAATATCCTCTCGAACATTAAATCTCTATTTTGTCTTCTTTATGTTTTCCTACTTCTCAAACATCTTCTCATTGAAAAAGATATACATATATACTGTTACCAAAGATAGAATTCCATATTCTTATGTGAACTGTTTTTGGAGAGAATCAATATTTTTTTTGTTTTATTTTTTTTTGAGTTTTCTAATCACGTACAACTCTTTCTTATATGTCAAGAAGATATTCTTGTCTTAAAACCTTGAAATTCTCCTCCAAGTCAAGTAAGAAAAGAAATCAGTTGATACATAAAGTTTTCCCACCAAAAAGACTTTTTGAATTCAAGAAGAAGGTGGTGTCTTTAACCAAAGCATATGTGCCTTTAACCAAAGCATATGTGCCTTTAACCAAAGTATGGGTGCCTTTATAAATTCTTGGGGTGTCTTTTAACACTTTCAAGCAAAATTTTCCATAATAGTTAATTCCAAAAAAAATACCTACAAATAAAAAAATAACAATATTAGTACAAAAACTGAGTACTGACAGTATAAATATGAGATCAAATAAGACATAAAAATGTGTCTATCAATTAGTTTGCAAACTGAAAATCAGTTTGCAAACATTAGTACTACTTGATGTTTTTAGGATCTTCTTTCGCAGTCATAGTTTTTCGAACAATAAATTGTCCTCAACCTCAAAAGCGACAAGTCCTATGAACATCCAATGCTTGAATTCATGTTTCGAGATTAGTCAACTACAAGTTTGAACTCAAATCTTCTTCTTTGAAATATAATAATAGACTAAAGTTCTACGACATTGTCTAAGTAGATAGAACATTAGAAATATAAACTTCTTGAACAATTATACTAAAAGCCATACGACACTGTCTCAGTAGATAGAATATTAGAAATAATTAGTAAATATGATAGTCAGTCTTCACATACCTTTGTTGATGAAATTCTCGCAAATGTGTTTATTGTTCTTCAGTTTTCAATCTTCAAGGGTTATTTGGCATACTGAACTACCGTGCTTTAATCCTAATCCGAGACTGACTTTAGTATATTATAAATCAAGATATATTTTTGTTGATCTAACATTGACAACAAAAGTTGACATACCAAAACTTGTAAGTTTGACCCATCGATGGCCTAACAGTGTGGGTTACATTTTCTATAACTCGTCATCGGTGGGTAGGGTGATAGGATAGGCCGAACCTGACCCACCCAAACTAATTTTCACTCCTAACCCCTAATATAATCTAGAAGCATAAACATACCTTTTTATCATTCCCACGATATCGAAACAACCTCCAGAATACGCGACACACACTTGGTCTGAACCATCAGAAAAACATGAGATATCATTATCATTACCAACACAAGGTATAGCTTGGGAATAACCTCAACACAAGATCTAGCTCGGGAATAACCCCAAGTTTCTGCTAACAGGGATGTTGTGATACGAGAGGTTATGTCGTTGAGATGATTGTTGATGTTATCGAACCATGCATATAAATCCTTGTCCAGCAGGTCCCGGGTGCCCTCTACATGGTATGTATGTGCTTATTTTGATCCAATCTGGGTTAGTAGGCATTTAACACGAAGAATATGGTTTAAACATGGGTCATGCAATTGTGGTTTACCTCTGGTTGCATATTTAAAAGGTGTGGAGGTAAGGCTCTGTTTGACCAAGTGAATTCTTATTATATATGAGCATTGTGACGGACCGTAAAATTCCGCCCTCTACATTATGTGTTGCGCAGGCCAGAACTCCGCGATGCACCACTATGATGATCATAAAACCTCGTGGCTTACCAAGCAAATGCACATAGATTTTCCTTTCTAATGATGATTTACAAGCATGATACTCGAAACATGTTTCCATATGTAGCTTCACAGCATTCCAATTTACCCATGTTCTGCAAAGGGTACAAGGACATAAAAGCCAATAGTAATGCCTTTCGCATGCATCACGTGCTTATGAGCATTTTCCAAGCCTAAGTATGCCTTGGAATAAAACATAGGCCATTGCATACCTATTTCTCGATTCCTTAACTCTGTTTCGACCGTGTGCTGAGTGCATGCACTGATATTACTCTTTCCAAGGGTACAACAACCGGGTATATACCATCCTTGTCGTATAACTTGATCGTAAGTAAGAACATCCATCAAATGGAGTGCAACTACCTCAAGTGTGGAAACAATTATCTATTGCCTCACTACCGAGCTAGATATATTGAGTTACCAGGTTGTTGCAATCATTTTTTAATTAGATGATATGAGTGACACGGTACTGGACCACAAATGCATTGCATTGCAGCTATTTATATACCCAACATGTACCATGAAGGGATCAAGCATGATCGTAGTTCATACTAAAGGGTCATTTTGAATGGGACAAGCAACTTAAGCCTATTGAGGCAAAGCTAAAATCGATGCCAAAATCCAATTATTTCGAAAGTATATGCTTAGGCATATAAAATCCACGTCACTAACAATTTCCAATATTCGTCGGAAGGCCAGAGGCCAAACAAAGCCTAGTCCATATAGGCCAAGGTACTTTCGCAAGATATGCACAAGGTTGTGGATAACTAATGCCACTTAGTATGCAATAATGTATCCCTGAGTAGCTTCACGAGATTGAGATGAAGCTTCATCCCATGCAATGACGCATCCTAGAGTAATCGTCATGCAAAAAATACGGGTGTTAATCTTAATTATTATTGCTAGCTTTGAGTTTTTAATGGTAAATGAGTTTATATCTGGCTAACCATACAAACCAGAACAGAAAGAAATGGGTTATAGTGATATCAGAAGGGTTCTGACGTTGTAGGAGTTGGGGGATTGTGGTAGTGGGGGATTTGAGTAGGTTTTCCATTGTTGGTGGTCCCTTGGACAAGTGAAAGGTGGGTAAGAAGCAATATGCTCCAATGGCTATTTTCCAGTGAAGAAGAAGGTGTTCCGCAGATTCAAGGACTAAGTGGCATAGATGGGTATTGGTGAGATGAATTCAATGAAAGATGGTAAAGGTAGGAAATCCTTCATTTAATGTTTTCCATAAGAAAAACAGTATTTTTGGTGGACAAGGAAGTATCCATAAGTAACTGGTAATGGGCAGTGGTTGTTGAGTTTGGTTATGGGTGAGGTTTTGAATCCAGAGCTAGTAGTGTATTTTCATGAGTTTGTATGTACAAATGATAGTATCTAGTGGTTCATCTTTGGGAAGGTGGATGTTTAACATTTTAGTTGCGGTCGAAGGTGGTAGCTGGTTGAGGTTGTATTGGATTCAAGAATGCGATAGCGAGTCAATGATGTCCGCTACCATATGGTAGCGTATTTACGAGTGTGGATATCCGATTAGATGCACATTTCTTTGTTTAGTATGTGGGTTAAGAGGAAAGGTTGACATTAACCAGTACGAGGGGTGGCAGTGTGGGATTCAGTTTGTCGTGATAGGCGTTGATGTGCCTGCCTCGATCTGGTATTGTAAGTGTTGTTTGATGTAGGTATGAGGAAGAAAAGTTGTTTCCACTGAGGGTTGGCTGAAGCGGAAAATGTGATGTTGAAGGTGAGAACGGGTACTTGATTGAGGTATTTTTTCCTACATAAGGTTGCCCATATAGAACCCGGTTATTCATGAATGTCCCAAGATCTCTTCATCAGTACGGTTTTATTGTGGGTTGCGTTTTTCCTAATTCTTAATCCTCCCTGAGATTTTAATTTTGTTAGATTATCCCAACCCAAGGGGTGAGGTTTCTTGACCGAGGAGTCAGGGCCTCAGAAAAAATTGCTAGTAATTTGGTCAATCTTGTTGTGGACACAGTGGGGAGGAGGTTTGTCTAACTGTTTGGTGATCATTTTAGAAAAGTGGTAAAAAAATTTCGTTCAGTGAGACTTGTGAAGATTCGTTTTAGACTTAATTTAAATACTAAACTAGAAAACTCAACTAAAAGTTGATTCAAGAATATAGAGAAAACTAAGACTAAGGATTCCACCATTAACCAATTTTTAAGTGATTCAATTAAGAACAATAATTATGCAACTCAGATATTCAATATGATTCTAAAATATTACCAATAAGTAGGTTACCAAAATAATAGTTGTAAATCGAAAGCATGGAACATCAAGAATACTAGACTAAGCATAAACCATCAAAGAAATCACAACTAATTAATAAAAACCATTTTTTTTCAATTTTAGTTCAAAGCAAAAATCATAAAAAGAATTACAAAATTAATTAGATAAGAAATATATTATTTTATTATTGGAAAAATGGCTTCCTCCATCGCCTCATCAATGGGGTTTTGATCCTCATGATGTACACTTTCTCAAAATAATAATTCATAGCTCAAAGTGTTTACAAGAAGAAAAAATAAGAAAACAGATTGACACGGTAAATTGATACGGAAATAGGTGTTGCAAACTGTGTTCTCAGCGGTGGTAAAAGATGTAAAGCTACTGCCAGGTATACGACTGATTCTGGATGCAGTGGAGAAAAGAGAAAGATGACAAAATTAAACAACAGTTCACATCTGTGGCTTTCTCTTCTTCTTCTTCTTCTTCTTCCTCGAGATTTTTTTTTTATAAATTTTTTTCTCCCGACTCTGGCCATCTTTTTCTCGATCTGTTCTGACTTATATATGTAGTAAACCTAACTAGTCATCCTTAATCGATAAAGACCCCAACAACTTCTCAAAACCAACTCGAATTCATATTTATCCAAATCAGGGGAGAATTCTTTTTCCGGCAGATGATGGACTTTTCAACCTATTTTCTCGGCAGTAAATTCTTGGAATTGACGTGTTTTATGTGTTTGCATAGTTTCTTCGTATAGATATAGTTGAAGTCTCTTTAAATCCCAAAAATCTCGCTCAAAACCCAACTCAGAATCTGTTTCTCAAGTGAAAAAGAATTTCCCGTCGATTTCGAATTTGAATTAAAAATGAAGGGTGCCTCTAGTAATTCTGATGGGTGCCTTTAGTAAATTTTTGGGTGCCTTTATCACCTTTTGAACCAATTTTTCTAGAAAAGTTTATTTCCCAAAAATACCTACAAACATATAAAATTCCATAATAAGTACAAAATTGAGCACAAATAATATAGAGAATTGAGAACAATTTAGACACAAAAATGTGTCTATCGTTTAGAAGTAGAAATAAATGTGTTTATGAGAACTAACCTCCTCGCCAGGTTAAGGAAGAAAAAAATTTTGTTCTTTCGCTTTCCTTGTTAGTCTCTCCAGGAGGGGGTGTACATGTGTCTTGATGATCTACGAGGCTTAAAGTGAATTTACAGTTATATATATATATATATATATATATATATATGTGTGTGTGTGTGTGTGTGTGTGTGTGTGTGTGTGTGTGTGTGTGT
>JAJJMC010005762.1:995980-1086990 GCA_023531435.1 Papaver californicum
TGTGTGTGTGTGTGTGTGTGTGTGTGTGTGTGTGTGTGTGTGTGTGGTATTGTCGAGGTAGGTGTATTAAAGATTTGTTGTATGTAGTGCACTGAATTTTGCGGGAGATTCGGATGATGAATGATTATGGATTTGGTGGTGTTGATGTGATGACCCGCTGAGGAGGAATAAGAGTGAAGAAGTTGCTAGAGATGCTAACAGCATTGTAGTAAGGCCTTGCATGTGATCAGGAGATTATCATCGTACATAAGGTGGATGATTGGGAGGTCCTTCTATGATATACATAGACCCAAAATGTTGTTGAGGTTTTCTTGGTGTGTTAGGTTAAAGGAAAGAATTTCAGCATAGATAATGAAGATGTATGATGAAAGTGGATCCCCTTATATGATTCCTCCGGTGGGACTAATATATCCATGCGGGGTTCCATTGATGTATGTGACATAAGAGATGCACATCATAATGTATTCTATAAAGGTATCAAGGAATTCTAGTTGAGTGAAAGTTCGGCAGATAAATTCCCAGTCAAGACTGTCATAGGCTTTCTGGATATCTAGCTTGATGGCAACTTTAGGTTCCCTGGATATTGGACTATTTTTGATGTGGTGAAACAATTCTCTAGTTGTTTCAATATAGTCGTGAATGAATCTCTAAGTAACAAAGGCACTCTGAAATGGGATGATGAGGAAAGGTAGCAGAGGCCTCAATTTGTTAACCAAAATTTATCAATAACTTTGTAGGTGACGTTACATAATCCTATAGGTCGGAATTGAAAAGGTTTTGATGGATGATATACTTTTGGTATTAAAATGTTGTTTGTGTGGTTCATGAGATGGTGCGTGTTTAGGTTGGTGAAGAATTTCTTCCATATTTAGTTCTTCATTCATTCGTGAATACAGCCTAATATAATTATGAAATATTATTATTAATTTATTTATAAATACCGTAAACACATTAATACAAAGAATCTTAATAAATTGCCGAGTTTTTGTATGGATTAGAAAACCGGTGTTTTCTTCAGAAGAAAGAATACCTAGGCATTGACTCAATGATTCAATAGATTAAAGATTAAACACGTAAAAAAATAAACTTTAATATGACTTAAATTCATAATTTAATTCTTCAACCGTCGGATGTAATAAAATGGAAGGTGAACATTAGAACCATATCAAGATATGATTTTGGAGAACAAAAAAGTTATTATCAATCATCTGTATACTTACATCTGATGGTGAAAAAATTAAGTAATGAACTTTAATTAAAAAAATCCGTTCCGCTATAATATATATAGATATATCTATTTTAGTATATTAACAAATGTGTAAACCATATAATCAAATTAGGATATTTATTAGGTCACTGAGTCAATGACGGATATCATACTATTTTTCTGATTCGAAAAAACTCAGTATTGGTGTACCAAAATTCCTTAAAGTTAATGAAAGTAATTAAGATTATAACCTTGTATGGATATGGAAAATGGATTTATAGAAAGAAATAGTTACTTTTATAATCAATATAATTATCATTGTAATCATAATTATAATGTCTAATATTCATGTACAATGTCTCCATTTGGTAGTATATACGTATGTATGGTGAGACAAATGATTTCTATCAAAAGTCATTAAAGTTGTCATTGAGGCACAAACACTCTGGTTAGTTTTTTACTGATTTTTCTTCTTTTTTCCTTGTTCGAGTATCCGATTATATATTACTTCAAGTATGTTATTCTTGTTTCTATTTATTTCTTGATGTACTTGATCTCTATGTAATTTTGGTTTGATGCTCTTAATCGAAAATAGAGACTTATTATCAAGAAACGAAAAATAAAAAAATAATTTTTTTTATTTAAACAGCAATTAAATTAAGAGTTTATGTTCCTTTATTTCTTTATCTTCTTTATTTATTTATTTTATTTATTTTATTTATTTTTATAAAGTATACGTAATCGTAGTTTTTTATATTTTCTTGTTTAGAAGTTAGAAGTATTTATTCTACTATACCTCTTAGATTTCACTTTTAAATGATGTTTCGATAAATTAATGCACCGTTATTGTTTTTTTTGCTATATTGCAAAATGTAATTACAAAATATATATTTCTTTCCCCACAAAAAAAAAGGTCTACTATTTCGTGATAAGTCTATGGATTGTTTAATAAATAAAAATGTGTTTATGGATTGCTTAATAAATAAAAATGTTTCACGTAAAGAAAAAAAATAAAATAAAAATTCTTAATAAATTTGGACAAAGTCCGGATGAGTTTCAGGATAACATACAGTAGAATCGATAGAATAAGATAGAGTATATTATTATTATAGTCATCCATGGGATGTCGTTCATTTTTTGCGAGTGGATCAAGCATTTTCCATTCTATGATCAACGCATAAATCAGAGTGATTTTTCATCCATCAATCTTAGGGATCTACCCTCTACACTAGAGAAAATTGAAAAAATATATTTTATTTATCATTTAAGTTTTTGGGTCTGATTTTGTTTTGATTGATATTTTCACGGATGAAAAAAATACTAATTAAATTAAAGTGATAGTAACGTATTTCTAGAAATAAGGTGATATTTTTCATCCCTCTATATATATATTTTTTTTTTACTTTTATAAAAGAATCAAAAGAAGATAAAACAATAAATGCTCCTTTTAAAATTACCACTAAAACTGAAGTCATCTCAAATCGTAGATGAAAAATCTCTTCAGAATTGCTAATGTAATGAGCCACCAGAAGTAGAAACCTAGACAATCAAATACTCGTATGTGAAAATGGTTAACGATCTCTTTTGTTCACTCCTATTTTATCTCTTACTCGTGCACGTTTGCTCTTCTTTATGGCGACTATAGGGTACACTTCCGAAATCCTTTGCAAAAATGTCTCCATCAGTACCGCCCTTTGTTCTTCAACATGAAGAAATGGAACAACAGCAACTGCCACAGAAACAGCAACAACAAGAAGTGGATTCCATTATCCAAAGGATGAGGGTGATCGCTCAATCCCTCAATGCAGCACCCACTAGTACAACATGTTGACAACTATCAAGATTTTCTAACCCCGTCGCACTTGAACTTGGAGCTTGCAACAGGTCGTTGCGCTGGTTTGTCTTAGGCTTCCGCTATACCCACAAGCTTTAACCAAAGTGCGGCGATTAACCCGACTTTGACCATGTCCAACGTTATATCCATGGGGCATGTAGGTCGGAATGCAACTTCATCAATGAATCCGGCAGCAAATTTACCCCTGAGTGGGAACTTCAACCATGGAGTTAGGCAGTTGTCTGCGGACCGGTTCACTAACGGACTCACCCAGGGGGTTCCAAGGGAATTCGGGGCCATGCATCCTAATGTACACATAGGAAGAAACCAACAACAACACCATTTTGCTGCCCTTCTCAGGGCTAGGCGACAGGTATTATTATACAGTATTTATTTCCAGCTATAAAAATATCTGGAATGAGTTACAAAGTCCTACGTGTGCAACTGCTCCTCCCAAATAATTTTGTGTGTTTTTCCTGTGATAGGCTCATGGTGCTCGGCTAACTAATTACGGGCTTCATGCTCAGATTTATAATCTTAAGACGCAGCTTCACGAGCGAAAACAGTATGTTCAGGTAATTCTTGTTTACTAATATTAGATTCGTTGTTAACCATACGCATAAAAAAAAACCGAAATATGTTGAAATTTCAGTGTGCTTATGTTTTTTTTTATTCTTGCAGCTGTTGGAAAATATTATTGCAGAACTTCAATCAGCAGCATTCCTAGGAATGATCCCCGATGCTCCCCAATACATTTTGGACTCACCAGGGATATCAGTGGGATCAGATACCCCTTATATCCGTCTGCCTTATCAATTTATGATGTTGAACAATCTGTTCTGAGAACAAAAATATCTCAGGGAATAATAACACTCATCTTTATGTTTTGAGGAATTTACATCAATGGAAATCTCCTCATTTATTTATCAATATCAGTCTAAATTTATCTACTGGAATTCTGATCAAAAAGAGGATTGGAATGTTTTTCACTGAAAATTACACGTATTGTTTTCTAACAAACGAAATTGATCTGTACATATACAAAGTGCCAATTTTAAGAAACTGAACACGAAAAGAAGAAGAAAAAAATTTGTATGTTAGCAGACTAGTAAACTGCGCCTCCAGCAGTTCATCTTCAATCTCTTTCAAGTGTAGGTGGATGTAGCACCATTATATTGAAAGGATTAAGTGGATGAAATGTGAGATTGTTAGCCCATTGAGAACGATTAACTTGAAGAAGAATATGACACTGTTATGAACAAATCTGAACTATTTCTATTTGTCAAGTCACAGTAAACTCCATTTGCTTATGTTTCCTCTATCTGGAGCATATATAAGCGGCATATCGGTTTAGCTTTACCTACTACATTGTAAGTTAACCATACCCCACAGAGAGAAAGTGAGGAGAAAGTTACCAGACCCTGAATTCCACGTTCCAGTGCAATGCAGAGAGTCTCTCGAGGAAAACAAATGCCTGGAGGGAGTACTGCTAAAAAACATGATAGTAACACACCCACGTCTACTTGCTAACGCGTTTACTTTCCTGTTATATATTCCTTTTCAACGAGAGAGAATGTTTCTTTTAGACGATCGGTAAGATTCGATACAATGTTCTCTGTGATCCTTTTCTTGTTACTGGTGCTTTTCAGCCATTGAATGCCAAAGAACACGTGGACATTGCATGCCTTCGGTTTTGAAGGGTTGTCCTCTATTTGATATCTTTTATGAAGCTGCAGAATGAGGGGAAAATAAAACTTAGCATTATCTTCGACCAAAAGAAACAAAAGACAGCCAGAGCATTTTATAAATGAAATAACTTTTCAGAATTGCGATAGCATAACAAGAAAATTGAGGAGGGACCATCTTACAGTGTAATAGTCACCAAGTGGAACTCCTTGAAGGGCCATGACCTCTTCAACAACCCATCCTTTTCTATCTGGTAACGGAGATCGTTGCTGAGTGCTGGTAACTTCTCCTTTGTATCCAGAAACATTTTTGTCATGCTTGAAACAAACTTGTCTCTGATAGATATCGGATTTCACCACTTCCCACGGCGTATGGGAATAATCAACACAACCCACTGTCCCCATCACCTTCAGCTCTAATTTGCCTCCAGCAAACATTTTGGTGAAGAAGCTCGTCTGAGAAAGCAACAACTTTGAAATAAGTTTTTTTAATGGAGAAAGGCCAACTTTATTCTGGAGAGAGAGAGAAAGAAAGATTACAGGTACAAGGAATGACAAGGAAATTATTTCAGACATGCTGACATCCTCTAGGCCAGTGAAAGTTCCACTCTCTTCAGTTCGGAGGCCGCCTTTAACTCCAGATTCTTCTTCAGCTATCCGAACCTTCTGCTCAAGACTCAAGGATCTCGACTTCCAAAGTGCCATTATAGTCCTGTACAATGAAAATGTTAGAAATGCTCCATCTCTTAAAGAGGATGTGTGCATAGGTCACTTGATGTTAAGTGAGTACCTCTGAGCTACATTGAAGGATACGAAAGAGTGGAAGTGGAACTTCAGCCTGCCTTCCGCATCTTGTGTCTTTGCACCGTGTTTTGCATCCTTACCTCTTCCTCGACGCAGAATAATAATAATGGATGGACTTCCCATTGATGCCAGAGTTGGTGGAAGAATTTGAATGTCTTCTATGTCCTCCCATAGAAAGAAGAATGTGGTTTTATGACCAAACATATTTGTGTGAAACCCAATTATCCTCGCTGAGAGAAACAGGCGACCCTGCATGGAAGCAATTATCAAAAGATAAGATAAGATCGCTGCTTCCATACTACAACAAACCACAAAGATTATGTATTACACAAATTGTTTTGTAATTTAAGGACATCAATTCTTATAAATTTCAGAGGATGGCAGGCTTCTCCCACCTGGAGTAGCAATTTGCGCTTCAAGTGACAAGTAAAATCGTTGATAAGAAATTCCTCAGATGGTAGACAAAATAGTTTCTGGAACGCTGAATTTGTTCGAGGGGAACGCACATTTATCTATAAAAGTTTGAGTTGTGAAGATAATTAGAGAAATTGGAACAACAAGACAAACTTATGCTGCATATTTATGGACATCGAAGCAAGGTTCGCAATTTACCTTTTTCCCAACCTCCTTCTCCATCTTCGTTAAGTACTCTTTGACAACACTGCTGCCTCTTGTATTGTTCAAGAAAACTCGCAGGTGCAACTTAGATTGGCACGTCTGAGCTAACTTTCCTTGAAGAGCGATCCACACATCAGCAAGATTGGATACATTAGATTTTAAAAAGTTGATTTCTGCATGTCCTAGAGATGTAGCTTCATAGAAAGGCCCATCGAAGTCGAATACTTCCACATCCAACATTGATGGGGGATCTTCCATTGCATCAAATTCGAATATCTCTGCAATCCAAAACAATATTTTGAAAGTAGGATCAAGTATGGACCATATTCAGCATGTTGAGGTCAAACAGTTCCCTGCTACATGGTGCAGCTCATGTTTATAGAATTATGAAGCTCAATACAACACACAGCTACCGTGATTACAAGAAAGGGGAGCGTACCATTCCACAGAGGATCAAGTTTCTGAAACTTTATCGAACTGGTTCTTGTTTTACCATTGCAGGTAAATACCACATATGGGTCTGAGAATCCAGTAGAATCAACAGCTGCTAAGCTACTCCCTTCGATCAGAGCAATAGTTACTAACCAACCATCCCCTTGTGCTTTGACTCCATGATCACTTCCTAATTTTCCAATGTGAATAAAAATGAATCAGTTCAATACATGAACATTTTCTTTGACTGACACAGAGTGACAGACTATATGATCAAAGCTTTGATGATGGAGATGGCCAAATCCATAATAGGAAGAGTATTACCTTTCCGCAATCTGGCCTGCATGAAACGTGCTACCATCTCCAGAACTCTTTCCCCTTGGAGAACCAAAATACCACACACAATCACTTCACCAATCGAGTCTGGCAAGTCCAGGCCATCAAACTCCAGCCCTTGTATTTTGTTAGGCATGGCTAACAAGATGTGTGCAAGAACATACAGTCCCATCACGACAGTGGAAATTACAGTGAAATTCAGAAAATAATGGATCGCCAGCCTCCACATTGATTGTGGCTCCACCTGCATAGAAGCCAAAATTTGCTCTTTGTTGGAACCAGATAGGTCTTTCAAATCGACCGCCTTAACTTTTTGAGATAACAAAGTTGCCACCTGATCATAGCTATCTCTAAGACCTTGTCTAGCCCCACCTTCAATCATTCCTCTCATCATAGTGCTCTGAAGGAAATTCATTCGCCACGATATTACCAACCTTGCCGTTTTTTCTCCTGATGAGAGTTCGGGTCCGGGGGTTATACAAAAGAGCAACTCCGTCCTAAAGGTGTTCCCATACATAACATCAGGTGTAGCAACGGTCACTGAAACGGCAAACACAGTTCCATCACCTTTAACATAAGTTTGCTCTTCTGTAGCTTTCACTGCCTTAATTAACTTAGTTGGAGCCTTAATGTAAGTAACGGTTCTTTTCAAGCTCTCACCACCATCTTCAAATCTCCAAGGTCCTTCTTGTAGTTCAGTAGTTCCTTGGAATTCAGCCAAATCTTTCGTAAAATTAGAATCAGGAGAAAAGAGTAGTGAATTCAAGTCTGATGGTGTAATGACATAAGACTGGCCAAGTAGAATGCCGGGAAGATTAGTAGGTGTTTCAACTCCTTGATGTTTGGATTCCAAGCTCTTCATAACTTCCTCAAAAGTGCCATCCGACGAATTATCAACAATCTCAAAATTATCAAAATTATCAAAATTCTTTTCCTCCGAGTTCACTGTAGTTGGTGTTCCAGGTTCACTAGTCGACCCCGTCTCTACATTTTTAAAAAGAAATTGAGAAAGACGACCAGCCAAGGTTTGCACAGTAGTCGGCTTCTCTTCTTTGACAAAATTAGTTTCAGAAGATGTTCTTACAAAACTATCTAGAGACACTTTGGGCGACTCGTTTCCGGTAAGTTCTATATTTCTCTCCATAGATGGTTCACCACCACTCAGTTCATCTAAGAATGAGTTGTTTTGTGATAATGAGATTGTAAGAAGTATTTCACCTACAATAGACAAAAATAGAACCAAGATACAGCATTCACAATCACAACAACTAAAGCAAATTGAATTATACTCAACTATCACAGCATAAACATAGCAAACGGATACCAATCTAAACTACAGAAAAACGAATAACGGAAATGTAAAACACTAGATTCGAGTTCTTACCGCATTCTTTCTGCTTGATCTTCTTATTCTTTGGTTGCAAAGTATACCAAGAAGTACCCAAAGTCTTATTCTCAGCATCAAAAATCTCTGAGATTGGTATTTTCACTTGACCAATAAAATCATGAGCTAAGAATTTATCTTCATCAAAAACATTAATTTGAAGTTCTTCGTTAAGATCCTCAACTCTAAAACTAAAATCTTCATTCCATGATGGATTTAAATTCTTTTTGACTACTTTAGTTTTCAATCTTTGCTTCCCAAGTTGTAATTTGGCGTAAGGATCACTAAATCCATTTGGATCACAGGCTTTAAGATTTCTTCCTTTAATTACTTCTACTAATAACTTCATTATTTTCTTTTATATCCAAAAATACATAAAAAGTTTACAGCTAAAAAGAGAAATATCTTTTATAAAATAGAGATTTTGGTTGGGAAAGAAGGGATCTTTTATGGAAACTGAATAGAATCAAGGAAATTCTGATGAACAGAAAAATAGAGTGAAATTAGAATGAGATTTGAAAAAACAAAAAAAAAACTCAGGTGAAATGCAATGTTATGGCTCACATTAGAAGGAATAGATGAAGATCAAAATACATAAAACACGAGAAAAGGAGAGTCGTTAAATAAGATTAGAAAAATGTTGACCCTGCAATTACCCAGATAGATAAATTTAACACTTTTACCAGTATATTAATTAAAGAGGATGACGGTACTGGATTTAGACAACAGTTTTGACTTGTACTTTTTCTAATTATTATGAAGTTTTGTCATTACCACCTCTGCTTAATCTTAGTTTGTACTTTGTAAACAGAGTTGTGATGTAGTGTAGAGAGACATGAGTTTCCATGGCTGCTTTCCAAATTCCTGATTCAAAAAGTTTGAAATTTTAAATGGAGTAAAGCGGTTGCTAAATGTTACGCATGCTGTTTGGCAAGCAATGAGATTTCGGTAACGTGTAAGTATTACTAAAATCAAGGAGGAAAGTATGGATAGACATATTTTAAAATGAAGTCCTATTGACAATTTTGACTTTGTCAATCATTTATCAGGTCCGCGACAGAGTTTTTCTCATAGGAGCTCTCTCCCAATTGCCTTTCCAGTGATTTGTTTATTTTCTTTGGGTTAGTCTATATAACACACGTAGTTTTCAAAAAAAAATTGATAGGCCAATTTTATTTTATTTTCATCAGTTTTTTTTATCTATGCTGGTCAGGACTCAGGATCTTTTTATAACTGGACTAATTTGAGGTCTTACCCTAGTTATCTGAGGGCTACCAAACATTATACTTCAAATATGAGTGGATAAAAAGTGTCTAAAATATGATGAAATTATTAAATCATTTTTTATTAAAATTTAATAAATACTGGTTATTTTTATTTTCATTTCTTATCAATGTTTCATTTTTTTTTCCTCTTTTTTCTCTATTTTTTATATTAAATTAAAACATCATCGATAATCGATGATTTAAAGAGCTGCTAATCATTTGTTTTTCCTATATAATGACAATGACAAAACGAATAAAGTATTTCACTGGAGATACTCAACCTAGTGGAAGCGATCCAAAAATTGTACAAGCAATTCGAAATAAACAATCAAAGAAGGAAACGGTTACGGAAGACGAAGAAACTCTAAGCTCAATATAAGCACAATAAATGGCTCGAATTAGGTACTTTTGTATCAACTCATTCCTCTTAATTAGGTTATATCAACATGCATACACTCAAAAATAAAAAATTATAAAATATGGGTTTTTTGTGTTAGCTAAAATCGGTCGATGTTCATGTCCACACTGACCAATTCATGTAACCATCGGCCAATGTTTATACCCACGTCAATCGATTGTACTTGATGTTCTTCGTGGTTGAAGAACATCGATCCATAATCGGTCGATATGGACATTTTTATCGAACGATTCTGGTTTTGAAGAAAGTACACATGTTTCTGTTGGCTTTTTTGGGTAGAATTGGTGGATATACATAACCAAATAGACCGAATGTAAAGTATATGAAATTCCCATAATCGTTTAACGCATGTGGTTATATAGACCGATTGTATGTTTAGAAAATGTCTTATGTCACTGGAGGCTTTTTAGTCTAGAATCAGTTGATATGAACACTTATATCGAACGATTAAGTGTAAATTGCTAGAAATCGGTGGGTATGGATGTATCATGATGGCTGATTGTAATCTTAAGATTCTTAAATTTGCTTGAATTTGTTTGTTGTTTATCGTATGTTGGTGTATTCATAATTGGGAGAAGATCTACGAGTTCACTTCGAGGGTGTTTGGTTGGGATGAGAAAAAAACCAAGTCGAAGATTCTAGTACATGGTCAAAAGAAGAGAGTATTCCATCTCAAGCGCTTGAGGGAGCAATTCTCGGGAACAATTGAGTTTCATAAAAGAGATGAGTTGACCGTGGACCGTGTCAATGCTACGACCACCATTTATATTCTCTACATCTTGGGATATGTTATTTTCTCCAACGTTTCTGGTTCTCGGATGAACGTCAACTACATCTAGTTTGTGGAACCATTGAACAGAGTCCGTGACTATTCTTGGGGCAGTGTGTGCCTTTCATTCTTGTTGAACGAGATGAGAAAATGTACTAGGGTACACATGACCCAAGTCAGAGGGAATGTGGCTCTTCTCCAAGTTATTCAAGTGATGTAGCTATTGTATTTTGCTTATCTTACTCTTTGATTTTCTTACCTATAATCATATGTTGATGCAGGTGTGAATATACTTGCACTTCCTAGGGTTTGTTAAAAGATCCCATGAGAACAAAAGGAGGGATGGTGTTTATTTTGAAAATCGGTACTCCTTCAACGGCAAGACGAAGAGTTGTAAAATATAAAATTGGATTTGACGACGACAGATATTGTCTTTCCCCTTACAGTCAAGAACTATCAGAAAGAATGATGGTTGGGGTGGGAGGAACAATATTTTTTTGGACCTTTATTTCACCCTAAGGGATATGTATTGTACAACCCGACAAGAGTAGTGAGACAATGTGATGGTGTACAAGAGATTCACATGGACTCTTTTAAACAAAAGTATAAATTGGATAAATTCGCTCGTAAGTCCCTTGAGAATGTAATTGTGGTTGTTCACGATCATTTACTATTATCCTTGAATTGGGAAGATAGAAGGTACCGTATAGTTCAAATGGGGAGGTCTCCGAGCTCATATGTTGAAGTATTTCCAGATTACATGATATGGTACAACAACGTTTCTCATACTCGTGTGATACTAATAGACGAGAGATCCTTAATCAAGGACCGGGATAGCTCTCGATATTCAGGTACATATTCTGGCCTCTTATAGATTATTAAGGTTTTGGCATGACTTGTTAAATATTTGTTGTTTAAAATGAAAACAAGAAGATGAATCATGTATCTAATCAACAAAACAAAAGCATGTTTGGTAAGAGGAGAAAATTTTAAGGCGGATGAAAGGAAGATTGCAGAGTACAATGATATTGAGGATGAACAAGATGGTGTTACGTGTGGGGAGACGGTGAAAACGAGGCCAAAGAGAAAAACTAGAGCGAGAAATAATGATTGAGGCCAAGGCAGAGATGACCAACATGATAGTGACGATAATAATGGTGTTCAACAACGACTTTCCAAACGAGGTCGAGGTGGTCGTGGTGTTCATAGTAGGCGTGGTGAGTGTGGTGTTGACGTTGAATGAATGGATTCTTGTTTTTAAAACTTACATCATTAACAATGGAGTCAAAATTTATGTCTTTAAGTTAGTTTTTTGGTCAAATTGAAACATGTTAGTTTTGTTAGTTTATGAAAGCATGAATTTGGTTTGTTTTAAAATTATTGTATTTGGCTAAGATGCGAAAAAAGAAAAACAATTCGGACTAAAAATGCAGGTATTCTGACAGTTTTTTAAGCAACAATCGGTCGACGTGGATATTCCTATCGATTGATTCTAGTTTTTAGTAGAAATTATAATTTTACAATCGTTCGATATGGTATCAAACGATTCTGGGGCAAACATGCCAAAAACTTGTCAGGTTTACAGAATCGGTGGATATATACATTTATATCAAACGACTCCGGGGCTTGAGAACCATATCGAATTGTAGAGGAACTGCCAATTTTTTGGTTGTTTTTTAGGAAATAATCGGTCGATGTGGACATCCATATCGACCGATTTTAGGTAGAGAAAATGCCAATTTTTCTGGTTGTTTGATAAGCCACAATCGATGGATGTGTACATATATATATCCACCGATTGTAACAAGACAAGCTTTTTTACATTTTTAATAAGCCACAATTACTCTTCTTGCCGCTCTTTAAGAAGGATGTAAGGGAGCACCTAATGTCGGTGGACGTGGACATATATATAGACCGTTGTGCCAAACTATTTTACCCATATTATGAATTTATCAAAAAAGTTAGTTGTTAGGTCTTCCTTTATGTAAGGAGACTTTTTTCCCATACCCAATTTTCCCCAAACTTGCATATTTTACCGACTTCCACTTCATCCACTACTCAAATAGAGTTGGGAAAATGGCATGGGAACCGGAAGAAGATATGAAGCTTATTAAGTCGTTCATCCCATCTTCCACGAACGTCCTGATGAAATTAATTCAATGTAAAGAGAGTTAAATATTTCTTTTATGAGTGCACAGGGAATCCTAAACATCGCCAATGGAGAGACTTAGCGTTTAGATTCGACAACATCAAAAGGAACATGAGATAGTCCCATAAAATTAGAAGAATGGTTGCCGACCATCATCCCCAAGCTTCTCGTAGCGAGAAAGTGAGTAATTCAACATGTTTATGCCTATTTTATTATTTGATGTTTGCATATTAACGTGTAATATATTTAATTTCAGATCGAGTGATTTCATAGCCTATGGCGAATACGAAATATGGAAAGAATGTTCGTGCATGCGTTTGATAATATTGTGCTAAACAAACATGCTCGGAGGTTCATTGACGATGTATTAATGTGCGAACTTCAAGAATTTTGTAAACTATGCAACGCGTTAATTTCCAAATCTACAAATAAAAATTTCTGTATGAAAGTGTAGCACAATCGGTTAGTAAGACATCTACATTTGCGATTATCAAAATCGGTCAGTATATAAAACAATATCCATTGATTCCTAGTGTTCTTCGTGACTGAAGAACACTAACCCAAAATCGGTAAATGTGAGTCTTCGTATCCACCGATTCTAGTTTGATGTTCTTAAAAAAAAAACAATCTTTTTTCCAAAAAAAATTTTGTTTTAAAGTTTCATTAACAATAACTAATTTCACAACTAACATTGTTAATTAACAACTAACATAACTAATTAGCACTAATTAATTAGGGGTACATTAGCAATTAACAAAAATAAATGGATAATGAGTTTTTAAAAATACTTCATAATAACTCAATTCTAACTTATTTAGTAGGCCTCAAATCATTAAGGTAGATCTTAAATTAGCCAGGTTATATAAGACATACAATAAAAATTGTAAATAAATCAACATTTGTAATAAATAATGCCTAATAATCGTCAAAGAAGAAAATAATCTTTTCAATATAAAACCATTTTGACCTCTTAAACCAAATTACAAAGAGTTGATGATCACATTTGACTTTCTATTGTAAACCTATCAATTTGGAATTCTATATTATAACATTTACATATCCTTCTCTGACCCTGGAGATTATTTGATCTTAAAATCAACACTTGATGATTTTCATGTGAGATCTAACATGATCAAACAAGTTGTACTAAAATACTCAATGCCCTAGCAATTCATATCGAGTAAAATATACATTGAGAAAAAGATGGAATTTTTTTCCAAACATCATCATGAATGTTGGTAGTCGAACCAATTTATAACAGTCAAGGAGTAAGAAATATTCAAACTTGTATTAAGTTTAGTAAACAATGTACCTATTTGCACAACTACATTCCCTAGGCTTGGTTCTTTTCCTGTTCTATCATCTGGCTTATGTTTTCCATGTAGCATTCAGACCGAATGACTCTATGAAATTACGTCGATATTTTCATATATTGCGATTAACGTAGGAGACATCTCTATTTTTTCCCGGGATAGAATTACCACTGCTTAGCTTTTAATTCGCCTCTGACCATCAAATGAAATGTGAATAAAACGGAATAAGCATTTTGTCCAAAAATAAAAAGATGTACCAATTTTACTCTCACTTTTCACTTGAAAAAGAAAGGAAAAAATCTAAGGTGTCTTTTTCTTCAAGTAGTGGGTTAAAGTTTTCTTTGGAGATCATGTTATCCGCCCCATAATTATGAATCAGTTCTCATAATTGACCTAATCCATACTAGTTAACTATTAACCCCAAGTGGGAAAATTATAAATACCCTCCGTTTTGAGAAGCCAGTGAATAGTGCCTTGGTACCAAGTCATTTATGGACCTACTGTAAATGAAGTCAATGTCAAGGTGCAGAGGGATCTATATTTGGTGCCTTTTGATTCTGTCACTTTTTCAAAAGAAATGATATTCTAACGAAACGAGATTCTGAAAACATCAGTGCATAGACTTCACACTGAACAAAGAGAACAGTTCCGATTTGGTCCTTATTTCTCTGATTGAAATATTATTTTTTGTTTCTTGCTGGATTCACAATGTGGTAGAACTATGGATTCCTGGAGTTCCCTTTCAAATTTCAATAATATTTGGAAGCCAGAATAAGAGAAAACTGATAGCAAAGTACATGTTATACTTATACACTGCAACAATAGGATACAGACAATATTTTTCATCACCGTGACATGAAGGAAAAAGAAGAAAAATTAAATCCACAAAAATTATAGTAATAATTGGAAATTCAATTCTACAACCAATTCTCCGGGTTTCTTTCTATCTTCATGGTTTCTTTACTTCTCTACTTCTGCCTCTTATATATCTTCCCCAAGAAAGACTTCAACACTGCTTGTACAGCTTTGCTTGGATGCTCTTCGATCGAAGAGATTAGCTTCTTGTGGCTAGTGCTTTCGTACTCCTCAAAAACAGCCTAACACGTAACGAAATGACAAAAATGTTTAGAAAATATTTGACTTGGTACAAGCAAAAGAAAACCAATGGATCCTAGTTAAACCATATAATTGCAGATAAGATTTAGACATCAATTTCAGCTGACAGACCACCAATAGCTCTTTTCTTTTCTGTATGGTTGTCTACCCTAATATTTCAGTAGCGCAGAACGATGTAGCAAAGACATTGTTTAACCAAATGATAATAATGGAATCAAATTTTGACATGACTCCGAATATGATTAATGAAGTTAGGTCTGGCAAATGAAAACCGGAGATAAGATAGATTTCAAACCTTAAGATCCAATTCATCGTAAAGTGCCTTTATTTTTGCAACACAAGCTGGATCGACCTTCCCATAGTTCTCCTTGAAACAAATACTTATAGTAACTAAATTCCAGAAACCCTTCAATGAAAAAATAGCAAAATACTAGCAAAGATAAAGCTCTCGCTCTTACGTATAACACTTTCTTTTGGTCCTCGTTTACTCGGTCGAGTGCTTGCACAACCAACCAAGAGCATTTAAAATCTTCAATGTCAGTTCCAATCTAATGGTGAAGCAAAATCAAAACAAAGGTTAGTCATACAGACCAGACACTTGGATTATGTGTTTCTACAGACTTAGACTGAATGAGAAAAACTCGGGAGTTCGCTTACCTTTCCAATTACTTCTGGAGCACCAAAACAATCAAGAAAATCATCCTACAAATATATTAACATCGATAATTAATCCAATAGAGACAGAATACATCCCTATAAAGTGCAGTAGTTTCACAATGGATAAAAGACATACCTGTACTTGGAAGTAGACACCCATTTCAATAAGGACATTCTTTACAAGAACATGGTCATCAAGTTTCTCGCCCGCCATAAGCAATGCACATGCAACCTGACAGTTAACACAAACACTGAACATCAGACGGGCTAATCCCATTAAGCTTAATACACATCAGGTTTTTTAAAAAACGATGTTCGACAGTGTAAGTGCACCATAACTAGGATATGGTATGCATATTGTGAGGGAAATTAGAACCAAGTTTGAACATCATGCTTCCCTGTACTAAACCAAAAGTTTAAAAGAAAACTGGCAGAAATTTGTACAGAAAAAGATGGCTTATTCTTATGGAGTGTCATCAATTGTACAAAGGAAACTATATGAGTTGGCAAAAAGTTGACCACATACAGCAAGATGAAAATTGGAGAATGGATGCTAATAATTGAACTCATGTTCCTAAAAATGGTCCTACTTTTGAAAATGGGCAAGTTAAAACCCTAGGAAATTGAATGTCTCCCTTCTTATTTAAAAATGAAGCTTGATGCCTAGTTTTTCTTTCTCTAGGGAAAAAAACGGATTTTCAATAAACTTGGGACACAAATGTCTAGGAGTGTTGCAGTTTTTCTCTTGATATTCAATATACTAGCATAATTTAAGGAAAGATATTGAGAAGAAAGACATTTGCTAAGAAATGAGAATTCGATATCCTTGTTTGTGCTCACTGTATACTCTATAGGTATCTTATAGAGATTTCCGAATATATAAACTCTACTAACATTTAAGTTGTTACAACAATGTCATTTTTGTAAATATAAAATATTGTTTTCCATGCATTTTTCACTCAAAGAATGTTTATATTGTTGTAACTTATCAGTAACTTTATAGTAGAATCCGTAATTAGTGTTATTGCTTAGGGACATTTTTCATAAAAAGTGGTGCCCCCCGTTGGAAATACTCTCTTTGTCTTTACAATAGTTAGATACCATTCAAATCAACATACTGAACTGGACCAAATATTGTTAGCATTTCTTTCAGGAAATACCATGACATAAAATTTATTTCAATCAGTAGAAGAAATAGATACGGTAACAGAGAATGTACATGCTTTACTTACAGGGATATAAAATGAGTAATAGGCGGTTTTGTACTGAACAATACGACGATGGCTGCATTAAACCAACATTTCAATGATAAGATATGGGCTAGTTAGCAATATGGCAATCCATACTATCTAGAAGCAAGTATGAGAAATGTAATTAAATAAAGGAAATAAGTTGAACTACTTAACCAGATTTCAAAACTCAATAAGCCAGCATACATAATGCAGTGTGAAAAGTAATGTCTACAGAAGACAATCAGGTCTAAGGACTCTAAACCTTTGATTACCCCCCTAAAAGTTCATCACTAATATAACCGATATTTAAGTCGCTGACACATCATGCATGTATTCTTACTGCTGAAAATTTGTCTAAGCACACATTCGAGATTCAAACCCTTACATCAGATGCCAGACATGTCACATGCCACACCTCAGTCGAGTGGTTGTGCTTGGTGCAGTCATAGGTCCATAAAAGTTCCAAACTACGTCTCTAGAAATTATTCTAGTTATTTCTCTATCTTACTTACACTGCCAATTTGTACTTCGCTAGATCTTTTTCTCCATCTAGAGTTGTAATTAGATCAAGCATCTGCCCTGAAGCTGTTTGAAATTCAACCTGTTGAAACATGCTAGGAATCAGCACTAACTTTGGGCAACTTTATTTCAGGAAACAAATTCAGATCCCTCAACGGAAACTAGAACAGCAACCTCATTGAATAGTTCCAGCAAATCTACATAGTAAGGCTTTCCTCTGAAGTGCTTTTTAAGAATCCTGGGAATATGGTTACGAAGTAAAACTCCGTCATTTGCCGCAATCAAACCAACCTACATTTTATGTTTGGAAACGTTAGTATCTTGTCTAGGAATTCGAACGTCAATTACAATATCCTATAGAGTCGGATTACACAGAGGTTGATAATAAGTAATAAATACACAATGGAAGACTCTCAATACAGAAGCAGCACCTTCTCTACTCTGAACCAACAAGGTTGACCTCGCCGTGTGTGAGAATTGTCCATAATATCATCTAGAACAAGAAAATATGCCTGCAGCTGCAAGTATCAATCAATAAAAGAATTCAGATTCCTAGATCTACCATACTCAGACGAAAAAATAAATGACATATTAGTGTAACAACAAAGTGTTTGTTGTAGGAGGTATCTGCAAACTATACCCACTCAATGCACCAGCCAAGCACGGACACTAGAAAAATTTCATCCTCAGACAAATCTTGTCCTTCTTTCAACAGCTTGTAGCTATCAATCACAGAGAGTCCACGATTTAGCTTCCCTGGAACAATATGTTTCAGCCAATCTCATTAAGATTCTTACTAAAAGAAGATTGAACGTCAGATTATCCTTAACCCACATACGATTCAAGAGTTTTGTCCCCTACCTCCAGGTACATTATAGTCCAGCATCTGCAAAAGAAAGAAAAAGAAGATCAAAAGCCAGCACAATAGATTGAGAAACAATGAGAATATGCTCCTGCAGTACTACTACAAATCAAACCCCAAGATTCCCACTCTCATGATCACCAAAGAAAAAGATCCAAATGTCATGTGATGATTCGGGTCAATTATATAAGCATGAATACATCGAGAGGCATTCAAAGGATGAGATCCTAAGTATATGTAGTACGGACAGTGGGTCCCCATACCTACTATCAGAACCCATCTGTCCCCAGTTCAACTATCATTATCCTGTAAGCATTTAACTGGCAGAATTATAAAGAAGGTGCGTCATGTGCTACGTATTCAGTGCAAGAAAATCGAGTATATCGAAACAATTCAGAGAACATCGAAACGAGATCAGTGGTTATTAAAACTACGGTGACCGGGGAGAAAATAAACAAAAATCAACAAAAAATACCAAAACGATCCAGAAATGTTGGGAGTCTAGATGGATTAATAACTGAGTTCCATTAGTAGCTAAAGAGTTGACACAAAAGAAACATCTTACTTCCTCTTTTCCGCTCATAATTGATAGTAAAACCCAACTAGTGGTCCAGAATATGAAAAACAAAAGCAAAATCCATGTCAAATTTCATGATTTTGAGTTAAAGTTATCCACTTTTGTTCCTCCTCTTTACATTATCCACCATGAACAGGCAACAGAGTTTAAGCACGTCATAATCAAACTAAGGTATCTTAAAACAAGAAATTTAAACGCATAACAAGATTAGATCTAACACTGTTAACAAGCTTACAAATGTACAAAAAAAAGACGTTACTTTTTTTCCCTTCCATTCAATCCCAATAAGTTGGAAATTAACATAACAATGCAGATCTCAAACAAATGAAATAAAAATGGAAAATGGGTAAGAAATTGAAATCTTACACGATCGACCCATTGACGAGCATCATCAGTGAATTCAAAAGCAGGATCTTCAAGAAGCTCAGATTTTAAAACAGAGTAAACATTCAGAAACTTGGATTTCAGATCGCTTGTCGATGAACCATTAGAACCAGCCATTCGAAAAGAGATTGAAAGTTAGTTTCAGCGAGGAGAGAGAGAGAGAAAGGGAAGTGGCGCTGGTGTGGTATGGGGTAGTCGGATGAGATGAGTCGGATTTATAGAAATAGAAAACGAGGAGGAGGATACAAAGGAAGTCTCTGTGATTAGGATGGAGGGAGAAATACAAAGAAGTCAGATTCAAATTATCTAAGTGCGAAAGGAACCAACTTTAGGCAGGACTGTTGGAGTAATCTCAGACCTTGCCATTGCTTCTGTTCAAGAGTTATTTTTTTACTATTATCATCGTAAGAGTGGGCATGGTATATGAGCAATGCTATCCTGTGCAGCCGTACGGGACAGCTTAATAAGCTAGCACTTTGATAGTCGAAGGATTATGTTCCCCACTATTGGATTTAATTGTTTAACAAAAACAGTCGACAAAGATATAATTTTTTTTTAAAAAAAAGGTTTCTTGTGAAATAAAATAAAACTAATGTTCTATATCAATCCTTTTATAGTATCTAAAAACTTAGAAGATCAATTTATTTATTTTTCTGATTTCAAATTATTCCTAGAATCTTAGGTGCTTCGAAGCCTAAATCATTTCAATTACGTTAAACAACACTCATTTACACAATATGAATGAATTGAGCGTCTTAGGTCTAGATAAAGTGGAAATCTGAAAAGTTTAATGGAAGGTCTCCCATACACATTGCCTGATCATAGGTTTAACCAGATGAAATTATGCCAAATGATTGGTGGTGGAAGTATAAATTCAATTTTACTGTCAACATTTCAAGATCAAACAATCCAATTTACACTCACAGTATTTTCTCTTCCAAACATCAATGAAATTGAACGCAACAAGAACATAAACTTATAAATCACAAAAGCAAATACAAGGATTCAGAATAATGATTCAATAAACTAAGATATTTTACAACTTTGCTTGACCATATAACCTCATTATCCAATTCGTTTACGGTGAAAACAAGGAGATGAAATGAGTCTTCTTATCAACAAGAATATAAATTGACCCTCTTTATCAGGTAGTGCAGAATTGGTGCGCTATTATCTTTATTGTGAAGGTTTTTGACTTTTCTTTTCCGAAAAAGAAATACAAAAATAGTGTTCATAACTTGAAGAATGACCGACAATGGTGGATAGTAGTAAAAGAAGAATGTACTAAGAGTACTAAAGAAGACATAAGGATACAATAAAAGGACGAATGATGAAATGAAAATTACCTAAAAGGGCCTATTTTTAGAAGCATATCTTTGCCGGTTGTTCTTGTTTTGGAAAAGATAAAAATAAATGGATCCAATGGTGGGGAACATAATATTTAGTCTATCAAGGTGTTAGCTTATTAAGTTGTCTCGTGGGGCTGCGTGGGACAACACTGCTCTTGGTATATTGTCCAATTAGCCAAGCAATGTGGATAGGCAAAATCGATTTTGGACAGTGAAAAATTGGTTAAAAGACTCAAACTGAACCGATCGAGGCAACCTAAGACGCTTAAGCCGAGGCTCGTCTCAACTTGGGTTGAGCGGCTCAGGTTGCCTCAACAACGGTCGAATCTCAACGGCTTTATCCAACGGCTATAATTTCACCCATATAAATACAACCCCAAATCAATCTTTTCTGCAATCTTCTATATATATTTTTACCACAAAAAACTCTTCATATTCTGATTCTCTATATTATTTTTTCAAAACTATCATGTCCCAATCTCAAAATATTATTCGAAATAAAAATAGAAAACTACCCAGGAATACGTATGCTCAACCTCTACCGACTCAACAAGAAGATTCGGATGAAGAGAACAATCTTTGTTTACTTTCCAGTCGAGAATAACCACGAGTCAAGGTCATGTATCTTCAAGAAAAGAGCGAGATGCCAAACATCAAAAACCAAGAGGTGGTTGGTATGAAGATAAATCAGTTTATGATTGTCTTCCCGAAATTGCTCATATTATCGTGAATAGATTTTCTTGGAGGAATTTGTACCATATAGATGCGAAGAAATATTTAACGACGTCTTTTCTGGAGTAGCATGTCTACTTTTTAACATCCCATACGTGCAACTAAAAAATCCTTCAGGATTGCGTAATGAGCTTCATAAGCAAAAGTTTCCTTCATCGTTGTCATTCTTCTCGAGCTCACAAAATAACTTCAGCATTAGTTTCACCCCTTACTCGATATCGATTGACAATCCGGACTAAAGCTATAAATTCATCCACTGGTCTTCTAATAGTTTGATATCGACAGAACAACCTAGGTACATTATGGTTATTCGGGTTACCGGTGTCAGTGCAGAAGTTCTCATAGATTCTGCTCCAGTAACTCATACTCACTAAACCATTTTGTCGTCGTTCTGCATCCCTTGTCGGATAGCATACGACAAAGTTTCTACACATAGATAGTTCTTCATCTATGGTAAACTATGCCGGATTAATATACGGTTGAGCCATATGGGTGTAAAAGAAGTTGGAGAAGGTGTGATTTGGGAAGTGAAAATAGTTGAATTTATAGTCGTTGTATGGAACTAGTCGTTGTCGGCTCAACCTAGGCCGATCGTCTCAGTTTGCTATGACAACGACTATTTATGTAATTTTAACAATAACTTTAATTAAATATAATTTTATTTTTACAATTATCTAGTGCAGTTCTTAAATTAAATTAAATGTAATTTGATTTCAAAAGTAATAAACAAGCTTTATTTGATTGAATTAACTAAAATTATATTAGAACACTAATCTCCATTATATTAGTTTAATATACTACGCTCTTTTACAAGATAAAAACTAGGGCAATAAAAATTTAAATTAAATAAACACTTCAGTAAAAATCTCTGACAATTTTGGGCCTCATGTTTATCTTCATTTGACGGATCTTCCATTCGATGCGCTCTTGAGAAGATTTTTCCTGGTTTTTGTGACCAGTTGTACGGTTGACTTACAAATTATCTTTGCCTTCAATTTTTTTCCCTTGAACTCTTCTTTTTCTTATAGTTGTAGATTGACTTGGTTAACATCTAAAACTTGAATATCTATTTATTTTTTCTCATTCTCTATTTTCTTATAACCATCACATATCTTACTAATAACATCTTCCAGTATAACTCCCGAGAAATCAAGTTGGGTTGCAATTTTAATCATTTTTTCTGATTTTTTTTTAATAAAAGTTGAGATCAAGAGTTTGGGATGGAAAGATTAAGATTGAAGTGAAAGTAGAAGAATTTTTGAGTGAAGAAGATGTGATTTTGGAGTTGAAATTGTTTGAATTTATAGAGAGAGAAATGTGAGTCGTTGAGATTCGACCGAGACGCTCGTCTCAGGCTAGGTTGAGGCTCGTCTCAAGAGACGCGATGGGCAAACTCTCCGAAATACTAATTTGCCAACTTATTTTTTGAGTTTTCCCACCTCACTTGGAAAATTAGCCAATATACCCATCCCACTAGAGTTCTTCTAACATATTGGTACCAATGACTTTTTTCTATAATCTATAAAAAACTTGGTTCACACAAGTTTCCAACACAGGTTGTTCGTATCATCAACCAACAATTTTACCACGGTACTACAATGACATCGGCAACCCAATGCATTTTTAGTGTCATTTTGTCTGTGGATACCACGGGTTATAATCAGACATGAACCCAACTCTAAGTTATCATCAACAAATGCGGCACAACTAAGATCGGATCCAGCCAAGAACATGTGGGACAATGTGCCTTGCTAGGAATTTTGCCTCTCCATCAAAAATACAACCAGTTGGGCCAAGTATTATGGTTGGGTGTTTCGCATGGCTATAGCTACTGTACATTATAACCAAGACATGAATATACAGAAAACAATCACTATGGTAATAAAAATTTTCTTTGTTTATATTGACGAAAAAATACTTAGATTATTGAGTTTACCACTAACAAATCATAAATTTAAAATTTAAATGGTGGATCCAGAATGTTACTTTACGAAAACTCAGTTTACTACGATAGGAGATGAAGGATTCCTCTGTATCGTACAGTGCTCATATCTACTCCTTTCGTTTATAGTGTTGCCGAAAGGTAAGGGGTTTGCTTCTTATTAAGAAGGTTGAATCTCCCTCTTTTTTTTTTCAATCTCCACTATGAAAAAGGCCGCGATTAGATTTTGTTGAGAGGATAGGTGGATCTATAGTGAAACTGATCTAGCTGGTTGGACCTATTCGAGGGAGTTGCACCCAAAGGGGAGATGGCATGCTGACAAATATATGGATAATTTCGGTGATATGAATGTGGGATGACTTACGGTTGAGTGTTTTTTTTTCTCCACTTGTCCATGTGCAAATTTAATTTTCTACAACTAAACTAATAAATCCGGATCGTGAAAAGGACACCTAAAACAATTAATAACTGTATCCAATCTAAGGAAACACACAAAGATCTGCAATTAAAAGATTTAATAATGAAGTCATAACTCAAAAGATTGTTATTGTATCTTAAAAATACTCTTGCCAGTATATGGGTTTTTTGTGACTCATTTATTGCCACCACAAATTCAGAGTTACTCACCGAACACAATCCAGTTGTAACCATCTTTTCGCCGAAGTGTTTTTCTTTTTCGTTTCTTTTTCCATAAAACATTACACAATAAATTCAGTCAAATTATGCCAGGTTTGAATATATAATGTGCAAAAATAATTCAAATGAAAAATAGTTCAACGATGGTCGACTATGGATATCAGCACTTACAATTATAAACAAACAAATTGGAAATGAAAACGAGATGTCAGTTACAATTTTAGGGAAACAAAAAGAAAAAGAAAAAGACAGAAACTAGATGTCTCATGTTCAGTTCAGTCAATACATCACTATGTACTAGCCGTGTTTAGTGTCTAGCAAAGAACTCTGTTCGTATATTTGGAGTCAGCTACCCTTTATATATATATATATATATAAGAAAATAGCTGAAGCTGAACAGAACTAGTATCTTAAAGTAATAATATTTTGAAGATACATAGGCCAATTTAATCCAGGAGCATTACTAATCTCCCTGATTAAATTATTAAGATTGATTCCTGTCTATTTAGTGTTTATGACAGATTGGTTACAGATTGTCGAAATGTTTGTCGATAACAGATATCTACTAATTAAAGTAAACGACAGAGCTTTAAAATTAGTAAACTTCAGGTGTATGTGTTCAAAATTAGAGTTAATCTTGAATCTCTCTTCTTTAGATTTTGCATACATATCAATCAACAATTGCATAATTGGTTTAGAATCGCTTTGGAATTCGATGTGATGTCCACTCATATTTTTTTTCCCATTGAAATGTTGCTTCAGCTCCGTTGAGTTCTAGAAATTCTCTGGTGCTCCATCCGGAGGATTCTCCCCTAGCTTTTCTACAGATTCCTGCATCATCAATCAGAGTAAGACTTGTTGCAAAATCACATATATCATGTAGCATGGATATTGCTATATTGATTCTATATGTCATAAAGCATGGCAAAGTATTATGTTTTAGGTTGGTTATTTGGATGTTTGTGTCATGCATTGGTTTATAATACAGACTTTGAGCTAGGTTATAACTCGTATTGTTTACATGGAAGGTTGCATTTATACATGTCACTATTGAATTGGTTGTAACCCAACTAGTTTGGTCTTTGTTATCCAATACCTTGCTGCACCTTGCTTTCCAGATGTGCCAAAAAATGGTACTGCAGAGTTCTGCGCATCCCATTTGTTGTCCATTTCTATCTTTACTGTTTAGGAATTTATTCATCCAATCATGACAATTGTTTGTGCTCTGTTTTACATAACCCATGCTGGAATTTAGATGGTTCCATAATTGATGAGAAAATTTACAGTCTAGAAACATATGACTTAGAGACTCACTGTAGGCATTACACATTTTATAGGTTGTGTTTATATTTGGAAGGATTGCAACAATTCTCTCACCATTGAGTCAGCTACCTTTGGGGAGCTTAAATTTGCGCCTTTAAATAATTTGGAGATTATTGCTCTCAGTGAATATGAAACTACCAATGACAACAAATATTACGTGTTAGCAGCTAAACTAGTCTTGAAGATTCTTACCCGGACTATGTTAAATATAGCGTTCTGATGTATGATTTTTCGGTGGAAAATAATATTTTGAAGATCTTTTTGAGTTATTTATTTCTTTTTTGAATAACTTATAATTCAGCCAAAAAAATTCGTTTTAAGTAATCAATGTTTTTGTATTATGTAAGACAGTAGAACCAACAAACAACATATATACAGTAATATTCAAAACCGGAATGGTACGATTCCATATTCATTTGGCTTTGAAAATTAAAAGATTCACTTAAAAAATCGTAGTAATTGATAAAGGGGAATACTAATGGTAACAGAAGCATACCAATTCATATAAGTAAATAATTTTGACTGTTGGATTTTTAGATTAGTATCCTGCTAATAATTGCTATCTTCGTTATATCGTACAAAAAATGTTGGTTCTGCAACAGTAAAATACTAAAAACAAATGATGTTAACGTTAAATAAAACTTCTTTAAACACTTATTTGAGGACAAAGTCACTTGATCATCAAACTGTCCTTAACACAATAATTTACCGGTACGCCTTAAAAATGAGTGATGCTAAATAGCCAATAGTAAAGTTGTGTCCAGAATAAAACTGCCCGATACAAGTATTGTATAGCACTACAATACTTGCCCACTCAAACGAACTCAACAACAAGATGAAGGAAAAAAATAAACAAGCAAATGCGCAAACAAAGTAAGAAGAAGGGACAAGATCCAGGGATAGTAGTTTTCTCTGGGATAAGTTGAAATAAAGAAAGTGTTTTTCTTTTATAGGCGATGAAGAAAGAAATCAGTCCAACAATTAATTATGTGTCGATATAATATTTTAAATCTGTGTCGACATAATGTTGTAAATATGCGACATAATGATGTAAAGAAAAAACGGGCAGAAAATGTCGATACATGTTGTAAAATGAAATTATATTCACGGGGACAGACGCCCCCCATTAATACAAGATTTATTTTTTTGAAATTAAATTCGTTAAGGAAATAATTCAATAGTATTTTGTCTAAAAATATAAGTCTTGGTTGACCCACACCCACACCCGAACCCGAGCCCGGCCCTCCCGACCGGACGGACGACGGCGGCGTGCGTGCTTCGGTACGAAGCACCGCGTGTGTGTGAAATGTGTGGTTGCACCAACTATCCCATTGCCTAAGTCCTCTCCCCCACACAAAAATGTGTTGACCCAAAGGGACACTCTTAGATGCAATTTTCTTAGTAATATGAAGATGGAACATCTTTAGTTTCTCCTATGTGGGACTAAAGGTTCCATTCACAATTAGTGAAAATGAGATAGTGTCCTTAGTGACCCTTAGGTCCTAAGATCCATTCCTACCAAGACCAAAAAATAAAACATTAAAAATTATTTTCTCCAACAATGCCCCACATGAATGAAAAACCGATAAAAAATCAGAAATCAGAAAGCGAGAAATACCACTATAGGCAAGAGGTGTCCATAAGGTCTTGAACCTTTGCTTAGTGAGAAATTACCGGAACTACTTGATAAACAGTGAACGCGATGTCTTGAACTGCCATCATTTGGTGTAGTTCATCAATAACTTCCACGTGTGTTATCTATCTAAGTGCTGTCAAGTTCGTGTCGTTGTGTTCATTTTGGCCCTGGACGTATCTCGTTTCTCGGAATGCTCTAAAGAATCAGCTTCATTCTCATAGGAATCGGCCCACTTCCACATCCAGATAGATGAGTTCCATCAAGAGTGTTTACTGCTACACCCCACTTCAATCTTAAATTGAAACTATAAAACTCATTAAGACTTAATAAAAAGTCATCATTCACATGAAGTCACACTATCATGTCTACACCATAGGGAAGGGACAGAAAATGAAATTTTCTGATAGTGTTTCCTTTAACCCACCATAAATCAGTTGTCTCATTCAAAACCTTGATCTTGGGATCTCCAGTCATCAAGGTTGAGTATCCTTCATGAAAAGTTTATTTAATGAGCTTAAGCCCCATCCCCCTCGATACATTACTAACTATCTCCTTAGACAAACCGTTCATCAAAGGGTTCGCAATATTCTCCTTCGACCTCACAAAGTCAACAGAAATAACGCCAGTTGAGATTAGTTGTTTCAAGGAATTATGTCTTCTACGAATGTGTATAGACTTCTCATTATAGTTGTTGTTTTTAGCATTACCTATTGCATCTTGACTATCACAATATATAGATATAGATGGCACATGCCTATGCCAGAGAGGAATGTCTTCTAAAAATCATCTTAGCCAACAGGCTTCCTCTCATGCTTTATCTAACGCAATAAACTCTGATTCCATAGTGGATCGAGCTATACATGTCTGTTTGGAACTCTTCCAAGATACAAACCCACCTGCTAGAGTGAAAACATATCCACTTGTAAACTTAGACTCCTATGAGTCTGATATCCAGTTCGCATCACAAAATCCTTCAAGGATGGCAGGGTACCTCTCATAATTCAAACAAAAGGTCAAAGTTTACTTCAAGTACCTCAGCACTCTAACAAGTGCATCCTAATGCTCCTGCCCCGGATTACAAGTATACCTACTCAACCTACTCACAACATAAGCAATGTCTGGTCTCGTACAGTTCATCAAATACATCAGACTTCCTATAACACGTGAGTATTCAAGTTGTGAAACTTCATTGCCCTTAGGGGTGTGCAGCGGTCTGATCCGATGGTTTTTTGGCTGCCCCAAACCAACCCGACCATTATACGGTTTATCAAAATATCAACCCAAACCGGACCATTACTTTGTCCAAACCGATATGACCCAAACCGTTATTCATCGGTCCGGTTTGGGTCGGTTCAACGGTTTAAAATGGGCTTACAAATTTATTAGGCCCTTTAAAAGAATCAGGGCCCAAATTAAGTTTAGCCCATATTTTGCCACATGGGCTGAACAGTTAAAGCCACTGCATATTTTTTTTTCAACTAAAATTAACCTGCAATATAATCATTTACAACAGAAAAATATACGAAATTTAAATCTTAATAAATAAAAAGATAACAAAAAATATATTCTTTTGAATCAGTAGTGTTTTTAACAGTGCAAGAGGGTGGTACTTGGAACAAGGTCTATTACAAAAATTAAAATGGAGTTCATAGTTAGAACAATGTCCATCAGAAAACAAAAGAGTTGAGATCCACTGTTAGCCGCTTTGTATCAACTACGATAACTAAAGGCTAACCGAAATGCCTTTGTGTTTGAAGTCTTTCCATCACCAACTCCTCCAAAATCTTTCAAAGATGCCACCATGTGTTTTCGACAATGTAATCAAATGATTTGGCTCTTCTAAATAATAAACTTACTAATCCAAATAGTAAAACCAATAATACATGTCATAAAAAAATTTACACTATATTATTATCCATATAATTTATAACATGAAGCATGAAACAAGCTAAAACTAAATTGAAACATATATACGCAAAAACAGATCAGGAGGGATTACTTAAATTCTTGAAATACCAAGTATATCTACACACCCCATTTGTATTATTTTACACCCATATAGTACATACCCATCGGTTTGATTGGGATAGTCGGGTTTTGGATCCCTCAACCCGCGCCCCAACCCGATGGGTTCGGGTTTTACGAATACCAACCCAACTCGCCCCAATATATATCCGGTTTGGAGCGGTTTGGCAATCGGTCTGGGCCGGTTCGGTTTGGGGCGGGTGGGTTGGTCTACCCATGAACACCCTTAATTTCTCTTATTCTTTTTGAGTCTACAACAAGGATCATATGGATTACAAGCAGGTTTACAATCAAACTGATTATATTTTTTAAGCACAGATTCAACATAATGAGATTGAATAAGACTATCAATTAAAATTTCTTCTAATCTTCATCCCTAAGATCACATTAGCGGGGCCTAAGTCTTTCATGTCAGAGTTCTAAATTAGCATGTTCTCATTGGAATTAATTATATTCATGTTTATACCAAGTATAAGCATATCATCAACATACAAGCATACAATCACATCAATACACTTGGCAGATTCATTGATTTTAAAACTACTAGAAATCATTACATGATCAAATTTTTCATGCCATTGTTTAGGTGCTTGTTTCAAACCATACAAAGATTTTTTCAGTTTATAAAATTTGTTTTCACAACCTTTCACTACAAAGCCCTCAGGTTGTTCCATGTAAATTTCTTCATCTAATTCACCATTTAGAAAAGCCATCTTTACATCCATTTGATGTATCTCTAAGTTACGAATGACAACAATAGCAATTAACATCCTAGTGGAAGTAATTCTCGTAACAGGTGAATAAGTATCAAAGAAATCTACACCTTCTTTTTGTTTATAGCCTTTAGATACTAACCTAGCTTTGTATTTTTCCACAGTCCCATCTACCTTACGTTTCCTTTTGAAGATCCATTTACAACCTATGGGTTTACACCTTAAAGGTAAGTCTACAATCTCCCACGTATCGTTCTGTATGATGGAATCCATTTCACTAATGATAGATTCTTTCCACCATGAAGCTTCAGTAGAAGTCATGGATTCTCTATAAGTCTGTGGATCAGTCCTTGCTAAGCATGTTATGAACTCTGACCCAAAAGATTTTTCAGTTTTAAGCCTTTTACCTCTTCTAGGCTCAAATTCAACTTCATTTTCCTCTAAAGGTAATGTCTGAATAGTCGAAGGAACACCTAGGGGATCAACACATATCATACGAGAATCAAATTTCAATGGAAAAATATTTTTGAAGAACACAACATCCCTATATTCCATAATAGCATTCACACCAATTTCAGAAATTTCAGAACTTACAACCATAAATCTATATGCAGTAGTATTATCAGGATACCCTATGAAGACACAGTCAACAGTTTTGGGTCCTATCTTAGTTCTCTTAGGAGGAGGAATGAAAACCTTATCCAAACACCCCCACACTTTGAAGTATGCATAAGAAAGTTGTCTACCTTTCCATAGTTCATATGGAGTTTTATCCGATACTTTAAAGGGTACTCTGTTCAGGATATAACAAGTTGAGAGGACGGCCTCCCCCCAAAAGTTTGTCGGTAATCCTGAACTAATCAACATGGCATTCATCATCTCCTTAAGGGTCTGGTTCTTCCGTTCAGCCACATCATTAGATTGTGGAGAATAAGGAGGAGTGATCTCATGAATAATACCATGTTGTGAACAAAATTCTCCTATAGAAATTCCATACTCACTACCACGGTCAGACCTAACTCTTTTAATGGTAATATCTAATTGGTTTTCAACTTCAAATTTATACATCTTAAAGGCTTATAAAGCATCGTCCTTACCCCTGAACAAGTATACCTGACAGTACCTGGTACAGTCATCTATGAAAGTTATAAACCATTTTTTACCACCTCTACTTTGTGTTGATTTCATGTCAACTAGGTATGAATGAATTAATTCCAAGGGTTTAGGATTTCTCTGAACATTTTTTCTAAAAGGTTTTTTTAGCATATTTTGATTCTACACATACTTCACATTTATTTTAATTATCCAAACTAAATTTGAGTATGCAGCCTACGCTAGCCAGTTTATGCATTGACTTATAATTTATATGTCCAAGTCTACCATGCCAAACATTTAATGACACCCAAACATAAGCAAGAGAATCAATTTTATTCATTTCATCAGAGGTTACATTAAGTTTATACAGACCCTCAGTCTTATAACCCTTACTAGGGCTGCACAAAAAACCGGTAAACCTTCAAAACCGGACCGAACCGAGCCGAACCGAATATCTAATGGTAATCAATGGTAATGGATTAAAGAAAACCGATTGATTTTGGTTCGGTTTTGTTCCACCCCTAGAACCGAACCGAACCGATTCGGTTTAAACCGATTAATCTTTACCGTAGGATGATAGATCTACGGCCGGGGACGTTGGTACTCTACAGCCGATCGATTAAACCGAAGTTGATAATATTAACCGTTGGATTAAAACGAAGTAGTATATAATCGATATTTTTCTAGGGTTACATCTCTATTCGATCCTCTCTCTTCTCTTACATGGAGGCTGAAGCAGGAAGAGTCTTCTTCCCCTCTATGGATCTATTTTCCCCTTTGCTTCTCTCGATCAGATGTAGGGAGAAAAAGATGGTATACACTCTCTTCTTACTCTCTGATTTCACCATTCGTTCCAGATATATCAATGGTTTCGAAATCTTGTATGTATAACTCAAGCTGATTTTGTTCTGTGTTGATGAATACAGAGTCTACGTTAGAGGAACCATTTTTGGATACAAGAGGTGTGATTATTATTTATTTTGTGTGGGTTTTTTTTTTGGATTTTTTTTGCTTAGATTGTTGGTTGATGCGTCGGAAAACCGACTTTGTTTTACCGCAAGCGCACAGTGTCGAAAGATGTAGACAATAGCGAATACGGTTCGTTCCCACGAGGAGTTTGGATTAAAATATTTTTTTTAGGTTTTTTTTTATAAGAAATTAAATTAACTAATGAATTAAAATTATTTAATAAAGTTTGAAAACAATAAGAGAAAAATGTTAAGGTTCCGGGAATCCGTTGTAGATTAGGGTTTAATTGCGTTCGTCACATAGGGTCTCAATTTTACTCATGTACAGTATCAAATCTAGCTACTAATACACGGAAGATTTTTAATTAAGCACTAAAGAAAGAATATTCGAAAAGAATTGTTTGTTCTCAACCTAAAGTAGAATTTCGAAGTACTAAGTATACGGGGCATAAAGAGTCAGAGAATATTCATAAAACGATTTAATACGAGGTTTCAACGAGTCCTTTTACTAATCAAACAATGAACTATACGTGGCATAGAACATGAAAAATCATCGAGACGGTAAAACGTTGAGAGAGAGACAAATTAATAATATTTAGTTCATACAGTAAATAACCCTAGTTTCAAAACACAAATAAAAATCATCTCTACAAGTTCATCCTTTCGCCCTAACAAGGGAATTAGCCCAACATGGCTTTCTTAAAAACCATGAAAATTAATTAAGAAAATAATACAAACTAACCCTTTAATCTCTCCGGTGCGTCTCTAATTTTCTGTCCGTGAAGCTTCTGTATAGTCTGTGCACGTCCGAGTATGTTTCTGTATGTGAGGTCCCCAAATTGTTTCTGTCTCTGGGTCTAAGTATTCTCTATGTACGTATGTGAGGGGATATATATAGCCAACCTTGATATAGCAGTCATTGGCCGCCTCTTATTCAGAGTTTTAAAGTGATCAGGATTCTCAATAGGCCTTATCCCCACCGACCAAACAAACTTTCCTTAACTCAGCAAGACTCCACCGCTTAATCTACTCCGTTCACCATCTCTTGTTTTAACGGCAAGGAAAAACACTTCATTCCCTGACTCGTCGGGTAATCATCACAGGCTTTCTCTCGAACCAATAGCAGCAACCTCATCACCCATATCACCACTACAAGCCCTACCCATTCTCAACTGCACCTTCAATGCCATACAACACCCAGTCTCAACAGAGTCAAACTCCACCATCACTTATCCATGACAACTTTACAAGAATTAGTGCCACTGTTTTGTCGAGCTCAACTCAATTTTCGATTCTAACCCATCATTCCCAACAGTTTAATTTACCTAGTGTTATACACTTGAGCTCAATCCCACTTCAAACCATATTAATCCATCATCTCTGTCACTGCCATTAATCTCCATTAACTATCACCAACCCATAGCAAAGAAACCATCTCCAATATTCAACCACATCACAGCCATTTCAAGCAGCAACCCATTATAGATTTCCTCTCACGCTCGAGCTTCACATTAACCATCTCAGTTCTTTTTTTTTTATGCTCGAGTTCGACAAACTGTTTCTAATTCCTTCGAACAACATCATCTTTATTTCGAGTCATCACTGTCAAGTCAGATTCGAGTTTCATCATCAATAACAACTCAGCCACCATAACCACAGAACTGAGCTCTATCAATGGCATCAGCCATTTCCTTCTCTTCTACTCACGGACCATCAACAGCCATTAGGAACCATGGAATCAAGCTCCTTAAAAGCTCCAAGAACTTGTTACAACCTACATGCTCGATCATCGTTGCTCACTGCATACTCGAGTAGAAACATCATCAATTTTCTTCATCTCTGCCGTCACAGCTCCGCATTCAAATCCAACCAGCATTTCTTGTTCATTGCAAGGTTCTCGGTAAATCTCTGTTGCTGCCTTTGAACTCGAAACCACCATCGACTATCATCTTTCGTAAAATCATCATCTCACTGTCGTGAACTGCAACACCCATACACCATCGAACAACACAGCCATCACCACACTTTCTCTTCACTGCCATACACTTCAAGCTCCAGTTTATTACCGTCAACTACCATGAAGAACATGCACCTTCACTGCCAACCGCACATCTATCCATCACCAACATAGTCTACAGCTCCACCTTATAAACTGCCGTCAATGGCATTAACTCCAGCAACTCCCACCATCTTCACTTCCATCCCATTCTTAGCTTCACTTCATCTCCCATGATCGATTCATCACAGCCTCAGACCTTGCCGTGATTATCATGGAAGCAAAACACCTTCTCTGTTGGCGCTTTTAATTAAGTTTGAATTATGGCAGCCCTGAGAAAATGAGCAGGTGCTCTATCCATATTTGAATTCAATTCGTCCCTTAACGTGTGCCAGGTTGTCCATAACAGTCCCTCTTGAAATGACCTTTTTGCCCTTAGTATTCGTTTCGCTCATAACTTTCTCATACGAAGTCAGAATGACCTCGTTCTTTCGCCGTTGGATTCGTAATCAAATTATCTACAAGATGGAGGGTAGAAATCCTGGAATGGACTGAGCTCTACTGGGTATTTGGCAATTATTCTCTTGTAAAGCTCCATTTCGCTTGTTTCAGAGACGTAACCTAATAAAACGCACAAACTAGAAAAGTAATAATAAAACATAGTAATTCACACAAAAACTAGCAAATAAGAATAAGGAAATGATACTTAAAATGTATAAATTGTACACTTATCATTGGTTGATTTTTGTTGGGTGATTATAGGTCAAAGTCGAACCAGTACCCAAACACATCACTGGTTCAGATTGAAGGAGTGAACACTAAAGAAGAAGTATAATGGTATGCTAGTAAGAGTGTGGCTTACATTTACAAAGCTAAGGTGAAGATAAATGGTTTTTTCATGTACCCAAGCAACATCACTGGTTCAAGGAATGAGAGTTAGAGTGTTCATGTACCCAAGCAACATCTAAGGTGCTAATACTTTTTGTGGATGGTGTTTATTGTTTTGATGTTTGATAACTTGGGTCATATTATGTTGTTCATTTTGAAGCCTTTCTGTTAGATAAATGTGCATGCAGGAAATTAGTATAAAAACAGTTTTTTTATGAGTTAAAGTAGAGTTCTTGTATAGTGAAGAAGACATTTTGTTGAATAGAATGATTGATATGTCATTGGTACCCACTAATTAAGCTTGATCCATCCTTTAGAAGCCTGGTCTCATAATTGATTAGCTTAATGTAAAAGTCTGCTTTAAAGTTGTATATCCCTGTTTTTATATCTCTGTTAAGGAAACAAAAACAACATCATCAATGGGATGGCAAGGATATCCCTGTTTTTTAAGAAGCACACTAATCAATGATAAGAAGCATTTATAGGTTCTTATAACTATTAATAATATTATGGGATTGCCTAGTTATAGGTCATTTTCTGATTGTATACTATGCCATGCTTTTTGTTCCCATTTGATAGTGTGAACCAAAGTAACTCAACATCATGTCCATCTATTTTGTTATATTGTCATTCAGAATAAATTCTTAAATTGAGGACTTCATTCTTGTTAGGTGTGATGTGATGCTTCATGTGTGTTTGTATAGGTTTCAATCTCTTATATTTGTGGTTTGAATTGTAGGTTGAAGATTACTTCTTGCGGTGGTGAAGTCGTATGCTTGCAAGCTTTAGTGTTCTGATACTGGTAGTATTTGGTTTAAGATTTCTTATTTAGAAACCCTATCTTTTTTTAGTTGGTAAACAACCGAACCGAACTCAACTGGTGTCATGTCTAGCCTTGAATTGTCCTCTGTTTGCTGAACTCAACTGCCTGTTTTTTTCCTGCCATTGTTCAGGCTGTATATACTGAATTTCTGGGTTCTTTGGTTACTTTCTGTCACTATATATACTCAAAGGTGTGTAGTAAAAGTTTATTAAGTTTGTTAATTTTGTTAAATCTAAAAAAAACTGGTTAAAACCGAAACCGAGTCGGTTCAAAACCAAACCGAACCGAATAGCTTAATGTTAACACTCGGTTTTCAAAACAAAAAAAACGAGACTACCGGTTTCGGTTATGGCTGGGCCAAAAACCGAACCGAAACGTACCATGTGCACCCCTAACCCTTAGCCACATAATCCTTACCCTTAGTGACAACAACTTTGCTAGATTCAATTACAATTTTAAAATCCTTATCATCTAAAACACCACAAGAAACAAGATTTTTTAGATGTCCGGAACATGAAGAACTTCATTCAATGTGAGAGTCTTGCCAGAAGTGAGCTTCAACCCAACTTTGTCTTTTCCAGCAACTTGTGCTGCAGATGAGTTACCCATGTAGAGATTCTTCCCTTCCCCTACCTTCTGATAGGAGGTGAACATATCTCTGTTTCCACAAACATGCTTGGTAGCACCAGAGTCTACCCACTAGTCTATCACATTGGTTACCAAATTAACTTCAGACATCGTACCAGAAAACTCGTTCTTGTTGTTTTCAACCAAATTATCATTGTTTTTCTTGTTATTAAAGTCTTTACGTTTTCTACAATGAATTGCCATATGGCTAGGAATTCCACAAACATAACAAGCATCCTTAATTTTACCAATGCCAGATTTGGGTTTCTTAAACATACCTTTCTTGTGAGGACTAGGCTTAGGGTTGCGTTTGCTGCTCTCACCGTTTTCAGTATTGGAAGACTTGTGTTCAATTGCATGAGCCTTGTTGGACATGTCCCTTGCGGAAGAAACGTTCTTATCTTTGAAGCACATTAACTCTTTCACTTGAATCTTCTTACCCAAATCAACCATACTGACTTCATCAGTTTCATGTCTCAATCTACGTTTGTATTCGGACCAGGAAGATGGTAATTTCTCAATCACAACAAACACTTGAAAAGTTTCATCTATCACAATTCCTTCAACAAGAATTTTATTGATAATACGTTGAAGTTCAAGGAATTGATCAACCACATATTTTTCATTCGACATTTTATATTCCAAGAACCTAGCTACCAATAATTTCTTACTTCCATCAGTTTTAGTTTGGTATTTTGCCTCTAAAGCAGCCCATAAATCAAAAGCAGAAAAATTCTCTTTTGCATTGTAAAAATCATACAATGCATCCTCTAAGCAATTCGGAATATGGTTTTTAGCCATACAGTTCTGCCTAAGCCAATTGTCCAATTCCCTTTCATTTCCAGCATCATTCAAATTCTCATGAAAAAATTTCAGAACAAGATCATCTAGCATATGAAAACTCAGGAAAAACAACATCTTTAATTTCCATCTTTTGAAATCCTTCCCACTGAATTTTTTTGGTATGTCAACATCATTTTTTCCCATTGTTACAGAAGAAAATATTGTGTTAAGATTGTTGGTTCTGCAACAATAAAATACTAAAAACAAATGATGTTAATGTTAAATAAAACTTCTGAAATTTAAACACTGATTCGAGGGCAGAGTCACTTGATCATCAAATTGTCCTTAACATAATAGTTTACCGGTACCCCTCAAAAATGAGTGATGCTAAATACCCAACAACGAAGTTGTGTCCAGGATAAAATTGCCCGATACAAGTATTGTATAGCACTACAATACTTGCCCACTCAAACAAACTCAACAACAAGATGAAGTAAAGAAATAAACAAGCAAATGCGCAAACAAAGCAAGAAGAGAGGCAAAGAGCCAGGGATAGTAGCCTGCTCTGGGATAAGTTGAAATAAAGAAAATGCTTTTCTTTTATAGGCGAAGAGGAAGAAAGAAATTAGTCCAACAATTAATTCTGTGTCGACATGATATTGTAAATGTTTCTCGTATGTGGAACTAAAGGTTTCATTCATAATTAGTGAAAATGAGCTAGTGTCCTTAATGACCCTTAGATCCTAAGATCTATTCCTACCAAGACCAAAAAACAAAACATTAAAAATTATTTTCTCCACCAAAAAATAGGCAATGACTTTTTTTTTGATCGGTTAAAAAGAGACAAAAAAACGGAATGATTCTTAGTAACTGTCGTTCAAATTTAAATATATAAATGCAGGAAAGATCATATGTTTCTTTTAACAATAACATGCTTTTACTTCTGTGACAATGAAAGTATCTCCCGGCCAATACAAACGTATTACAAACCCTTTTATCATTTCATTCGAATTAAGATCAAAATGTAAAGCTTTTCCCTTAGAGCAACTGCAGCGGGCGAGTATACCAAAGAGTAAAGATTATATTTACTCTTTGGTCGCCTAAATTCAAGCGCAACAGGCGATTAAATTTGGGATTTCGACGACTAAAGCTACATGAACAAATTATATTTCCTCGCGACTAAAAGTTTAGTCGCACGCTGTCATATAAGAGCGTTTAGCGTAAACGCTATGCTAAGGAAGCGTTATTAAACACGGACGCTTACCCAGAAAAGCGTTGGATCAGACGCTTTAGAAAGGAAGCGTAAGATGTAACGCTCCCGTATGACAACGTCTGTATGCCCAAACGCCACCCAAATGAGCGTCCTATGAGACGTCCATGTGAAATAGCGTTCAAAACAAAACGCATGCTTGGGGAGACGTCCACAGGATGCGCTCGTGTGTAGATGCGCCTGGTTATACACGCTCTCCATCTCACCACGCCTAGTTGTTGGACGCTCGCCTCGGTGTGCGCTCGATGTGGTCGCTCCTCCAAGTGAGCGCTCGAGGTGGTCGCTCCTGCAAGTGAGCGTCAGGAATTGTTGCGCGCTCTCCTCAGTGCACGCCCGGTCGTGTGTCGCTCCTCTAAGTTAGCGGAATTAAACGTCTCTACAGAAGGGCGTTATGTTACCGTTGTATTTTTTCTCCGACCCACAAATCGGGATGCGGCATTTCGCAACATCTATCCATAAATCAACAACAATATATTCAGTTCAAACAAAGCTATACACCCACAATCCATATTACAGAGATATACATTGCAAATGGCAAAAAACATATCAATTAAATAACAAAAAAAATTCACTACTAATATATAACTGTCATTAAAATCCATCTCCAACACTAAACCCTTTTTAAAACTAATAACTTATTGATATTAAAATTTAACTTAAATTTTAAATTCACATTAAAATTAACAAATATCTTCTACAAATCATAGATGACACTAACAGTTACACCAACATCATATTTCGTTTACCATGGTTCAAACTCATATTAAAATTCATATTAAACTCATATTATTTCATACAGGTTGGATTAAAAATTTTCTACAACGAAGACAAAATAAAGAAATTGATAAAGCTAAATCAAGAATTAATAGAGTGAGTTCAGTAAAATTGACCGTTTACTTTTTTGTTTTGGGTTAAAATCAAGTCGCCGCTCCTGGGTGACTCTTTGTACACAACGTTTGTGTATGAGTTGAAGAAGATGAGAGAGCGTGTATTTATAATGAAAATTGGGGATACATTTTAACACGTTAACATGTAACGCTCATGCCACGTTAACTTACCTCATCACGACGCATCACGCCGAAGAGCAGCCACGTTCGGACGCTCAAGCCAGCTGCCGCTCCATCAACACGGACGCTGTCCACGTTCCGACGCCCACGCTCTCCATCAACAGATTCAACACGGATGCTCCACGTTAACAACACGGACGCTCTCCACGTTCGGACGCTCAACACAGCTGCCCTTCACGCTCTCCATCAACACGGACGCTCTCCACGTTCACTTGCATTTCTTGTATGCTTGTGTCTTATTATACCATTACGTGGGCGTCCGTTAAACGCTCTCGCCGGTCCAACGTTTATGATGCGCTCTCCTATGTGGGCGTCCGTTAAACGCTTATGTGGGTGAACGTTTTGTGGGTAGACGTTCATGTGAGTAGACGTTTTCTGGATAGTCGTTCAGTTGGAAGAGCGTTTATCACTAAACGTCCAAACAGTACAACGCTTAATTTGTAGACGCTCACCCAATACAACGCTTGTTTAACGGACGCTTATTGGGGTAAACGTTCATTATACGTCCACCCACAAAAGCGTACTAAAATGTCAACGCTCTTATATAGTTGCGTCTGATTCCAGAATATGAATCGCTTCTGTAAAGGGACGTCCAACATGGTACGCTTTGTTAGATGAACGTCCGTGTCCAGTAACGTGCTTCTACAATAGCGTTTTGTAACATACGCTCTACCTATTAAACGTGCGATCATATTTAATCTATAACACGCTGTGGAAAACATGAAAAAATATCAAATTTTTTTAGTCTTTACTCTATAGTATACTCGCCCTATTGCAGTTGCCCTTACTGAACGAAACAATAAAAAACGTATTAAAAAGTTACATAATCAAAAACAATTAAACAATGTATTTATAATGCCGTAACAGTGAAACAATGTTACTCCAACGTTTCATCTTATTTAACGAGTCTTTGTCTACCTTAGTAAGTAAGAAATATTGGTTAGGTTTGATGTTTCTACATCCGAAGGATGGCAATTATATTCAACTACTATAACGTACTCAAGGGTCAAGAACTAACCTTTAGTTCATGCCTAATTCATTTCCAGTAGAACATCACAGACTTTTCTCGAAAGTCTTTCTACGGAAAACACATGTGTTGTTGTGTCCGGTTATAAATATCTATTTTTAACTCTTGCGGCGTATTTGAATAACAAGAGGAAATCCCATTATTAGAAATCATGTTCTCCGAAGAGGGGAATCCTAATTCCACCATTCCATGGGTTTCATAATGGGTAATTCTAAAGTAACCACAGAATATTCCACAATGTATTCCGAGAAGGAAATCTAATGGTTTTAATCAATTGTTCTATTATTGGGATTGTCAATGATTAAAATGGGTCCCCATACTTTCTCAGTCGGGATTTTAACTCAAAATAAATTACGATAAACTTAGTATTTTTGTTTTATATTTCCTTATTTTTTGGGAATCATATTCTTAACTACCTTCTATTTTTATTATTAAACCATAACATGGAATAAAAAACCAAGGTGACCATTTTTCTCATACAAAAACTCCTCTTATATTATCCTTTATAAATAAAAACCATTTGAATTAAAAATGAAATAAAAATCTCATTTCCTTTAATATTGGTTAAATTTAGTTTTTACCATTTTTTAAAATACCATCCTTACCCTTTCTTTCTCATTTCATCCTTACCCTTTCTTTTTTTTTTTTTCTTTTTTTTTCTTCGTTTTCTTCTTCTTCTTCTTCTTCTTCTTCTTCTCTTCTTCTTCTTCCTCCTCCCTACCACCATCACCAGCAACAACAGTAGCTCCTCCGCCACCATCACCACCAGCAACAGTAGCTCCTCCGCCACAACAACACCTTCGTCTCCTTCACCAACACCTCTCTCTTTTTTTATTTTACTTTTATGTTCACCAATAATAAATTTTGTCACCCATATCTGCCACTAACAACACCTCCGTCTCCTCCACCAACACCACTAGTACCTCATTCTCTTTTTATGTGCAGATCCGCCACCAACAACACTTCATCCTTCCCCATCGCTTCCTCCTCGTTATTTTTTCTCCTCCACCACTACATGTCCATATCCACCACCAACAACACCTCTTCCTCCTCCTTCTATCCTCTACAAACATCACCAACACCTCCAAATCATCATCGTCGAAAATCATCATCAAAAAATAATGATACATCATCATTGTCGAAATTATGGTTTTTTGGTGGTGAAACGTCAGAAAAATGATGAAACCAAATTTTGTTTCATCAAATTTTACAATAACTAAAACAACGTTGAAACCAGTGGTTGTGTTGGTGGAATGTCTGAAAAATGATGAATTTTTTTTTTGGTTTCATCATTTTTTTTCATCTGGAATAAAATAAATGATGAAACCTTTTTTAGTTTCATCAAATTTTAGAAAAACTAAACAACGCTGAAACCAATTTTTGTGTTGGTGAAACCAATAAGTTTTATAGAAACCAAATTTGGTTTCATCTGATTTGTTCCTACTTTTTACCGTGAAACCAAAGTTTAATGGTGAAACAATACGTTTATGTTGAAACCAAATTTGGTTTCAACTAAATTTTTCCTAGTTTTTTCAATTTGGTGCATTTGGTTTCTTCATTGAAGTTGTGTTGGTGAAATATAAATTTTATGTTGAAACCAAATTTGGTTTCATCATTTTTAGTTCAACTGCTGCCGAATCTTGCTCCATCTCAAGGCGTAAATGTTTGGTCTGAAGCTACATCCTCGGAATCTGTTGAAATGTTACTGAAATCGGTAGGGCAAGATGAAATGATTATGGAACAAACTACTACTATTATTGAGGGATCAGTATTCGGAGACGAATTGGGAGACTTAACAACTCAAATCGGTAGGCCATGGATTTGGATCTGTTTTATTAAGTTTTTTGTTGAACTTTTTATCTTTCTTTTTCTCTTGTTTCTTCACCATTTTGAATGATGTTCAGTGATTTTATTTCGATGTTAGGTTAGGTTGAAATTGTTAGAGAATAGAATAGAAAGATCTGAGTTAATAGTAGAATGAGGATGTGGGAAACTTAGTATATCTACTGATGATGATGAACAACCGTTTGAGAATCAGAAATTCAGTTTTTGATTCTGATTCTTAATGTATTGGTTGTGATGCAGATGATGATGACGAGGATGATATTGATGACGATGACAATCAGGATGATATGGATGAAGATTAAGATCATGTTGTTTCAGGACATTTTCTGATGATTTTGAAATTGGGGAACAGTTGAAATTTTGGAAGTGGTTGAAGAGGGAAATAATGTCGTTTCGAATTGAATTAGGGAGAAATAAATGAGAGTGAGCGGTTTAAGGGAGGGTAGTTTAGACAGTTGGGTTCAAATGGGTTTTTTGTAACAAATTTGTTTTGTTGGATTTTTTGTTGTTGGATAGTGACACCTATGGGATTATAACCCACGACCTATTATTAAACATGAAAATAAAATTATATTTTTGAAAAAATAATTCTATTCCCTCTAACCAATCAGGTAGTCGATTAGTTTAGGGATTATGGTACTAAATTATTTTGGTGTGGTTAAATAACTAATTTGTGTGCTGGTGGAGTGATGTGGATCACGAATTTAATCAATCGCTAAGAGCAACTGCAACGGGCGAGTAGAGTAAAGAGAGAAGAGAAAATTTTCTCTTTACTCGCCAGTTTGCAGCCGCAACGGGAGAGCATATTTGTGTTTTACTCCAGATTTGCTACAGTATCGGAGTGAATTATCTCCGAATTCTAAGTATACTCGCACGGCCATGTGAGATAGCGTATGCCGAATACGTTCAGCTAGAGAAGCGTATTTATATCAGAAGTATCCCTAGAGAAGCGGCTGGTATTACGCTCAGCTAAGTATACGCCTCATAATACGGTTAGCTGCAACAACGCCCCTTGAAGATACGAAACATTACAGTAGAGCTTCACTACACGGTGTTCTGTCTCGACGCTTCACACTTCCGCGCTTCTATAGAATGCCGTCCAAAACATACGGTGTGATAGAAGAACTCCTACCCATATACTTTCTTCCTGGAAACCGTATGGGATGTATACGTTTATTTAGGGAGCCGTCTTCTTCTTTGATTGCCGTCGTTCTTATGTAAATTTAGTAGAGAAGAAAATGCGCATTGTGCATAGCCGTTCCAAACATAACTATAAATAGTGAAACCCTACCAGACGATCAATTACCAACCCGCCCCTGTGTCGCACGGTTCCTTAGTGAGCCGCTCCATGGAGAATCAGTCTCCTAACTGGCCGTGATTCCATACGGTCACTTAGGTGCACTGCCAAGTTGTATACGCTCACTTAGAGCAACTGCCAAAACATTAAAACGGCTAACTGGGTGGCCGTTTCATAGATAAGCGTCTTTCATCGACAGCGTATCTCGTGATACGGCCACCCAACTAGACGCAACAATTATTACGACCTTCTATGAAGCCGTCTCTCGTAATACGGCCACCCAACTAGACGCTCAATCATACGTATTGTTAACTGAGCGCATTATATTTGGCGCTCATTCGGATAAGCGTATAGTTCCGCGCTCTTCTAAGTGAACGACAATACAACATACGTTAGGATAGCTAACTGTCCGTGTTATATTCGGCCGACTAAAAGAACACCCTATATCATACGGCTACCAAGAAGAGCGTGCGAATAAAATTTGCTCCCCTACCGCTGTGGTTTTTAAGCCAAAGACCAAACAAAATTTGGTTTTTAGTCGATAGGGTAGTCGCACCGTTAAATGCCAATTTTGAATTTTTATTTGATACCCCGTGGGACCCGTTGCTCTGTCTCTTCCGTGGGCACAGAAAATCGAAATACTGTACCACGTGATCATGATCTCGAAATCGCTGGAAAACATTTAGTAGGTATATAGTCATATGCAATACTTTCAGGAATCTGGTAGGGACCTCCTACTGGACAGGCCATTGGATAAACCTGGAAAGACATAAATCTATAAATCTACTTGGACTCATTCACACGACTTTAGGATGGATCAGGCGTATCATTGCCGTATATGTCCTTTTGATAAAGCATATTCGCTTGATGCTATTAAAAATAGGCCTATTCAAGGATACACTATTTAAAAGGGTCTCATGTAAGCCCATTCTTGTGTCAAAAGGGCTTTATACGAGGGTCTTATATAAGCTCATTTTTAGAAACCTGTTTTTAGGCGTACCCACAATTTATTGGGCATATTGAATAATATCAGATTAGGATCACTTTGTAATAAAACCAAAAACCTTTTATCGTTGTATTTTTGTTAATGGTAAAACCATTATCATCCTTTATATTTTTTAATTATTTTTTTATTATTTACAACAACTAGGTTCGGCTGACAAGTTACCAATCGAACTTATCTGAGTAACTACCAAATTTAGGTTCAACTTATTTGAGCAAAAAATTAGACAATTAAACTTCTGTTGTTCTTCATAAAGTGAAGTTCGGCTATCATTTTTGTGTTTAATTATCAGCCGAACTGTTCATCAACACCTTCAGAACAAAGAACAATGAGCAGTTCGGCTGATAATTCGTTTCAATTGCCAGCCGAACTTTACTCTGTAACTATCGTAAAACCCTAATTATTTCGATTTAAACATAATCTATCAATCCCATAAGAAAATAAGATATGGGTTTGTGGGAATTACTTTATATTGTACATTTCATTGTAATGAAGAAACAAAATTTAAGAAAATAATAAAAATAATTTGAAGTAATAAAAAATTAAAATTTAATTTTAAAAGATAAAAATTTTAAAAATTAAATTTTAAATTTTAAAAGTAATAAAATTAATAAATAAATAAAATTAAATAAAAAGAATAAATAAATAAATCAAGGGTAACTAAGTAATTTATTTATCCTAAACCCACCCTAGATAAATTTGTAATGTTGTATGCCTAATAAAATTCTTATATGCTCGAAAACAAATTTCTATTTTTATGTCAAACGAGATTCTTTTTTTTTATTATTTAAAACATAAATTTTTATTGACCGAAAGAATCGGCTATACATAAGGGTGAGCATGGTTCGGATTGGACCAGTTTTAGCCTTTTCCATATCTAATCCAATAAATGACGGATTTTAAGTTTGACATCTGATCCAATGAAATTTTTTGATAATTAATATTTTAAACAAAGAGATATAAAATTAACAAAAATGGTTTAAATTATCATAAAGCCTACATAACAAAATATATATAACAAGTTCCAGGGACATCACCCCAAAAATAACTCCTTACAACAAGCAGCAACTTTACCACATACGGAAGTTATAATGTCTAAAAAAAGGTTATAAAACCTACGTAACAACATTATATGTCTAAATGGATTATATATAAATTTTATACTAACCTCATATTTTATGAAAATCTAATAAATACCCTTAATATAACGGGTGTAGATTTATAACGAATTTTTAAGATAGCATCTGCATCCAATTTAATATCCATTTGGATCATACAAATTACACCCACATCTGATCCATTAATATACAAATTGGGCACCCACCCTTAAAAAACGAGTGGGACGGAGTGGTTCCCAAATGTTCACCCCAAGTTACAAAGCTATAATCATGCTCAACCCAGTAGGATATATCAGGGGCAGATTATTCCAATATTCAAAACAAAAACAATATTCTCTCGCCTTTTTTTGCTAATAATTAGGCTTTTACTGCCTTACAAAACCAAAGATTACCACTAGAAAGTTTATGTCAAAAGAGTTTTATATAAGCTTTTAAGATTGTTATGAACCTTGTTCTGGGACTACCGGCTATATCAATCCACCGTTGTGTTAAAACGAAAAAACTAATTTATCATGTACTAGTATATAATTTCATTTTTTTTCCGTTTTGGAGATCATCATTTCAAAAACTTTTGAAAAGACGGACCTTAATTAGTCAAATCAATAACTTCTCGCCTTTATGATTTTCCAGGGTTTAAGATTTATGCTTCAAATCTGAAAGTTTACTTTGCTTAATCTATCTTTAGCTTTCAATTCCAAGTTTGTTTTAGTTTCTCAAATACATCAAGTTTACTCTTTAAATATTATCCTTACCGACTTACATTTTATTTATAAAATTAGAGTAAGTGAAAAGACAAGGGTACCGAGTACTCCATAAATCTCTTTAATTTATTGGAAACTCCTTTGATATGATCTTTTTTCGAGATGAAACAAATTACAAATCACTAAGGTGTAATTAACGTACAAATGTTTTTACTTTTAACTATAAAGCTAGATAATATAACGCGGCATAAAATAAACAACAAAGACACACAAGATTTTGTTGATGAGGAAAACTGCTTGCAGAAAAACCTCGAGACCTAGTTATTTTTTATAGCACTCTTAGAATTAAGCCGTTATACTTTTACCTACAATGCAATCTCATATAGATGAGACTGAATAAACTAACCCCTAGTTACTTAGTTTCCTCAGTATCCCTGCACCTACAACCAATCTGTCTAGCGCAGATGAATCCCTTAATAGAAGTCTACTGTCATGAGGTGTTCCACAATCTATCGTGAATACTATCGCTACCAACCTCACAATCGATACGACTTTAATTCCGTTAGGACGTCTATCAAGCAACAAAAAACAATATGTTTAGTACCAACTCAAATCTCATCACAAATAAAGAATGAGCAATAAGATTCGAATCAAGGATCTTCGGATTAAGATCTTAAATATCAGGACATAATCAGATCCGAAACTTCTTGATCATACCAACCAAGATCACGAATACCTAAGCAATCAATCTCGACTCCACGAGATTTATGTTTACCGAAATAAACCATTTGTTCAACAAGGTTTATGTTTATCAAAGATAAACTACTTGTTAAATCTACAAGGTTTTTATGTTAACGAAAAATAAACTCCTTGTTAAGTCACAATCAATCAAGTCTAGCAGATAATTACACCAAGATCAAAATATCAAAGTCTTCAATCTTCTAAATCTTCCAAAAATAACCCGCACAACAACTTGATTCCTGTATAGATTTGTCGCACAAAATGGAGTATGCTAACATTGGAAAATGATAGATCTATCAACATATTCTGAATCACTTGAGTATGTACAGTACGATATTCAAAGTCAACAAGTATAATAAAAAAAAACTAAATAACAATCTAGTTTCCCACTAATAGTTCTGCTAGTGCTCCTTGATCCCGTAAAAAGGCTTTAAACTAGTTAACCGTGCTTTTTCCCAAACTTAATCAAAGTTACTTACTACATACAATAACCTCACACTACTCATGGTGTGTTATGATAGACACATTTTTCTGTCTGATTTGTCTCAAATTCTTTATATTGATAGTGCTCGATTGTGTACTAATTGTGTTACTTTATGTGTTTGTAGGTATTCTTGAAAGAATAAATAATCCTGGGAAAAGTGGTTAAAAAATGTTAAAGGTACCCAAAAAATGACTAAAGGCACCCATGTGTTGGATCAGGACGCCCACCTTCTTTGAATTCAAATAAGAATAATGGTGGAAAACTTGTTCTTTCAAACTATGATTTGTGAAGGATTAAAAGAATACTTATGGGTTATTTTCAACTCGTAAAGACAAGAATCTATTCTTGCCTCTTCAATATGATCTGCACTTTATTTGGAAACTCAACAGAATCTTGTTGGTTGTGTTAAAATAAGAAAAAGATAATTTTCGTTGTTGTGAAACACAAGAGATATCCTGTCTCGAGTTGTTGGATAAGGAAAGACCATTTTGGATAAGAAAACATCTTTTAAGAAAAGGAAACAATATCCCAGAGTTGGTCGAGACTTAAATGGGAAAAAATAAAATCACCGGGAAGAAATAATTTTCGAGAAGGAAGAGATCTGTGTGAATAAAACTAAAGACTCGATGGAGTTAATTCGAGCTTTTGGGATGAGTTAATGCTATAGTATAAATATGGAGATAAGAGAAAGCATTAAGGGGGCTGGCAGAGGCCAGAGATCGAGAAAATAAAAAATCAGAATCATCTCTGCTCGTGAAGAAGAGGATGAAGAAATCGTTGCCTAAAGTTTAAAAAACTGTTGTAATAGGGTGAACTGTTGTTAATAACTATTGCTTTTTCTTTTAATTTTAATATCTTCTGTAACGGTTCTGTGAATAATGTCTGCAATAGTTTCTAAGCTTTATACAAAAAGAACAGTCCTTTATTTACTTAGCCCGAAGTGAGTCGTTTATTCATTAAAGCCTTTAATTCATTCTTCTACTTAGTTGGTCAGTTCTTCTTGTATTTTACTTTTTCTCAGACACTTTTGAGCTATGCACCTATCTTTTGAGAGTGTTTTGAGCGCGATGAGCTAAACCCCAACACTGGGATAATGCAGGAAGCTATTTTTCACACTTGTTTGGTAACTATAATTGATTCTTTATGACTTTTTGAATTTATTTTAAATGATTTATGATTTTACTAATTGATTGTCATTTAATTTGATGGGTCATGCTTAGCTTAAGTATTTTGATGGTCCATGCTTAGGACTTACAATCAATGTTTTAAAAATCCACCTTTGGCAAAGAAATAGAGTCGATAGAAGAGCTTTAATTGTTAAGAATTGATATATGCATCACTCGAATATGAATAACGATGGAATCCTTAGTCTCGGTCTCTCTAAATATTATCATCTTTTGTATTTATTTGCTAGTTTCGATTAAAAATAGGTCTAAAATCAAATCTTATCAAGTCGGAGTGAACAATCTTTATTTACACTGTCTATAATCACATCAATTTTTGGCGCCGCCGACGCGGACTTGTTTTTAGGTTAGGGTTTTAGATTATTTTTTTAAGGTATAATTAGGATTTATTTTATTTTTATTTATTTTCTCTTTTAGATTTTACTTGGATATTTTTCTTGTCTTTGATACACATGTGATTTTTTGTAATTATTGTGGAAATTGCCTACCAAAGAAGGTAAGTAATATCACCCAATTTTTATTTCACTATTATTTTTTTAGATTTTCATTTTGTAAATAAGTAAATTAGGATTTCTTTTGTACATATTTAGTTAGATTTTTATTTTATTTTTAATTTGATTTTGTATTAAAAAAAAACACAACTGAACACACCAATTACATCTTCTGACACCGATTTTAGGAAAAACACGTGGGATAGTAAGCTTAACCCTTTGGGTGTTATCATTCGAACCACCACAAACCTTAGCCTAGTACTGTTGACCAGTCTTTGACTGTAGGTATATTTTGCTAAAGGTAACCTGGGCTTACCTATTTTAGTCAAACCTACGCACGTGCACTATAAAAATAAAAATAAAAATGTCGAACTGGTATTACGATAGCCAATACAATGAATATCCGACCGAGTATCAAAACATACATTACCCACACTATGACTATAGTGTGGATAGTACTTGGGACCACCACCAACCTTCCGAAGGTTATGGTTCATACCATAGTGATCCCAAATACTATTTGTACGCGCACCAGTCATATGAACGGGAAAATGAGCAAAATTCGAGTTCTTTGTCTTTGAAGGATGCTCTCGAGAAGTTGCAATTGAGTACTATTTCTTTCAAAAATTCCATGAAGCGGATGGGATATACTATTCCTTATAGTGACCTAAATACCATTCTAGAAAGATCACTAAAGTTGTTGCGACCTAATACTCCTTATGAACCTATTATGCCTCTAGAAGCATCACTTAAGATGTTGACTGAGAATACAAATAGGTTTGTGTTAAATACGAAAGAAAGGATTGCTCAAAATAATCTTAATTAGGGTTGCACAGGAACCGACCGGAACCGAAGAACCGGACCGGAACCGTACCCCAAAAGAACCGAACCGAGGGTACAAGGTACATGGTACGGGTACAAAAAATGGGAACCGAGTACAACCGGGTACAAGGTACAGGTACTACCCCTGTACCTGTACCCTGCACCCTGTACCTGTACCTCCTCATGATCTTTTACAAAGTTGATTACTAAAACCTATTGCTCTTGATCTTTTATATGATTATATACTAGATGATAACTCTAATGTTGAGAAAGGTAATGTGATTTTTTTTTCTTCTTTTTTTTATTTTCTTTATTAGTCATCAATTCAATCTTTAACATAATATTCATTTCTTAATGGATGTTGCAGAGTTATTGGGTCCTATGCCAGCGCCAGAATCTTTTGATCCTGAAGTTCATTAGATTCATTTCATCGAAATCTTTACTTTCTTGAATCTCATTACGAAACCCTTAAAACCTTTACATTCTAACTCTATGTTGGTTATTTTTCTTTTTTGTGTTTATTTGATGGAAGTTAATACTATATACATTTCGTAATGAGATTGGAATGATATCAACACTTAAACTTTCTATCTCTTTTACTTCAACAATTTATATTTAAATTTTAGATGCAAAAAAAAAACAAAAAAAAAAACAGGGTACAAGGTACGTACCCGGAACCGAACCCAGGATACAGGGTACAATACAGGAACCGAACCCAAGGTACAGGGTACAGGGTACAGGTATAAAATTTGAAAACCGACCATGGGAAGGTAGAGATACAGGGTTCCACCAAGAACCGAACCGAACCGACCTTTGTGCACCCCTAATCTTAATTGCCAAAACAGTTTTGCCAATTTTACCCTTAATAGTAATGCTGAATATTTAGATAAGGTTCAATCATCTTCATATTATTATGATGATGAGGATACTGTTGATGAAGTAATTGAAATCCGTAGTCATAATGGTGAGAAAATTTTTACAACAATTGAGCTTCACGATAATAATGATATTTCTAGTTCCAATCCCAATAATAATGATAATCATTTGCCTATTCAAAAGGAAAATAATTTAATAAGAGATACCATTATTATAGACGGTGAAATATTTCCTTTTTCTTGTTATTATTTCTGAATTTTCACATCATTATAGGATTTACCACCTTGATTTTACATTTGATGAGTCAATTTACTTTGAGGACAATGTAAAGTTTAAGTGTAGGAGAGTTGTTAAGCATATAAATTCTTAAGTATTCACTTTTTAGGCAGAAAATTTTCAACTTTCTTGTAACTATTTGCATGAAACATCCAACTTTTAGATATTATAGAGTCACTTAGTATACCTTAGAAGTATTAGAGAACTAAATTCGGGTTTCTTAGTTGTTGAGAGGTAGTAGCCGACAAAAAGGGACTTAAACCGCCGGTGGCGAACTAGGTGCAGAAAGAATACAGTATTAAAGAAGTTGATCATCCATTACCCATATATGAGTGAGGCACCAAACCTTCAATTCTTTGTACTTGTCTAAATTTTCCGTTTAGAGTATTTCATCTGCGCAAACTCCGAATAGAATGATGAGCTACTCAACCTCGCACCATTTCAGAACTACTTTTTGATCTCTTGAGTGTTAATTCTATCAATCATGAGGGTGACATTAGAATTTCTAAAAAAACCTTACCTTGTAGTTTGATTTGAAATTGGCACCATTCTCCCTCTTGACAACAACATGTACATGGAAAAACCGTCGTCATCAACAAGCGGAACATTACAAATTTGAAGAAAGTTAAAGACGTTCAAAGTTTACAAGCAATACTACAAGAAAGATCAAAATTCAGAATAAAAGTGAAGTAACAATTCAAAGAGAAGAATTATATATCCTGGTTGAAGACGAAGTACAAGAGCGAAAAATCAAAAGAAGTGAATTTTTGTGAAGTGCCAATACAAGTTGTGAAGAATCAAGTGGTAAAGTCCTTTCTCCACGGCCATATTAGTTTTATTGTGTTTCTTTTTAGTTTGTATTTCATATTCTTGTCGGAAAAAAAATCGAAAAAAAAATCAGAAAAAATATATACAAAAAAACAGAAGAAAAAAAAATTATATTATTTTTGAGTTTATTTATTTTTGTATTTATTCGTTAATGTCGTGGGGAAGAAGAAATCTATAAAGAAGTTTTAAGCAACAAGAATTTGAGAAGAAAATAGTTAGAAATGGTCGAAGTTCAAGAGTTCACCATTAACAGTTGAAGCCGAAGTTGAAGATGTTTCTATGGGACACTGTGAGGGTGGTACTGATTATAGATTGGATGAGAAGGTGAGTGAACATTTTCATCCTTGCGTGGTTGATTTCCTTTCTTGGAGATCATCAGAAAACATGTTATTTTCTTCCCACGTTTCTACGGGGTATTCAAATATAATTCGGAAGGTTTTCCCTTCCCACCACTCAACGTGTGCAATATTTATATCTTCATTCCTGTCTGCACACATGAGAACCATAAAATGTATCTTTTGAGTGTCAATTTCATAAAACCCTATTGGTGAGGAAGAAGTCGAGGCGAAATGCTTATTTGATCGCTCTCAAGGATGGATTCTTTCATATGGTGGTTTTCTCCTAACTCAAGAGTTAAGCATGAGATGAAAATTATGATTTTTGATATTTATAACTCCTTGATATGTGCTTTGGTATATTTGAAAGTTGGAAGATTAGGTTTTATGGGTATACCTCTTGTAAACCCTCACGAGACTATAACTCGTCCACTAGGGACACCTAGGGGTTTAAAGGCTTATTACATATGTTACGTGTAACCGTGTCGTCAACGAAGGGAGTTGTATATTTTAGTTTAGATTAGTTTAGGTTAGTTTGCTCGAGGACTAGCAAAAAGGCAAGTGTGGGGGAATTCTATAAGTGCATATTTACATAATTTGTATATCAATTTTCTATGCTTTTATTAATTATTTCTCTTGTATTTTGTGTATTTTATATTTGTTTGGAGTTTTATACATATTTTGGAGTTACATGAAGTGAAAGTCGAGAAATGTGAGCTTATGACATTGTCCGGAGTCATTACGTGTTAGTGGACTCAAAGCTTGCGAGAATAGGAATACAAGTTGAAATTGTGTGTAAATCATAAATTACCAGGGGAAACCATTTGTTCTATCAAGATGTGCTATAGGGAGTCTTATTCAGGGATGCCTCGTATCCAACCAGTGGATGGTGCCTAAAACCACTATATTCTTATAACCTAAAACTTAGGTCTCTAGCAAGACTCTTTTTTTGCTACTCGAGTCCTTCCTCACTGCACAAGCTCAATGCCGGAAAGACCATGGTGTCAGTGTCTGGTGATTCCAGTTTGCAAGATCGAGAAGAATTTGCTCGAATCTTAGAAGAAGAAGAAGAAGAAGAAGAAGAAGAGAAAGATGGGTTTGAATTAAAGTTGATGGGTTTCAGGTGAAGATATGGAATGAATTTGTGTTGCCATCGAGATATAGAAACAAGACATGTGTTGTGGTCTGTTGGCAGAGAGAAACAACCGTGAGCTATTGTTGGTTGAGAATTTGAATTCGAGAAGAGATAGAAAAGCTAAAAGAGGTTTGGTGATATGGTTTCAAATAGGAAGAGGAAGGCGTTCACTGCAGTTGAAAAAAGTGGAGTTTTATGGTGGTTTTCGAGTTGGGGAACTGAATAGGGAAGAAGATGGTCACCATTGATTTGTGTTGTTGAAACTGAAAGAAAGAGATGGTGAGTAATAGGTTCTATTATGAATTTGGTTTGAAGGTTCGAACAAGGAGAAGAAATTGAGGCTGTTGTTGTTGGTCGAGATTAGAGAAACCATATGAAACAGAGAATAGAAACTGCCGTGAAATGGGTGTTGGTGTTTGAGATGGGTTGTTAGAATTGAGTTTAGAAATTACATAGACAAAGAGAATCGGGTTGGTTTTGATTCACTGTTGGGTTTGAAACTGTCCATGGAGGCGCTATTGGTTGAAAGGGTTGGATGAATGAAGAAGTGTCTGGTCTATTTTAATTGAGAATGTGATTATATGGAATGGGTTGTTATGAATTATGTAGGGAAGGATTTCAGGCGTGATTGAAATTACAACCAAATCATGCCGGAAAAACCAACAAAACCGGACTCAAAGTGTTTTTTGGATTGCCTCAAAGAACTTAGCCATATGATTCAAATAGCCTGTCAGTTCCCCAGTATGAAAGGCCTAATACCTCTGTGGGCTTATTATAGATTATGGGCTTGTCTGATTTGGGTTGTGAATGTTTGGACTTAGACTTAAATTTTGAAAGGTAGGGTTTTTGACATATTTTTGGAAATTGAAAAGTTTGAGTTATACAAGGAAAGAGACTTCTACTCCAAAAGAGATTCTACAAGGGAAAAAGCTATATAAGAGCAACTTCAACAAGAGGGAGAGATATCTAGGTTTTCACCTAGTTCTCTTCTCATCTGTTTTACTTCTTTTTGTAGGTTAGCGCAGAAAGATTTCTCATATCTAGGGTTTGTAATTTCTTTTCTTCTTGTATTGAATTGTGTAAACTTCAATTTATGAGTAGCTAGTTTTCTTATTATTGTTAAGAAATAGTTGGATTTTATAATACATGATTCTTTGAATTAATAAATTAGTTTTGTCTCAATATTATCAATTATAATTCAGTACTAATATCGTCATATATGATTTGAGTGTTTGTTTCGTCGAGTTGCCAATTGATTGAACTCATATTCATATCTATTGCTAATTTAGGGTTTATTATACGCAAAAGTGATACTCCTTGAATACATGTAGAATAAATATGATTATAGCTTGTAGTGATATATCCTTGTAATCATATGTGAATCATGACCTTTGTTAAATTGAATTAGTGCGCTTTCCACGTTCAATTGCATTGATTAGACTAATTTCATGAATCTTAATGTTCCTCGGGAATTAAACTTGATTAGTGTTTTTTACACGTTAGGTTGTCCTCTTGGTAGAATTCATATTCGCATCTTTTAATGTGTTTGTTGATGACTTGAGGAAATTTACGAGATATTCTTGCGATCAAGGTATTCTAGGGCTTTTGATAAAACGAGATTAAATATCAATTCTAATTATTAGTATGAGAACATGTTTTGTGAATGAAAACAAAACCTTGACCAATATTTTCACTTATTGATTCTTTTCTTAACTTTCTTAATTAGTTTAATTTACTTTAATTGAATTTGAAAATCCCCCCTTTTTACATAAATTTTTGAAACATATAACAACCAAGACTTCATCGTGGGAACGACCCTTTCTTCCCTTTTCTTCACATAAATATTAAGTAATGAGAAAGTAATAAATAATTTTGGCATGATACGACACACATCAAATTTTGGCACCGCTGCCGGGGACAATGAATTGTTATTTGTTTTTGATTTCTTATTTTTGTTTTTGTTTTTAGTTTTAGTTTTATTTTTATTTCTGATTTATTTTTATTATTAATTTTTATTCTAACCTAGTTTTGAGAAACTTATTCCTGGTACTTATTTCGCATGGAAGGTGCATATTACAACAATCAATACGGTTTTCATCCTCAACAACACTATGACAATTTCCTACCACCTATGGGATACAATCAAAACCAATTAATTGGTTATGATCAAAATCCTAGAGAACTTTACGGTGATTTTCATACATGCCAACAAGACTTGTAACATAGACTAGACCAGCTTGATTGTGATAGAGAGAATGATGCACAAACTGATTTCTACAATAGTCTCCCTTACACGACTCATGATCGTAGTTATGATCATTCACCCATTCAAAGGGAAGAGTCGTGGAAAAGAGATTATATTGTAGTTAATGATGGGAAGCGTGTGAATGTCAGAAAACTTGCTCAAAAACTATACAAGTTGGAAGATGACAGAGCCCCGAAAGAGTTTCTCGAAGAAATTAGTATGACCATTCGTATGGAACTCAAATGATGTTTTGATAAAGGTGGGGAAAACGATGAAGATTCTGATTAGGGTGAGTCTAAAAACGAAGAGGAGTATGTTGAGAATGAAATAGAATTGAATGATATTGTGGAAGACCCAATTGAACTTGTCGTGTTGATGCTGAAATTTTCATTGAGGCGAAGACGAATGAAGATTTGTTGAAGAGTTTGATAAAGGACCATGATACACATGAGGTAAGTAATTCACTTGAATTCTTTAAGTATGAAGAGGATCCCGTGATACAAGATATTATGCAAGGTTTGACTAATCACTTACTTATTGATTCTTCTCATTTACCTCTTATTGGCTTGAATGTATGTGCGTTGGAAGTATTGTTGAATGACTTTGCTTCTCGATATCCTCCATTGGAGATACTTGATTCTCATACTATGCAGGTTGGCAAAGAGGAACCTATATAAGTTCCCGAATTCTATGTTCTCTATCCACTTTCGAGTGTAGAAAAGGCTAAGTGTGGGGGAACTTCTATCGGACGATAGCTTCAATTCTATTTCTTGTACTTATATTCTTGTGAAGCTATGTTAGAATTACAGATTTTTCCAATGGGTGGATCCTCAAATTTTCAGATCGTTGGTCTACGGGCGACCAGAGAGTCGGGTTGATGACTTTAAACCAAGCACTACATGGGAGGCAACCCATTGGTTTAATATTTCTTGTACTTTTTCTTGTTATTATTTCTGAATTTTCACATCATTATAGGATTTACCACCTTGATTTTACATTTGACGAGTCAATTTACTTTGATGACAATGTAAAGTTTAAGTGTAGGGGAGTTGCTAAGCATATAAAATTCTTAAGTATTCACTTTTTAGGCAGAAATTTTTTAACTTTCTTGTAACTATTTGCATAAAACATCCAACTTTTAGATATTATAGAGTCACTTAGTATACCTTAGAAGTATTAGAGAACTAAATTCGGGTTTCTTAGTTGTTGAGAGGTAGTAGCCGACAAAAAGGGACTTAAACCGCCGGTGGCGAATTAGGTGCAGAAAGAATACAGTATTAAAGAAGTTGATCATTCATTACCCATATATGGGTGAGGCACCAAACCTTCAATTCTTTGTACTTGTCTAAATTGTCCGTTTAAAGTATTTCATCTGCGCAAACTCCGAATAGAATGATGAGCTACTCAACCTCGCACCATTTCAACACTATTTTTTGATCTCTTGAGTGTTAATTCTATTAATCATGAGGGTGACATTAGAATTGCTAAAAAAAACCTTACCTTGTAGTTTGATTTGCAATTGGAACCATTCTCCCTCTTGACAACAACATGTACATGGAAAAAGCGTCGTCATCAACAAGCGGAACATTACAAATTTGAAGAAAGTTAAAGACGTTCAAGGTTTACAAGCAATACTACAAGAAAGATCAAAATTCAGAATAAAAGTGAAGTAACAATACAAAGAGAAGAATTATATATCCTGGTTGAAGACGAAGTACAAGAGCGAAAAATCAAAAGAAGTGAATTTTTGTGAAGTGACAATACAAGTTGTGAAGAATCAAGTGGTAAAGTCCTTTCTCCACGACCATATTAGTTTTATTGTGTTTCTTTTTAGTTTGTATTTCATATTCTTGTCTAAAAAAAAAATCGAAAAAAAAATCAGAAAAAAATATATACAAAAAAACAGAAAAAAAAAATTATATTATTTTTAAGTTTATTTCTTTTTGTATTTATTCGTTAAGGTCGTGGGGAAGAAGAAATCTATAAAGAAGTTTTAAGCAACAAGAATTTGAGAAGAAAATAGTTAGAAATGGTCGAAGTTCAAGAGTTCACCATTAACAGTTGAAGCCGAAGATGAAGATGTTTCTATGGGACACTGTGAGGGTGGTGCTGATTATAGATTGGATGAGAAGGTGAGTGAACATTCTCATCCTTGCGTGGTTGATTTTCTTTCTTGGAGATCATCAGAAAACATGTTATTTTCTTCCCACGTTTCTACGGGGTATTCAAATATAATTCGGAAGGTTTTCCCTTCCCACCACTCAACGTGTGCAATATTTCTATCTTCATTCTTGTCTGCACACATGAGAACCATAAAATGTATCTTTTGAGTGTCAATTTCATAAAACCCTATTGGTGAGGAAGAAGTCGAGGCGAAATGCTTATTTGATCGCTCTCAAGGATGGATTCTTTCATATGGTGGTTTTCTCCTAACTCAAGAGTTAAGCATGAGATGAAAATTATGATTTTTGATATTTATAACTCCTTGGTATGTGCTTTGGTATATTTGAAAGTTGGAAGATTAGGTTTTATGGGTATACCTCTTGTAAACCCTCACGAGACTATAACTCGTCCACTAGGGACACCTAGGGGTTTAAAGGCTTATTACATATGTTACGTGTAACCTTGTCGTCAACGAAGGGAGTTGTATATTTTAGTTTAGATTAGTTTAGGTTAGTTTGCTTGAGGACTAGCAAAAAGGCAAGTGTGGGGGAATTCTATAAGTGCATATTTACATAATTTGAATATCAATTTTCTATGCTTTTATTAATTATTTCTCTTGTATTTTGTGTATTTCATATTTGTTTGGAGTTTTATACGTATTTTGGAGTTACATGAAGTGAAAGTCGAGAAATGTGAGCTTATGACATTTGTCCGGAGTCATTAGGTGTTAGTGGACTCACAGCTAGCAAGAATAGGAATACAAGTTGAAATTGTGTGTAAATCATAAATTACCAGGGGAAACCATTTGTTCTATCAAGATGTGCTATAGGGAGTCTTATTCAGGGATGCCTCGTATCCAACCAGTGGATGGTGCCTAAAACCACTTTATTCTTATAACCTAAAACTTAGGTCTCTAGCAAGACTCTTTATCTTTTTGCTACTCGAGTCCTTCCTCATTGCACAAGCTCAACGCCGACAAGACCATAGTCTCAGTGGCTGGTGATTCCAGTTAACAAGATCGAGAATTTGCTCGAATTTGAGAAGAAGAAGAAGAAGAAAAAGAAAAAGAAGAAGAAGAAGAAGAAGGGAAAGATGGGTTTGAATTAAAGGTTATGGGTTTCAGGTGAAGATATGGAATGAATTTGTGTTACCATCGAGATGTAGAAACAAAACATGGGTTATGGTATGTTGACAGAGAGAAACATTTGTGAGCTGTGGTTGGTTGAGAATTTGAATTCGAGAAGAAATAGAGAAGCTGATAGATGTTTGGTGATATGGTTTAAATTAGGAAAAGGTGCAGTTGAAGAAAGTGGAGTTTGATGGTAGTTTTCGAGTTGAAGAACTGAATAGGGAAGAAGTTGGTTACTATTGATTTGTGTTGTTGAAACTGAAAGAAAGAGATGGTGAGTAATGGGTCTTGGTCTGAATTTGGTTTGAAGGTTCGAACAAGGAGAAGAAATTGGGGTTGATGTTGTTGGTTGGGTTAGAGAAACCACCTAAAACAGTGAATATAAACTGTCGTGAACTGGGTGTTGGTGTTTGAGATGGGTTGTTAGAATTGAGTTTAGAAATTATTACAGAGACAAAGAGAATTGGGTTGGTTGTGATTCATTGTTGAGTTTGAAAATGACCCTGGAGGCGTTGCTGGTTGAAAGGGTTGGATGACTGAAGAATTGTCTGGTTTATTTTAATTGAAAATGAATTTGATTATATGGAATGGTTGTGATGAATTATGCATGGAAGGAGTTTAGGCGTGATTGAAATTACAACTAAATCATGCTGGAAACACTAACAGAGTGTTTGTTGGTTTGCCTCAAAGAACTTAGCCATAGGATTCAAATAGCCTGTTAGTATTAGGGAAATGACAGGCCTAATACCTCTGTGGGATTATTATGGATTATAGGCTTGTCTGATTCGGGTTATGAATGATTGGACTTAGACTTAAATTTGAAAAGTTAGGGTTGTAAACATATTTTTGGAAAAGTTAGGGTTTTAAACATATCTAGGTTTTCAATTAGTTTTCTTTTACTTCTTTTTCTAGGTTCGCACGGAAAGATTTTTTACATCTAGGATTTGCAATTTCTTTTCTTCTTGAATTCAATTGTGTAAACTCCAATTTATGAGTAACTAGTTTTCTTATTATTGGTTAGGGAATAGTTGGATTTCATAATCACTATATCATTTTTGCATATTAATAACAAAAATTAGTAACGGACATGTAGTCGTTACTAATTTGCAACCAGAAATTGTTGTTGCTAAAATTTAGCAAGATGCCACTACTATTATAATTTTCGTAACGGCCAATGACGTGTTACTATTAGCAACAACTGAGAAAAAATCGTACGAGATGTGCGTGTGCATGGTAACAGTTTTGGTTATATTTCTGCCCAAATCATTTTGTCTTAAAAGATATTTTCACCCTAGATATAACACGTGCTACAGACGTGTGTAATGGAACTTACCCTAATTTATACTTATCCTCTTCCCCTCTTTTATTTTTATTCATCCACCAACACAACAACCTCCATGAAGAAAACTCGATCTGTTTAACAGAAAACTTCATCTTCGTCTATTACTCTTTTATGTTTCAATGTTACCGTCTCTTACTCTCGATCTCTCTTCCTCTTTATCAAAAAAGATTTATTAAAATGAATAAGAAGAAAAAGAACTTTTTTCTTTGTTCCTGGTTTCTCTACCTCAATTCAAAGGTAAATCATCATCATAAGTTTTCTATAATTTATCCTATTTTTTAATCTTTAATGAGTTCTTGTAATACCCTTTGATTTTTGTTCAAAATGAATACTTTTATTTAACGATTTTAGAGCTGATTGCTTAGGTTTTGATATTGTTTCTTATTATTGGTGTTTGTTTGAAGCGACGAAGAAAACCTAAAACCCAGAACACAGACTCTTATTCAAACATCATCCACAATGGCTGACGATGATCAAGATAAGGGTGGTGATAGACACATTTTTGTGTCTAAATTGTGCTCAATTATCTATTTTGATAGTGTTCGATTTTGTACTATTTATGGGTTTTTATATCTTTGTAGGTATTTTCGAGAACTAAATAATTGTGGAAAAATCGGCTCAAAAAGTGATAAAGGCACACAGGAAAATTGCTAAAGGCACCCAACAAAAGTGATAAAGACACCCGCCAGATGGATTGGGGCACCCTTCTTTCAATTCAAAATTCAAAAAAGAGCGGGAAAATTTTCTACACGTGAGAACAGAGCCTGAGTTATGTGAAATTTTGTCTCAAGGGATTTGGAAGTGATTGTAAGTTACCCAAGTAAAGAAGAAAGGAATATATGATCAACACACGTTATCCAGAGTGATTCATGCAGGAAAAAATAGTGGAAAATTCAAGTAACAGTCGGAAAAGAAAACCTCCCTGGATTCGGATAAAATAGGAATTTGAGTTGGATTTGGATGAAGATTGGAGTCCTTATCGATTAAGGATGATGTATTAGGGTTCCCGAAGCCTATAAATAGCAAGAGGATCGAAGAAAAATCAAGGGAGAGCAGCCGGAAAAATTCCAGGAAGAAAAAGCATGCTGCTGGTGGGAAGAACAGGAAGAACAAAAGGCTCCAGTTGTCATTTTTTCTGTTGCATATTCTTTCAAATTTCTGTATCCGACAGAGTCCGTACTTTATTTCTATTCTCTTCAGCCACACAGAGAACACCTTCTGTAACGTTTATAAGCGTATAAAATTCTCTGTGTTACTTTTATTTCTTCATTGTAAACACTTTTTAAGGATAAACAATTATTTTGAGAGTGTTTCCAACATGATGAGCTAATCACCATCACTTTGGCGACGGAGGAAGCTATTTTTCCAATAATAAAGTGGTAATTCTTATTTTATTTATTTTTTGCAATTCTTTTACTATTATTTGCTTTGAAATAAAATTGAAAAAAATGGTTTTTATCAATTAGTTGTGTTTTCTTTTGATGAGTCATGTTGGGCTTAGAGTTTTCGATGTCTCATGCTTTCGATTTACAACTATTATTTTGAAAACCTAACTTTGGCAATATTTTGGATAAACTGAATATACGAGTTGCAAGATTTTTATCACTTGAAAAATTGTCTAATGGTGGAATCCTTAGTCTCAGTCCTTCCCATAATTTGAAATCAATTTTACTTTAATTTTTTTTAATTTTTAGTCATTAAAAATTATATTTAAAAATCGAATCTTTACAAGTCTGAGTATCGAACATTTTACCACTATTTTAAAATTACATCAATTTTTGGCACCGCCGACGCGGACTTGTCTTTAGGTTTAGAGTTTTAGATTTATTTTTAGGTTTTTATTTTTTATTTTTAGTATTATTTTTACTTTGTTCTATTTTACGTTTCTTTGGGTATTTTTCTTTTTGCTAGAGGTTTTAGATTTTGGATTAAAAGGAAATTGAGCCAAAGACTTTGGGATTAAATACTTGGCGTTAAAGTTAAATCTTAAAGAACAGAAAATAAGACAAAGAATTTTATTTTTAATTAGATTTTATTTATTTCTCTTTTTAGAAAATTGTATTAGGAAATCTTTGATTATTTCTGTAATTTTTTCTTTTAATTTTGGACACTTTTGGACTTTATTTTGGGACTTTAAACGCTATTATTATTTTTAAACCCTACGGAAGGGTAATTAAATATAAACTACAACAGGGAAGGACGATAATTACTATATTGTCTCTGCTCCTCGGGTTCGTACTATGACACAGGAGTCGGTGGCCCGAGTCGACTACAATCGATTCATCCCCCGTCTGGTACGGGAGGTAAGACTCTAACCACCCATGAATCCCCTGTCAGTGGGTTTTCTGTATTCCTTCATAATGCATATATGTTGAGGACTTGAATACGGAATTTACTTTTATAGTAAAGGGCAGAAATTGGCCATATAAGATAAGGGTTCGGATTTTATCACCGTATCCTTTCTGCCCGACTTAGGAACACGTTACCTACGCGAACCTAATCCTAAAATTTGACTAGAAAGAGACCTATAGGGTATCGAGCTTATTGGAAAATCATTCAAAAGGACTGTATTGGTTACTTTGTTAGCCTAACTTAAAGTTCAGGAAGATTATTTTAAGTTGATTAGAGTCGCCTTGTAACCGAAGGAAAAGTAGCCAAAGAGGCAGGGTTATCAAAGCTCCTTAGAGCTTATCCTGTTTTTATTCGACTTAACTAATTCAAATCGTTCTAAGAGATTTGTTAAAACTGTAACTAGTCGCCTTTTGGAATAATATAAGCTGGTCTAGAAACAATCTAAGTGGAGCCATCATGCTTTTTGTTTGCTAGATTCAGTAGGTTTGATTTGGTTGAGTCGGCCTTGTTTGTGTATGTTTAGAACCCCTTCCTGTTAGGATTTATTTTCTTAGATTTTTTGTAAACTTATTAGGAAATTTTTGTTAGAAAATGTCGAACTGGTATTACGATAGCCAATACAATGAATACCCGACTGAGTTTCAAAACGGGCATTACCCTAACTATGACCATAGTGTGGATAGTACTTGGGACCACTACCAACCTTCTGAAGATTATGGTTCATACCATGGATGCCCCAATTACTATTCGTACGTGCACCAATCATATGAACGGGAAATGAGCAAAATTCGAGTTCTTTGAAGGATGCCCTCGAGAAGTTGCAAGCTAGTACTATAAAGCGGATGAGATATACTATTCCTTATAGTGATCCAAATACCTCTCTAAAAGAATCACCCCTAATGACATATGAGAAGTATTATAAACACAAACCGCTTAGTTTAGAACAAATATTGAGAGTTCTGGAATGCCAGAGGTTATTTGCTGATGATGATCAGTTTTGTAGTGACTCTCTGTTCCATACAAAATATATAGATGACCCTGTGGATGATTTTGTAGATGATTTGCCTAATTCCATAGATGAATCTATCTCATAAGATCATTCACCCGACTTAGAGGTTGTTTCTAGACCCCTAGACTTCCAAAAGTTACCTAATTCTGGGTTAGAATTGTGTACTTCTCAAGTTTTGTTGGGTCATTTTGCATCCAAATACCCAGAGGAGTTGCATGTTCCTGACATTTCGGAGGAACGAGTTTGTCCTGGGACTAGTGATTTAGAGTCTAACGATTCGAAGACAATAGTCTCTGACGAAGATGATAGACTCATAGGGAATTTTAATGTGATAGATGACGATTTGATCCAGGTTGATAGAATAGTTTCCCTAGTGGATTTTGTTGTCCTAGACACCCAACCTTTTCAGGTCACATAGGATCAAATTCCAGTGACCTTAGGTCGTCCCTTTTCAGTTACATATAATGTCGTCATCAATTATGGAAATGGAATAATTTATTTTTCTTTTGGTAACATGACTATTGAACTGAATCTATTTAGTATGAGTAGACAACCTTCTTGTGAGATCTATGATTTAGAAGAAGTGAATGTAACTAGTATTTCAGTTCAGAAATCTTTACCAAACACTTTGTTAGAAGATCCATTAGAGAAATGCGTAGCCCACTTTAGATTTGACGTTGATGATGATAGTGTGATTAATGAGGTGAATGCTTTGTTAGTATGCACCTTTGATGAAAACTTATAATATATGGAAAATTGAGTCTGAACTTCTACCAGTTTACAAGTCCACCTTATTTCCTTCTATAGAGGAAGCTGAGTGTAGTTCTGACCTTAAAGACTCTACAATACAACCAATTGTTCTTAGTCCATCTGAGAGTAATGTTCACCCTAAGTTTAGGGGTACCGACGATTCTTGTGATTGTCAAGTATCCCTGCTTAAAGTCCCTAACTTGGGACTTGACATATGCACCTCTACCATTTTACAAGATCATCTTCAAACTATATTTCCTGAGCCTGGTCATGTCCAGAAAGAAGTTCAGTTGTTAGAAACCCATCCTCTAGTCGATGTGGTTTACCTAGGAAATAATACCAAGATTGACTTTGTTTTTACACCAAAATATTTTGTTCCATATGTGGGAACGTTAGAATTTCAAATGTGTCAGTTATTAAGTTTTGAGACTAAGCCTAATTACTTTAGGGAATTAGAATCGACACATTTGTTTAAGAATGACCACCTTCATAATAGTCAATTGTGTGAGTCAAAACTGATTGCCTTTGAGGATCCACAATTATTCAGGTTATTATTATGTGCTTCTAAGTTCTTAGTTGAGTTATTCCAGACTCTACAACCTGATCCTGTTGATCCTTCCTACGAGGAAATCCATCCCATGAAAATATTTTATATATACCCTTTTATAGAGCCTGAACCTGAACCACAACTAGAAGTAGTTGTCTTAAACAAAAAACTAGATAAGGGTGTGTTCGGTTTGTTCATTTTCTTGGCCTTTTGCAGTTTCCTCTTATTTGTGATAGCACTATTTGATTCAGATGACCCACAGTTGTTCCGACTATTGCTATATGATCTTATAAGGTGACTAATTCTTTCTTAGTCTGGCTGAAGACTTTAAACTTAGCACTTCTTGGAGGTAACCCATGCTCATGCGACACGGTAATATCTTTTCTTAACTCCTTTCCTTCGGTTGGTAACAATTTCTCCTTGTTCATGCTTTTAATCATTCATCTTTAGAACATTGAGGACAATGTTAGATTTAAGTTTGGGGGTAAGGGAGAAACTTTTAATGAAATATGAAACTCCAAAGTCTAGAAACTTGTGAACAATTCAGGATGAAACTAATCATTCTATCTAGATGGAAACTTAGCTCTTTTTCTATAGGAATTGGTGTGCCCAGCTAAATGGTATATTCATAAAAGGACAGAGTTCAGGTGTTAGAAATAACATGATAGTTGTCACCATATCTCGGAGTCTATCTCGACCATATCACCTTCTATTTTTATCTTTGCAATTTTTGTGTTTCTCTAAGTGATTTGGTGGGGTACCAATATCGAATTTTTATCACCGCCAGGATGAAATAGAGTTTTTAAGATCAAGCCCCATTTTTATTTTGAAAAAAAAATGAAAAAAAAATGAAAAAAATAATGAAAAAAATAATAATAATCGAGTATTGACACTTTGATAGCAATATGTGTGTGTTATCCCTGTCTTCGTCGCCTAAGCAAGCGTGGAATGCAGGATCCATGAGAACTATCATGTAAGATGCTGATAAGGACCATGCGCTTGGGTTGTGATGAATTATGCATGGAAGGAGTTTAGGCGTGATTGAAATTACAACTAAATCATGCTGGAAACACCAACGGAGTGTTTTTTGGTTTTCCTCAAAGAACTTAGCCATATGATTCAAATAGCCTGTTAGTATTGGGGAAATGATAGGCTTAATACCTATGTGGGATTACTATGGATTATAGGCTTGTATGATTCGGGTTATGAATGTTTGGACTTAGACTTAAATTTTAAAAGTTAGGGTTTTAAATATATTTTTGGAAATTGAAGAGTTTGAGCTATACAAGGAAAGAGACTTCTATTCCAAAAGGGATTCTACCAGGGACAAAGCTATATAAGAGCAACTTCAACAAGAGGGAGAGATATCTAGGTTTTCACTTAGTTTTCTTCTACTTCTTTTTGTAGGTTCGCGCGGGAAGATTTTTCACATCTAGGGTTTGAATTTCTTTTCTTCTTGAATTCAATTGTGTAAACACCAATTTATGAGTAGCTAGTTTTCTTATTATTGGTTAGGGAATAGTTGGATTTCATAATCACTATACCACTTTTGCATATTAATAACAAAAATTAGTAACGGACGTAGTCGTTACTAATTTGCAACAAAAAATTGTTGTCTACTGTTATAAATTTCGTAACGGCCAATGATATGTTGCTATTAGCAACAATGGAGAAAATATCGTATGAGACGTGCATGTGCACGGTAACAGTTTAGGTTATATTTCTGCCCAAATCATTTTGTCTTAAAAGATATTTTCACCCTAGATATAACACGTGCTACAGACGTGTGTAATGGAACTAACCCTAACTTATACTTATCCTCTTCCCCTCTTTTATTTTTATTCATCCACCAACACAACAACCTCCATGAAGAAAACTCGATCTGTTTAACAGAAAACTTCATCTTCGTCTATTACTCTTTTATGTTTCAATGTTACCGTCTCTTACTGTGACGAACCGGTAAATTTTCCTTTCAAATGGGTTGGATTTCAACCCATTCAACAAGGTTGAACCCCAGTACGCACTCGGAAAGTAAACACAAAACAAGTGTACAAATAACATGAAATATCAATGTAAATAAAAAGGAATACATCTCAAAACACTAACCAGAAAAATACATTTTCATATTTTCAGTTTCTCAAAATCTAATCTTCCCATATAAACAAGGTTAACAAATATCTATTACTAACATTAACAGATATGGGAACCCCACCAAGTGTGTACAGAAATTATTAAAACCATAATTTAGTACTTAATGTACAGGCAGGATTACTAACTTTCAGCACACAACTAAACTAATCACCGATAGAAAAGAGCTTGATTAAAATAGAACATACAACCTCAAGTTCACAAGAGTAATTTAGATGGATTCACCCTGGCTACATACTTAGTATAAATACATTTTTAAATAAGCACTTTATAAAGAGACAAATACACAACACTTCCACCATAATAACTATATAGATAGCTACTGAAACTTAGAAATACATAAGAAGAGATTCAAACAGATAGGAATTTATAAGTTCAGACCCAAAGTTCAGTATGTAGTCTATTACACATCAAAAATCAGACCTTAGCATTTCTTTTATACACAACAAAAACATGACAAAGATCATGGGAAAGGCCGCAACATAAATTACCCCATATACCCCGTGATATACACATAAAAAATTAACGAAATACTAACTTTTTAAGCTTTCTAAGCCTGCCGTAAGCTCTGCCCGGCTTACAGTTGCAAGCTCCTCTCGTACTCTGTGGGAGGAAAACAAAGAAACAAGGTGAGCTAAGCCCAGTAGGGGTTGAAACGATGAATACATAATCCGGCGTGGAATGTAATTGTAAATAGATAAGAACAGCAGCCATAAATGTACAAGAAAGATATTACACAGTTTTAAAAAAAAAACTTATAACAATATGAAGAGCTACAAATCAGATTTGTATAACTCTATAATAAAATTGGCCAGTTGCCATTGTCAGGGTAGTCGAACACCAGCCACACCGTTCAGTTAACGGTCTTCCGGGTAGCCATCCGTAGATGGGAGCCAATTAAGGCCTGACAGTCCTAAAGTAGAGTATTCTAGCTTCCTATCAAATTATTTATAAGAAGGAAACATTTCACATTTCAGTAAGTACATATTTCAGAAAATGCAATAATCCATTTGACTGTGTACGATTAAATATCCTGCAACAGTTATGCCAAATGCTCAGAACTTTGAAAACAAATAAGTGAATATTCAATCATAACAAAAGCATAAAGTAATGGAGTTTCATAAATAAAGCAGTACAGTTTGTTGAGGGTGTAAACTTAGATTGTAAAACTTTCAAATTGGTACAGTAAGATAGATAGTTAAGTTGGATTATTTGAGTTGCGGAAATAGTGATTGTAAAAAGAACAGCCATATGATGCCATAAGACAATTTAATGGATTGGACTCTTTTTAGCTGCAAGGTTTTCATGAGATGATAATGAGCTCAAATAGATTGATACCAAGTGAAAGAGAAAAAAATGGAACATATACAATTGGTTTAGCTGTACAAAACAAATAATCACACCATAGCTAATAAAACAGACTTGAAATCCTCAAAACAGGACATGAAGCATAGTTTAACAAATCAAGGAAGAATGATTGTCTAAATAAGTTTAGAAATTTCTTTCAAAAACTAAAATAACTTCGTTATGATTTGGCTACGAGTGAGATGAAGAATTTGGCAACCCATGTTTTCACGGCTAACAATATTAAATCATGAGTTGCAGGGTAGTAGGAAAAGCAAGACAAAAATCTATAAAATGATTTCAATTGTTGGCTATAAATGGGGTTTCAAATACAAATCTTATTGGGTCATTTTAGCAAACAGTCAAAAGGGTTAGTTTAAAAGCTTTGTACAAACCTTGATGTATGATGAAAATTCAAACTTAAAGTTGCATAGCATTTCTAATATTTCATAAATCATTCGTAACACTCGAGATTAATCACAGTAGAACATGCAAGGATTGAAACACAGTGAACAAAAAGGTTTTAAAAACAAGTTTGTGGCTACACAACGTCATCAAGATCAAGGATCAGTTGAAGAAAGATTTTGAACAAAATCTGTTAAATTCATGGTTATTTAAACATCACAAATAACACCAATTGGCATGAATGGTTAACATTTAGGAGTTATTGAAGTAAATGAAACATCAATCAAACACAGATGAGAGAAAACATATCTGAATCAAATTAGGGCAGAAAGAGTTGGTACTGAAAATTTAAATTCAAGGGAAGAAAGATTAAAACCCCCTACCTGTGCGCAACGTAATCTCCAGCCAAATGTGAATGATGGGTTTTACTTGAATTTAAATTTGAATTTGAAATCAGGTTTCTTCCCTTGCTCAAGATGATGGTGAAGAAAAATAGAAAAGGGAAAAAAAGGCTTTATCTGTAACAAGGAATTGGTTTTGAAAAAGGGAGGAAAAAAAAAGACAATATAAAGGACGACCCTAGCTTCTCATGTCTCAAACGTGTCATTCATTCTCAAATCTTACAACATCTACTAATTTACACCTTAGTAATACTAAGGGATAACTTATTTTGATTAAAACACTTGTAGTAGGTTTAGAGCACTTTTCACGGTTATAAGCATCCGCTACTAGGATCACACGCGCATATTGCACAATTCAAACTTCCACCCAAATGGGTTGGGCGCGAGCTCAAAGCCCAAGAGAAATATTTTTTGAGTGTCACAGTTACTCTCAATCTCTCTTCCTCTTTATCAAAAAAGATTTATTAAAATGAATAATAAGAAAAAAAAACTTTTCTCTCTGTTCCTGGTCTCTCTACCTCAATTCAAAGTTTTCTATAATTTATCCTATTTTTTAATCTTTATGAGTTCTTGTAATACCCTTTGATTTTTTTTCAAAATGAATACCTTTATTTAACGATTTTAGAGCTCATTGCTTAGGTTTTGATATTGTTTCTTATTACTGGTGTTTGTTTGAAGCGACGAAGAAAACCTAAAATCCAAAACACAGAATCCTCTTCAAACATCATCGGCAATGGATGACGATGATCAAGATAAGAGTGGTGATAGACACATTTTTGTGTCTAAATTGTGCTCGATTATCTATTTTGATAGTGTTCGATTTTGTACTATTTATGGGTTTTATGTCTTTGTAGGTATTTTCGAGAACTAAATAATTGTGGAAAAATTGGCTCAAAAAGTGATAAAGACACCCATGAAAATTACTAAAGACACCCAACAAAAGTGATAAAGGCACCCGCCAGATGGATTGGGGGCACCCTTCTTTGCAATTCTTTTACTATTATTTGCTTTGAATTGAAATTGGAAAAAAAAAATGGTTTTTATCAATTAGTTGTTTTTTCTTTTGATGAGTCATGCTGGGCTTAGAGTTTTTGATGTCTCATGTTTTCGATTTACAACTATTATTTTGAAAACCTAACTTTGGCAATATTTTGGATAAACTGAATATACGAGTTGTAAGATTTTTATCACTTGATTGGCTAATGGTTCCCATAATTTGAAATCAATTTTAATTTAATTCTGTTTGATTTTTAGTTATTAAAAATTAGATTTAAAAATCGAATCTTTACAAGTATGAGTATCGAACCTTTTACCACTATTTTAAAATTACATCAGGTGGTATGGGGTAACTCTTTTCTATTGTTATTATCGATTTACCCCAAAAATTTCAATTAGGGTTTCCAATTTTCTGTAATTTTGAGCTGATTTGTTGAGCTTCAGATACGAGGATGAACCAGTTGAGGATGTTATGGTAAGTGGAACAATCAATTTTATTTTGGTTGAACACTTATGTCTTTATTGTTGTTGTTTGAGTATTTACTCATGATAATTTATTCTATGAGCTTAATTAGTGAACTGATTATCAATGTGCTTTTGAAGCAGAAATTAAGATGATATCACTTTTAACTAAATACCATTATTCAAGCAAATACCTCCCTCCGACAAGAATTAGATTGCAAAAGATCCACTTCCAAATGTTTGGTATGGATCATAGCATAACATGGTTTATTTTTTACTTTTCAGTTTCTTACGACATTTTTCAAACTATGATCACAATAATTCGACTAGAAAAAATATTGATTCTTGTTTCTTTAGTTTTGATGAATATCTATTATGCTCTAATCTTAATAACGATATTCCTCAACTTATTCAGGCTGATTGGGAATTGCTACAAGTTGAGGTTGCATAATATATTAATGAGTGAATCTGTTTGTAATCCATATAATGCTGACTTTGATGGTGATGAGATGAATATGCATGTTCCTCAAACAGAAGAGGCTCGTACATAGGCTCTCATGCTGATTGGGGTAATTGCTCAAACTTTGTCATTCAAATATTTTGATGTGACGGATAAGGCATGATTTTCATGGTAGGCATCCCAAGCACAGGATTCTCAGTAAGTATATTATTTCGGGAAAAGGAAAATAAGGTTTAGTGTAAGGCTCTTTTTTTCATATTGTTCTTTTGGTGAAGTTTATAAATTGTATAGAAGGCTCGATGGGCTTGTAGTTTGTTGTACATACTCTCTTACTCTTAGTTTTATCACATACAATAGAGCACAGTAACAAGGAATATACTTTTCCAATTTCACTTTGTTGGAGTTTCGGTTTTTGTTTTGTTTTATTTGTGTTTCCAACGTTGGCATGGTTTATCAATTCCTAGCAGTCATACCATAAGTATGACTTTTTCAAGAAGTACCCTAGTTTGATATATCATATATCTCTTGATCAACCATATTTAAAACAATACATCAAGGGGTGAAGGGTCTTGTATTGGTTTATCCTCTAAGGATTCCAACCACATCGCCTCTCGTTAATTACAACTATGCAGTCTTATTTGACACCGGTTCCCAAATCTTGCTTGGGGCTCAGTTCCTTGCTCACTATGACATTTTTATGCAACAGACATGGCACGCATATCTCCTATGCTAAGGCTCTATCTAAAGACTTGAGTGTCAAAGGGGAGATACACAAGATGCATATGAAGACAACTTATGAGAAAGCACAAGAATTCATCTACCGCCAAAGGTTTTCCCATCCAGATCTTTAGCATCTTTTTACTTCCCATAGACTAGCTAATGTGCATATTGGTCAAGATAAATTGTGGAATGATGTACTTTCAGTTGTGCAGTTCCATTGATTAGTTCGCTTTATTGCATGCTTCTTCAATATCTTAGCCCAAATAGTGGATTGCATGCTTGTAAGAGAAAAATCATACTGATTATGTACAAAATCCTTCTTATTATACATACTAATTAAATCATTTCCGAGGGACATAGATACGTGTTGGTTCTAATGTATTTGTAGGCATTGCATATTTAACAGTGGTTAGTGCAGTGTTATTTGTGAATCCTTTGTTTGACTTTGTCGTGCCTTGTACTTTATCACGTACTTAATAAAATGTTGGTTGGATGAGAACTTCTATTTAGGAACCCCGATATCCAGGCATATGGAAGAGGACATGAGCGGATGATTGACCTTCATGGGTTACAATTCTTAAGATGCAGAAGAAGTTTGCAGACAATTTAACACCATTCCTGGTCTCATGGAAGGTATTTCAAATCCAGACATTCGAAATGGCTTTCATGATTACACATTTCCCATACTATATGTTTGTTACTATATAGGAGCTTATTAGTCTGATTATGATGCATGTTATATCTAAAGATGAATCAATTGAAGTATCAAATTTTTTGTAGATTTCAGGCCATCGATGGATGGGAAGGTACTTCATGTATTTGTTTGTTTTCATTTTTCCCTTAAATACATAAAATGATAAACTTCTTTTTTGTTTGAAATATTAAGTGAGTTTCCCTTGGTGTAGTATCGAGTAATCTAAATTGACAATTCTTATTGTATGATTCTTGTGACGTGTTTCTAACTTTGTTGTGTATATGAAGTTTAGTAATATATTAAATATAGGTAAATTTAGATTTAAATTATAACTAGAATCCCTGGATATGAATGAAGTCGTGGCTTCATTCATAGCCTTTTTTTTGTTGCTAAAAATTTAGCAACGGGTTTTTTTTGTACTAAATTTTTCCAGGAAAATGGAAGTCGGTCAATATTGACCTAGTCAATATTTTTACAACACGTGTAAAAATTTTGAAACGGCTTAAGGTAAGTTATTAATTTTAAATTAGTAACGATGAGCTGGCCGTTACAAAGACTGTTACGTCATCAAAATAATAATACCGATATGCACGTTGCTAAAATTTGTGTCACCCCCTTTTGTAACTGTTGAAGAGTGTTACAAACCCGATGTTGCAACATCTTATTCCTGTTGCTAAACGCTAATTTGGTATAGTGAATACATGATTCTTTGAATTAATAAATTAGTTTTGTCTCAATATCATCGATTACGATTCACTAGTAATATCGCCATGTATGATTTGACTGTTTGTTTCGTCGAGTGGCCAATCGATTGAACTCACATTCATACCCGTAGATAATTTAAGGTTTATTATACGCAAAAGTGATACTCTTTGAATACAAGTAACATAAATATGGTTATAGCTTGTACTGATATATCCTTGTAATCATATATGAATCATGACCTTTGTTTAACTGAATTAGTGCGCTTTCCATGTTCAATTGGATTGATTAGTCTAATTTCATGAATCTTAATGTTCATCGGGAATTAAACTTGATTAGTGCTTTTTACACGTTAGGTTGTTCTCTTGGTAGAATTCATATTCGCATCTTTTAATGTATTTGTTGATGACTTGAGGAAATTTAAGGGATATTCTTGTGATCAAGATATTCTAGGGCTTTTGATAAAACGAGATTAAATGTGAATTCTAATTATTAGTACAAGAACAGGTTTTGTGAATGAAAACGAAACCTTGGCCAATATTTTCACTTATTGATTTTTTTTCTACAATTTTCTTAGTTTTCTTAATTAGTTTAATTTACTTTCGATGAATCCGAAAATCTCCCCTTTTAACATATTTTTTCGAAACATATAACAACGAAGACCTCTTCGTGGGAAGGATCCTTTCTTGCCCTTGCTTCACATAAATTTTAAGTAGTGAGAAATTAATAAATAATTTTGGCGTGGTACGACATACATCACCTACTAGTATAACAACCATATTTAACTAGTTATGCATCCATTTACTTTTATAAATTAGTTAACTAGTTATGTGTAATCTTCCGGGAAAGGAAAACACATCAATTTATATACTAAGTATCGTAAAGAAAATGTGTGACACACCGATAAGTTCTGTCCCTGGCTATGCATAAAGCAGACTAGAACTCAATGGTGCGCCACTCTGATTGCAGTTACTGGGTCGTAAAGCTTCACTTATCACTAGGAAAATGCACGTCGATTTGCCTTTCCAAGCATGCTTTGCAAGTGTGATACTCGAAATGTAGTTTTCATACATAGCTCAGCCTCATTCCAACTTACCTTTTGTTTTGCTAAGGGTGGATGGCCATACTGGCTAATAGTGATGCATTCGCATGCGTCACATGTTTTCTAGTACTGTCCAGGACTTAGTCATTCCATGGACTAGCACATAGGCTATTGCGGGCCTATTTTATGTTTCCCTTAACTCTGCTTCGACCATGCATTGGGTGCGTGCACTGATCTTGCTCTTAAGGGTTCAACAACCAGGCATATGCATCCATGCCGTACAGATTGATATGAAGTATGGACATCTAGTAAATAGACTGCAGCTACCTCATCAAGTGTGGCAACAATAATCTCTTGCCTCGCACTGTCGAGCCAGATGATATGAGTTACCAAAATATCGCAATCACCTCTAAATTAAATGATATGAACGACAAGATATTGACCATGTTACGGGGCATTGCGGATGCCTATGTATCCTATTCGTACCTTGAAGGGATCAAACACAAACCATAGTTCATCCAAAGGATCATCTCGAATGAAACAAGCAACTTAAGCCTATTAAGGTAAAACCAACATCGATGCCAAGGGAAAATTGTTTCCAAAGGATATGCTTAGGCATATAATATCCGTGTCACCAATAATTTCTAACTTCCGTAGAAAGGCCAAAGGCCAATCAAAACTTAATCCGTATAGGCCAAAGGAATTTTGCAAGATATACCCAAGGTTGTGCATAACTAATACCACTTAGTATGCAAATATGCATTATACAGTAAGCAAAGCATCATTCAAGGTCGCTTAAGGACTTCTTATTTTAGAGCTTAGTAATCGAAACTTGAATCATATTTATATTATGTTTGTTTGTAAAATACTAGTAAAAACAATTATGACATCTTTTTTCGGACTTGCACTAAAAATGCCTTGCTCTATATTTTTGTGGTATTTTAATCTCGACTTCATGTTGGGTGAACCCTGATTTGAATTTCTTCAACTATCAAGGATTCCTTTAAATAGTTTTTTTTTTTTTACTTAAAATAATGAGCAAAACTTTTGTTATGGACTATATATGTTTGTCACGAGCTATTACGTACTTCAGGTGGTGTTTGTTTGTCAGTTACTCGTGTGTGATTCATATTTCAGAGTTCTTTTTTTCAACTTAATTTCATACAACATTCGGGTCCGAGTAATTAGATAATATTTTTGAATCGTGGTTCACTGATTCACATAGAAAACAATAGGTTGCAAATAAAAACATTTTATCCACATTTATATGTTATTAGACCAAACTTTTAAGGGGTTTTGTCAATTGGGTAACTGTTTGTTGTATATATAACTTCCAGTATAGTTTTTGAATTACTCATAACCATATATTGTTATTGATTTCAATTATTATAATACTAATCAAACACTAAAACTATGTATAATTGAAACCAACAAATAAATTGTGATTGATAGTTTGATAGTTTCCTACTAATTTTTATTTTGTCTTTAAATCTTGCGTCTGTTATGCTTTTAGTTCAAACTAACGAAATTCATTATGTAGTGGTCTATAAATAATATGAAAGGTAAAACACGTAATAAAAGTAGAATTTAAAATTATAGGAAGTAATCTGATATTTGTTAAGCTTAACGAAATAAATATGGAATTACATTTATAATATTCGATGAATATCGGATATCCGGTTAAAATTATCAGAATGATACAGAATGTCCATTACCTTTCGATAAGGAACATTAACATGTCTATTTTCACGTTATACTATAAATTTACTTACAATGTGGCTATCACATTCATATATGTATCATATATCCCAAACGGATAGTATAAGTAGCGGAAATCCCAGTTCCATGTAAAAAACTACTCTAGCATAAGTAGCGGAAAGCCCAGTTCTATGTAAATAACTACTCTAGTATCTATGCAACTTAATCCATATAATCCTCAAGTGGCACCAAATCATGGAGGTATTTTTTACACGATCTGTAAAAATAAGACCCTAAGCCGTCAAGTAAGCGTTGGTCGGTCTCTCTCTCAGTAGAATGCAAGTTTTATCTCTCTATTGTGCTTCCTTTGTGCTCATCTTGTGTTTAACCTGGTTTACATTTGAGTGTATTGTCTAATATTTCTAGTAACTGCACACGAGATATTAAGCTAAAAATCAAATAGAGAAAACCCACCTTAATATATATGACACGCGATAATATCTAATATAAATAAAATCAAAATGAGTTTTATCAATGTATTTAAACCGCATATGTCCACCATTGCATAAAAATAGATTTGTTTTATGTTTAATAATTTTTTACATACCGAGTGAGAAAAACTCCTAAAACACGACTCTCATATGAGTAAAGGGTTCCATGGCATTTAGGTATAACTTACCATCCCAAAAAGTGTTCTTCATTTTCCAATGAGACATTAGTTTGTAAAACTAGTTTTTGAGGAGTTTTTTTTGTTTGGAGTTTTTCTAGACCCATTATTTACTGTTTTAGAGTTAGTTAATATATAAGTTATTTTTCATTTTAAATCAATAACCTAAACACTACAATTCATCTCCAGCTCCACGTTGAGAGTTGGACACACTTTTTTTTCTATTGGACGGTCGACGAAACCCCGACTTCTGATTGGCTGAAAAACAACTTATACCCTTTATATTCCGTGGTCGTTGAATTTTTATTTAATCTGCTTTATCCTAGGCTCCAAATTAAATGGTAGCGGTCACCCTCTTATGTGTTGGTGGGTCAACGAAATCTTTTGTCCTAATTGGTTTATATTTAGTTTATTATTCTTACATCATTTTTACACATTTAAAAAAAAATTGAGTCGTCGAATTTGTTTGAGAATAAAATTAGAAAATATCCTTAATTTGAATAACTAAATAAAACATATTCGTTTATTTTTGTTCTTTTATTTTTATTATTTTATAATTCTGGGAATAAATATGTAAAACAAGTAGATAACTAAATTTTATATTTATTTTCTACGGAATAAAAAATATTTTGTCCTATATAAAAATAAAAATTAACAAATCAAGACATGCCATTTAGGGGATGTTTTTTTAATATTGTTAGGATTTAGATTAATGGATAAAATAAATTGTGTGTATCTAAAAAAAGGTATATACTTATTAAAATAAAATTTCATTGTTCATTATAAAATGTGTGTATTTAAAAAAAAAAGGTTTCATAATTTTTGGGGTGTTATTTATTAAATTAGAGATTTTTTTTCCCTAGACAGAGTTTTTTCTTTTTTTTTTAGAATTTTTGTTCTTGGATGCTATATATAAGGCACTCGAGCAAATCCATTGATTCAGCGTCGCCTCTCTCTTTTCATGGCGGTCTGATGTTTTTTTGTTTTTTTAGGGTTTTGTTCTACTGAATGCTCACATAATTGGCTTGATGTTATTCTGATCTGTGTTCGTCGTTTGTGTTGCAGATATCTTCAAAAGTGTAGTTGATTGGATATTGGTGTTGCTTCTCTCTGCTTTATTTGGAGATGAAATTTACCCCTTTTGAACAGAACTCTTTGTATAGACGAGGGATTGCGTCGGATCCGGAGCATTTGGGTGTTAGGAATACCTATTTTCCTGTTAGAAGAGGTTAATCAGTTCAACTCCCAATTTCTTTAACTTACTTATCCATTATCCATAACCAACTCAATATATATTCATCATTTTTTCCACGTTTTTCTCAAAACTGTTTCAAATCTCTCCTCATTTATTTTCTTCTCTTCCCCAAATTCTCTGAATCATATTTATATTTTTTTTCCGATGATTATTGTTTGTTTTATATACATTTGCATCTTGGGAGTTTTCTTCTTTTTTGGTATAATCTTACTTCATTTGTAACATGGTAAGAGATTCATATGTGACAATAGCTTTATATTTTTATGCTCTCCCATAGTGTTTAGTTGTTAATCTTTGTAATTTTGGTTTTTATTGCTTTTCCTTTTAATCAATAATCTCTTAATTTGGTTTCAATCTCATGCTTCTGTTTATTCTGTATGAATTGATTTTCCTTTCAAAATATAGTTTATGTAAGTGTTTTTATGTTTTTGTTGTCTTTAACTATTAATTAATTTCTTTATTTCAGTCAAGACGTCGATATGGATTAAGTTGTAGTAAAATACATGCACAACTACATAAACCACTAATGACATGATCCCAGACATATGGTGTTACAGAGTGTGTCTGATACCCAGGGACAACGCAATAGATTTTTGGCAGTGAAGTGTACACACTGTTATGGAAACGTTTTTTTTACATCCACTTGATTGTTTGCACACAATATTTATGCCTCTACTTAAGGTTTTCTTTTGTAAATGATAAATTAACAACGGTTTCAAGTTATAACTTCTTCAAGTGGAAACTGAACATGGATGAACCAATCCAACTCTTTGGGTATACATAGATTCATCAAAATCTTTCTGTAATAACATCTTCAAATTAGAGGGAATTGATTGTTGGATATATTCAAGACGAAAAGGCCTTTGAAGGCATTCTATTTTTTTTTCTGCTAAAGAAAAAGGAAAAAACTGAAAACGCAATCAAGGTTTGCCTTTTTATTCATTTTTTTTGGGTTTTTTCACATTGTATTGGATGTGGTAAAGTTTGAGTCTAATGCAGTCTGTAATTGCATAAAACAAAAGAGAATGGACAGGAAAAAAAAGGATAAGGGGTGAAATCAGTATAGTGGACCTTAACAAGCCGAAGATCCCTACTTCACTCACTTGAATTCCTTCAATCTATTCTCATATTGTTGGATATTCTTATAGTTATTATATGAAATCGGCAGGACGAAACAGTTTGTTTATAAGTGAAACTATATAATATATGATGACCTTTTATTTTGATTATGTGCTTACATTTTCAACCATTATTAACTTGATCTTCTTTGTGCAGTTTAACCATTGTTTTTTGTTATGTTCATCCTTTATTTTTTTTTATTCAAAGACGCGAAAACGTATTTTGTTGCTGCGGTAGTATATGAATAACTACAAGTCTACAACTATAACCACAGGTCACCAACTACCAAAGCCATAATTGCACTAAAGCAGCATTAAAGAATATGTTAGACGACATGTGAGTATTTTGCCTTCTTGGGTTCAAATGCTTCCAAATGGACGTTCTTTTGTGCAAAATTTTACAATTCACTTGGTTCATGCCTTGACCATAATTCTTTAAATTTCAGGTGGATTTTAAATTCCATGTCCATTCTTTTGTATGGTGGCAATATCTAGAAGAAATGTCACCAAGTTATGTTTGTGGGCAAAGAAAAATGTGAGAATGATGCATTTATGCTTTTTGAAGAGGATCCGAAACAAAAAAATACAACATGAGGCAACAGAAGTCAAGGAGGGAAACAAAAAGAAGACATGCAGGATCCTTGAAGCCGAAAAGGTCATTGAGGAAAGGAAAATAAGAGTATGGAATTGTTCCAAAAAAAATTGTTATTATTTTGTTGATGTTTTTCAAAATAGTAGTATTGTTTGATCTTGCAAATGGCAAAAGATTATTTTGTTTCTTCTCTTATAACTATCATTTTTTTGGTTTTTCCTAACAAAGGTAGATAATAATGATTACAATTGCAATTGAGATGACTGTGCAGTGGTGGGTAGGCATTGATGAAGATAAGTTAAGGTCGCATGGTATTGGGTGGTATGGTTTACTATGTGCTGTGGTGATCGGTGAATGCAAATTACCACAATACAAAGCTAGGGAGCGGAAGACATGAGGATTTGTTAAACAACTTTGCAATGTTACTAAATGATGGAAGAGAAAATCGGCGAAGTTTAAGTGTCTTTGGTTTCCATTTTTCGTTTTATTAGATTCCCAACTTTTTCGATATGTTTGTCTAGAATTGTTAGAACTGTAATTACTATTTGAATTATGTATTCCAAAATGACTAATTTTGGATTCTATATGAAGCACTAGAATTTTATTTGTGCACTGATCTTTTAGATTCTTTAGTCGACTTTGTTGTTCTTATTTGAAGTTGGTGTTAGTAGTGCTAAGTCATTACATGTACCATAAGTAATTTGCTAGACCAAGAGTTGTTCTCAACAGTCGACATAATTTTTATCTTTTTATCATTTTATCATTTTACTTCATCTTAATTTGGTAGTTTTCTTGTCTAATAACAAAGGTAAACAATGGAGTCTTCATTAAAAACTGTAACGTAACTAAACATAAATTGATCAACTGATTTGTCTAATAAAAGATTAGTAAAGATATATATGCATTTCAAAGATGTGCAAAACCTGCACATTGGTCCGTGTTTTCCGTGCACCAATAAAATATATACTAACATCAGGTATCTATAATATTTGATCATTTGACTTTGAAACGACACTATGCATCTGATAATGTATATGGTGAATGACATCTTCTTAGCAATGATGCATTTGCTTCCAACTTAGGTATACAATTAGGTTCATATTAACTTTTAACCCCAATTCATCCCTCACTCCACGTTGAGAGTTGCACACACCTTCCCTTCCATTGGGCGGTCGACGAAACCCTGGCCTCTGATTGGCTGAAAAACAACTTATCCCCCTTACGTTTTGTGGCCATTGAATTTTAATAAAATCAATTTGATATCTTGCTCCACGTTGAAAGGTAGCTTCCACCCTCCCTTCGTGTTGTTGGTCGATGAAACCCTTGCTTCTTGTTGGTTGAGATTTTGTAAAAAAATATTAAACCACATTTACATGGGTTTCATAAAATCCAGACCGTCGGATTTGCAGCAATTGGATTACTAAAAATGGATTTTTAAAGCCGTCAAATATGGAAAATAAAAATAAAAGAATAAACGAAAATTCTTTTTAACACAACATGGATTTGTTTTTTTAGGTAATTTTGGTGTTTTATACGGAAACAGTCTTATTAATTTCCATATTTGGGACAAAGTTATCCAAAGATTTTAGTCTTAAAATAGATTTTTACTTATTTTGGCCTTTCCCTTCAATATTTTTTCCCTAATTGTAGTTTTAACCTTTTTTATCTTATTTTTTCTTAATAAACACTTAATATTCTTTATACACGTTATGCTTTCCATATATTTTTTTGCTAACAAATCTAAGAACTACTAGATAAAATATAAATATTAGATCGAATCTTTTCCTAAACTAGGGATTTTTTTTCTAAATTAACTAGGGATTTTTCTTTCTAAGTCGAGTTTTTTTTAATGGAAATTCTGGCTTGGATGCTCCCTATATAAAGCACTCGAGCAAAGGTAAGGTCTCATCGCTTTCATATTTTTTTTATGCTAGGGTTTTGGTCTCTTTTTTCCCCATTTTTTATTGATAAATATCAAATTTGATGCCTAAAATTCCGTGATTAATGGTGTGTTTTGTTTGCAGATGCTGGTGGTACCTCTTTTTACTATATTGGCGATAAATCAACATGCGATGATGTCGTGTATGGATGAGGTGATGAATTTGATATTTCATTCTGTGGTATTTGTCTTTTATAGATTTTTATTTGGTTTCACATGGGTGTTGATATTTGTTGTTCACGCAAGGTATAATATTCTGAAATCCTGTTTTTCGGTATTTTTGGTGTGTTTTTTGTTGATTTTGTTTTGTAAATGTTGATTTACTGTTTCCATAGTTAATTTGTGGAGTTATTGTTCTTATTGTTCATGTTATTATGAAACCAGGTTAACGGCCAAGCCACTATGATTGTTGCTTTTGATACACTGGAGAATGAGCAGAAGGATTGCCTGATAACAGTATTACATAAACTTTTCTCCATCAAACTTCACTCTCAAAAACGAAATCACATAATTGAACCAAACCATTGTTAGCAATCTCATTTTTTATTTTCTGTAATGTGTTTTGATGATTATCCTTTTAGATGTCAATCTTGAGCTCAAAGATAAAAAATTACTCTTTCGCTAATGAAAAATTCATATGAAAATTTTTTGTTGTCTTTTTTAAGCAGATATTTGTGTGTCTATGAGGATGAAAAGGGATAAAAAGACAATAGGGATTAAAACAAAAGAAGAGCTGAAAACACAACCCAATGAAGAGAAGAGAGTAAGTAAGTGAGCTTTTTTTCATTCTAATACTTATGTGAACTTATGTGGAAATGGGATATTGTGGGAAATTTCTTTTGTATCCTTGGTTTGATTGTTAATGGATTGAACCTTACTGGTTGCAGCTTTGTGATTGACGCTTACCTTAAATTGAAGAATCTGCATATGGGAAAGTTGACGGATTTGCTTCTAAGAATAAGTATAAGACTTACCTTTTCATTGTACCTATCTACAATCAGCATATATGAACCCATTTTTTGAACAATTAATGTAGCTAAAGTAAAACTTTGAATATTTTACATGACTTTCATGGTCATGAACATTCTTCAAATAAGGATAAGAAATAAATTAAGAAGTTATTTTGCTATATTAGGTGACCACTCCAACTTACTACATATACTTAGTTTAATGGTGTTTGCAGTTGAAACTTTGCGACAATGGTTAATGTACATAAGCGTCGTCGAGATGTCCCATCGCCTGCTTAGTAACCATTTCAAGGAAGTGAAGCACGAAAAAAAAGGGGTAGATGAACAAAATCTCATATGTAACCTTTCCATGGACCTCGGATGGCGACATCAGGCATCATCTTTGCTTGAATCCACCCAGGAGAGTGATTCATTTTTCCTTCACGTGTTGTTATTTAGAAAAACAACTTAACACAACATTGAACTGATTCTGCATCTTTGTTTTCTTTTGTGAACTGATTTTGTAATCATTTAGTTCTGCTTGAGTAATAACATGTATATGATTTAGGAAAAAAATTTGGGCTTGACTTCTACTAAGACTTAGTATATTAATTTTCAGATACTACGTCCTTGAGGTAGCTTAGGGTCTGTCTCTAACTAGGTCTACGTTATAATTTGGTTGAGTCTGTAAGTAAAATACATGATGGATACAAACCTTGAAGACTGGAGTTATATTTCTTTCACTATATTTTTTATTGGATTTACAAGATGGTGCTACATTAATTGTCCAATCATTCTCCCAATTAGCAGAAGGTTCTCCCAGGGAGCAATCTAAAGTAGAAAAACTTTTAGGCAGTGAAAGAGGTGATTATTTTTATTTCGCTGGTGACAAAAAAAAAATCTGCAAGGACGAGTTATGATATAAGTTATATTATATTCATACAAAGAACTCAGTTATTATACTGGGAATCCCAAAAAATAAATGAGTCAACATAGACAGATAATTTTTTTTGTGGAGTTAACGTTATATGTTGGCTTCTTAAGTATTCCGTTTAATGCTCAATTATCTTATTGCAGCGGGAAGGGTATTATTATGGAGAGATGAATGCGAAACCTTTACGTATTTCCTTACTCTGGTTTTATTATCTAACTGGTTTTTCCTTCCGGAAAGAACTTTCATCTCCTTAGTAGCCAAGATTTTGTTAGCGGTGGTTGTCCTTTATGGCATTAGAAGGCTGCCATCCCCAATGTAGGTAACCAGTGTTATCACCTGCATGCTTTGCGTTATGTCCATAATCTAAAATGTTCATATACTCTGAATGTAGAAACAATGTATTCTCATCTAAATTTTAATGTGATTATAGTGTCAGAACTGGGATGTATCCATACATCGGGTTAACCTTAATAACTCTAATGCGATTCACCCGGTGCAGTAGAATTAGTTTGGCTCAACTAATATAATGTTGGATTTTTAGATACGAACCATTTCACATCCGCGCTTGAAACCCATGTGACAGTGATCAGGGAGCTACCTAAGGTATTAATGGAAAAATATGATTACAATATCAGTAGTATTGTGAATATCAGAGTTAAAGCTTGGGCTCCAGTTAGCTATTATTTTGGAGAAGATCAATCTATCTTGCATGAAAAAGGGTATTATAACAACCCTTACTTTCATATAAGCCTTTTTGTTTCTTCCACGTCTGGTAAATCTGTTGGTTCTCATGTAGAGTTTCCTAGGCCCTTTTGTTCCTTCCATGTATAATCTTTCATTTCTGAGTTTTAAATGATTCTCCACCTAGCCATTCTGACTATGATTTTTATTTGATGCAAAGTTATCCACATAGCCCCGTTTGCAAACAGACTGGCGATGGTAATTCAACCCAATTTCCAATATCTTACATGGTTGACCAATTATAAAACATTAAAATTTGTTGATCCCATTACAACGCTTGTCGAGTGGTTAGTTCAACGCATGATTGGGAAGATCACCAAGCCTGGTGGAAAGTACGTGGCAGTCCACCTTCGTTTCGAAGAGGTAGTGAGGCCTACCTTATTGAATTACAGATAAAATATTTTGTTTTGTTTTTTTACTTCTGAGAAATTTATATCTTTCTACGAAATGGTCACTTATTATTTACTAGGTGAAGAAATTTACAACCTACATAACAAGATTAACTAAGTCGGATAAAACCCGACCCAAAAAGGTAAATAAAAATATCGGGTATTACAAAACCAAACAACACAATTTTAACCTATTGATAAACATATTTTTGTGTCTTATTTATCTCAATTCTTTATATTTATAACTTTCAATTTATTTATTAATATTATCATTTTATTGTGTTTGTATGTATTTTTGGAAGAATAAATAATCGTGGAGAAATCGGCTAAAAAGTGCTAAAAACATCCTCATTGAAAGTATTAAAGGCAACCAGGAAATTGTTGAAGGCACCCCCTTGGATTTGATAAAGGCACCCAGGTTTTTACTAAAGGAATCCACTCTCATTTGAATTTAAAAGAAAGAAATTTGGCGGGAGAAATTTGTTTACGCCTGTGAAGATTTATGGTCGAGTATTTTCTTTGATTTGAAGAGTTAAGGCAGAGGATATATTCTTGCCATATAAGAAATAGTTGTACACAATAGAAACACTTTAAAACAAGTAGAGAATCTCGCCAGAAACAACTTGCTGACGTGAAAAGGGAGAAGCATATTTTTCTCAGATTTTGATTATGTGATGGATATTTCTCGGATTTTGATTTTGTGAGGGATAATATTTGAGATATTTTTCTGAGGTAGTAACATCAACAAGATATTCTCAAAGCTCAGAAAGGAATACATAAAGCGGAATCGGGAAGAAATCAGGAAAAAATAATCCTGAGAATAATTTGTAACCTGTGATTGAAAGAGAATTGATTCCGAAGAGATTTGGGAGATTATGGTTGTTGTACTATAAATAAGAAGACGATTGTAGAGTTTTGGGGAGGGGGTCTGGAGAGTCCAGAATCGCAAATCAAGAATTCCAGAAAATCTGCTCGTGATCATGATGAAGAAGATGAAGAAAACGTTGCGATAGAGTTGAAGATTCTGTGGCGAAAAGGTTGAAGATTATGCGAAAGCTTTTAACTTTGCAACGGATATCTTCTTTTGCAACGTTTATCTTCAGGAAACAATTATCCTTCTGTAACAGTGAGTCTGTAACGTTTATAAACGTTGCAAACTCGTTGTTTTCATTATTTTCACTCTTTTTCATTATTTTCAAACACTTTGAGCTATGTACCAAAGTTTTGAGGGTGTTTTGAGCAAGATGAGTTAAACCCCATATGCTGAGGTGACAGAGGAAGCCAGTGTTTCAATAAAAGTGGTGTATTTCTATTTTAATTAATTTTTGCAATTTCTTTTATGATTATTTGCCTTGGTTGAAATTTGATTTAATGATTTTTGTTAAGCAGTTGTGATTTCGTTAGATGCTACATCCTTTGGCCTAGGTTTTAGATGTTCCATGCTTTTGTAATACAATTGTTATTTTGAAAATCTATTTGTTGCAACATTTTAGAATCAAATTAAACATAAGAATTGCATGAATATTGATTAGATTGAATCACTTTAATTGGTTAATGGTGAAATCCATAACCTCAGTATTTGTTAATATTATTTTCATATTTTGTGTATATTTTTAAATTAATTTATTAAATCTAAATTCAATTTTCGCAAGTTCGAGCGAACGATACTTTTTTTACCACTATTTACGAAAACCATCACCTATGTCAAGTGCAGTAATTCCCTGGATGAATTCGTTGGTATCAGGTGTCAATAGCCACAATTCGGTCAAAATCTAATATTTGCACAAAAGTGGAATGCATCAAAACCCTGATGTGTGCGGCGCTGGGACTTTCCCAGTGCCTACTTTAATGTATGCACGTCGGTGGGCTACTCCAGCGTCAGAATCTAACTAGCGCTAGCTTGCACTAGCACATCGGTAATACACGACGTTGGGACTAGCCCAGCACCAACCTCACTACACATGACGCTGGGATAGCCCCATCATGGTATTCATATTCTGCTTTTTTTTTACTGAATTAGAGAAACGGGAAGAGGGGGAAAACCTCTTGATTTTGCACGTATTTTTACGGTTCAGTTTGCATCCTTTTCCACTAGCGCTTGTTCTTTATACCACTACTTATGAATACTTCATGTTCAGATTCAGAAGGGGCAAACTTTACTTTTGGTTATTGGCTCACTTATGTAAATGTGTTTATGTGTTCTTGTTTTCCTCATTGTATTTCGTTTCATTTCTTTTGCTTCTTTGCTGGATTTGTGTGATCTTCTTTTTCGACAATGGTTGATCTCGCTCGTGTTTTACCAAGTAAGTACTTCTTTGGGTTTATGTTGGTTGTTTTTGGGTAAACCTTCTCTTTTAGTCTAATCATATTGTGAGGGAATAAAATCCAAGATACGAGTGTCCAAAAACTATTGGAGGAGGAGCGAGTTACGATGGGACGAGAAACACTGAAACAAAGCTTTTTAAAGCATTGAACTAACAGCTGCAAAGTTGATAAGATTTGAACTTGACAGCATTAATGCATGATCGACACGTGGGTTGCGGGAAAGTAAGGCACACTGCTCAAAACAGATAGCCTTGATGCCTGACCGACACCAGGTTGCGGGACAATAAAGAAGTAATGATGAGCGTTGATGCATGAGGGACACATATCAACTTTAGAAGCTGCGGGACAAAAAGAACTAAAGCATGACGATTCACTTTTAAGAGATACGTGTCAGACATGCTATGATTCAAATAAGACCGCAACATTCATCTCGTTCCAAAAATAATAACTTAAATACAAGACCGTCGAAGAGCTGCGGGATAACCAGTGAGAAACGTTAAGACTTGCGGAAAGCATGATCAAGTCTTGCGGAAATTACAAATAAGTTTTGCGGGACTGTATTTCGCACCAGAGATGGATAAGAATAAATGGGTGGAAAGGAAAATTGGAGGGATCCATCAAATTGGCTATAAATACCAAGCTCATAAACAAGAAAAGGAGTTAGAAAATCTGGAGAAAAATTGGACTGAAGGCATTGAATCATAGGCAAGAGTTTAGGTATGAGATTTTGTGTAAATTTAGTTTGATTGATCCTCGATTAATATGATCATGATTGTATAGTGTGCTTTTCTTCTGTAATGTATAATGATGAATAATAAAAATACAAATCTTTTTACCCGTGGATGTAGACAATTATAGTGTTGAACCACGTTAAATGTCTGAGTCAATTCTTTTCAAGTTTTGATTGATTTCCGTCTTTTAAAGGTTAGTATAGGATGATTTTATGATATGGCATCAAACTTTTGTACGATTCAGATTATATTTGTTGTGATCCAAATATGCTAGATTTTTGGTAATCACAATTTGGTGCTAGAAACATGGAGGTAGTAAAGAATTTATTCTACCTGTTAAAATTTTCTTCTTGAAAATCTTGAATCATGTTATGTTGGAAAATTCTTTTCCTTAAAATACCATGATTAAGAGTCATATTGAAAAAAAATTACATATGGTTTTATTTTGAATTAATCATTGATGTATATATAGATTTTATCTTTGTGTTCATACACATTATTTCATTATTTCATACCTCCCATATATGATGAGTTACCTAGTATATTCTTTAAATCGTTGATTTGAAAATTTAGTTCATAAATTTTCGCCAAACAATTATGTTATGCTTATCAAGTTCTTAATTTTTATGTTTAACTAAATTGAATTTTCGAACTTGATATTAACTTGTTTGCACATGAACTTTTAAAACCTGTGGTAAGTTTAATATTTTCTTTCAATCAGATTGCATTATATATTTATTATGAATGATAAAACCATTTGAAACACATAACTTATTATCTGAACTCTTTTAGAATATTGGTAAAGAAATTCCTACAACAATATAAGACTGAACAAAGAAGAAATCACTACATTTCAAAAGGGATCACATAAATGGAAACAATGACACATAGAACCATGCAAGATCAAGATGTCAATACAGGAAATCTGGGGGGTCAGGCAATAGAGGTTCCTCAAGAAAGGGAAATGATGGGAGAATCACAAGGGCAACAAACCATGGATGATCAAGTAAACAATTCTGAAAATCGAACAACTAGTCATTCATCTGAAGAAACCTCTCAAAATAGCATTGACCACATCCAACAATTAATGGAAGAAATGGACGAGATGCGCAAGGTACAACAGACTTGTGCGGAACAAATTGCACTTTTGACCCAAGAAAACCAAATACTCAAAGAAAAATCCCCAGCATGGTGCGGAGCCATCTACAACTAGAATACACGGGCAAGAAGCAATCTCCAACAGACCCGCAAGAAGAAAAGCAAAAGTCAATAAAGATCAAAGAGTAATGATCGTGGAACCCGTACGACAACATAATGAACCAGATAGATTGTATTTTGATGATTCAGAGTTGTAAAATAACAGATGGCGAAAATACTGTGAGGACATGGAGCAAATGCGAGAAGAAATTAAAATTTTGAAAAATAAAGAAGGTGGGTGATTAGAAGAAGTGTTAAAAGAAGCTAGAACACCTCACCTTGCGCTGGCATCAATACCGCATAAGTATAATATTCCCATCTTTGAATGCTATGATGGGACAAAGGACCCAACAACTCACTTGAAGTATTACAACCGCATCATGACCCGGTGGGAAAAAGATGATGTTTTTTATGTGCAGGTATTTTCCGTCAAGCTTGAAAGGGATAACTTTAGCATGGTATGATGATCTTTTAGAAGGGTCAGTGCATTCCTACACGCAATTGACCCGCAAGTTCCTAGAGACATACATGTATAACAAGCCAGCGGATGCAGCGATGGACAAACTATTTTTTCTTGCATCATGGACAGAGGAGACCATTCGAGATTATACAGATAGTTGGCAGACAATCTGTCAAGCAGTAGGGGATGTAACCCCAGAAGTTGCTATCAACTGTTATAAATGGGGGATAGCCGACTGAAAAAGCCAACTTTTTGTTGATATTCATGATAAAAATCCGATATACAAAGGAGATCTCAGAGATATTATTGAAAAATGTGCAAGATTGCAGGATATACAAAGGCAACATCCGAGAATAATATCTCAGCATCAGGGGAATGCCAACATGGCAAATTTTCTAGAATCGTCAACCAGTTCTGGAAAGAGGGCTGCGAAAGAAGCTCCTGACAATGAATCAAAACGAGGAAAATCAGATGATAGAAAAAAGTTTATCCGCCAATTTGAGGAGCGAATTTTCACTAAAATCAACACCTCTTACTCAGAAATCCTAAATGCAATAAAAAAAGATAAGATTTTCAGTGGCCATGGACAAAAGAAAAACAGCCTCAACACACGCAAAATTCAAAGGAATATTGTGAATATCATTGCTATCGGGGCCACTCTACAAGCCGATGCAGGAATCTAAAGATGCAGGTACAAAAGTTGATCGATGCGGGGGAGCTAAAAGAATTTATTTATTTACCTGATCCTACACCAAGACTCAATAAGGGGAAAACTGTGAATATTCCGTAAAATGATCAAATTATTAACATGATTTCCTATTTTGAATCGGGTCAATCATCCATGAGTGCAGCAATTGATAAAAAACTGCATAAAGGGTTCGCAGTCACGAAGTCGTTAAGGTTGCGGGAAGAATTGCTGAAGCATGGGAAGAATGGATGGCATCCCCGTTCACTTTTTTTGCGGACGAGGTTGACCAGGAGATTGAAATGCACAATGATCCGCTAGTGCTTACACTGCCAGTATCGGGTTGGACTATAATGAAGATTCTTATAGATGGGGGCAGTTCTCTTAATGTACTGTTTTATGATACTTTACAGAAGATGGGATTAAAAGATGATCAAATTATGCCTTCTTGATACACGATCTATGGGTTTAATGGATTATCTTCAAAACCAAAAGGAGAAATCTTACTTTATGTTGCGGCTGGACCGATAAGTATTCTGACTAAATTCAGCGTAGTGGAGGCTTCATCTGTATACAATGTCATCATTGGTAACATTGGGTCCATCAATTGAAAGGGGTAACTTCAACATACCACCAATACTTGCGGTTCCCGACACCGCAAGGGGAAATGGAGATAAAAGGAGACCAGAGTGAAGCAAAATCTTGTGTTCTTGCAGAAATCCGCATGAATGAAGAGCGACAACAGCAGCAACGAAACAAGAAAAAAGAACGAAAGATGGTATCTTGTTAAAAGAAGATAGAAAATAAGAACCGAGTTGTTGCAG